>OY829526.1:3528091-4110610 GCA_963691665.1 Clepsis dumicolana
TATGGGCAGTGGTGATCACTTACGATCAGGTGGCCCACTTGCTCGTTTGCCTTCCTTGTCATATAAAAAAAATATCTTTAGCTCTATATCTTTCTCCACCGCAATCGCAACCGCTTTTCACTCAGACGCATCGTCGTAAAACCATTACAGGAACGTTGTGCTCCAAACAGCGCTGGCTTCATTAATCGGCCATCGTATGAAGCTATCCACTATCGTTACGATATGACGGTAGGCCGATCGCACAGGCGGCCATGGTTCGGTTCGGACTATGCTTCAGCGTTCTCAGTATAGAACCTTATGCTACTTCTTTTATGGGCTGGTAGACTGGATCTCTGGATCGGGATCTGGATCTGGAGATCCATATTTATGAACTAAAACTCGACTTAATAACTAACTGACTGTAACTGTAGTGCAAAGGGTCGAGCACGACTTTACGAATGCTGCGTAACGTTACGGTTATCGTATCGAGATCGAGAAACCTCATACTAAATTTTAGTTCCAAATACGCTCACGGGCGGGCGCTGTTCCAAACGTCATACAAACTCGACAACGTTTACTATTCGATTTTACGTTACGCAGCATTCGTAAAGTCGTTTCAATAAAGAATATTTGTATTGTATTGTATTGTGCCCCGCCACTATGAATAATTCAATCTTGACACATTGCACTGCTATGAAGATTCTGATTATTGACAATGTTAACCATATGAGAAAAACGCTAGACTTTCTTGTTTGCCACACGCAACAAGCAAACCTAGCATTTTTCTCCCATGGTTCATAGCTGTATAATGTGACACAATTGACTTCATAGCGGCTGGGCACTAGAATAACTTGTAGCACTTTGAACGTTGGTTTCGGAGCTTTGAAAATGGACTGGTAGAGGATTCGAAACGTGTCAGTGTGTAGTACAGTGCCCTAAGCACGACTTGTCGAATCCTGCGTCACGTAAAATCGAATAGTAAACTATAACGAGTTTGTATGACGTTTGGAACAGCGCCCGCCCGTGAGCGTATTTGGAACTAAAATTTAGTATGAGATTTCTCGATCTCGATACGATAACCGTAACGTAACGCGGGATTCGACAAGTCCTGCTTAGGGCACAGTGGTGGTGATAGTTGGTAGTGTCGTAGTCGAGGTGAGGTACTTTAGTACGCAAATGATTTCTACGTTGTTATCAGTTCCTGGTTATTTTTTTGTTTTTGTCTTTTTTAGGCAAACACAAATAGACTAACTGAACAGTTTTAGAGTTGTTTAGTGAATAACTGAAATAAGTAATGGAATTTATACCACACAATTTTCCGTCAAAGTTAATTCGTAAATTCTGAAAGTTTTAAAAAGCATTTAAAATTATTAACACGCTCCACTTCCTTCTGTTTGTAACTTCACTTTTGACATTCAGAGCTGAATTTAGAAAAGTAGAAAATTATAATGATGTTTGATGTGGTTAGTGTAACATTTTGTAGATAAATTGCAGTTATTGAAACAAAAGCAAGAATTGAGCTAAGGAGAGAGCAATGTTAGGGGTTTCTTTGAAGGATAAAATCCGCAATCACATTATCCGACAAAGAACTAAAGTCACCGACACTGCTCAAATAATTAGTTCGTTGAAATGGCGTTGGGCTGGCCACGTATGTCGTAGGAACGATGAACGGTGGAACAAACGAGTCCTCGAATGGAGACCACGAACGGGGAAACGTAGTGTGGGGCGTCCTGAAGCACGATGGACGGACGACCTCAAGAGGGTTGCTGGCGGCGGATGGATGCGAGGGGCCAAAGACAGAGTATTGTGGCGCGCCATGGAAGAGGCCTATGTCCAGCAGTGGACTGCTGTGGGCTGATGATGATGATGATGATGATGATGATGAAACAAAAAAAATGTTTGGTGCTGGTGGAATACTTTGCCTAAACTACTTTTTTTGTATCACGCAATTTAAACTCCGATCTCAAATCCCAGGTTAATTGCCCAAGACTAAAATCGACGCGTATTATATCCAATTTTCGAAGTTATCGTATCTCGTTGTCGGAGTAAACATTAGTTGCTGACGCTACCGCAGCAACATATCGGACAAAGCGCAAGTTCGGGATACATTCTGCCGATGGGAGAGCATAGAGCAATCTTGGTGAGTGGTAAGTAGTCGGAGTGATCGCAGCGGACAGCGCACCGCAGAGAAGCAAAACGCAACGGTTTGCAAGGCAACTTTTGTATCTGTGGCCGATCCCATTCTCAGTTACAAATTTAAGTGAAGCATGCCGTTGAAGGAGGTCAATCAGTTGGCTCTTGGCTAATAGGCGCCATGCACGATTGGAAGACATGCTATCGACAAGAGTGTTGACGATAATAATGTTGTCGTTGAAAGATCTGAAAAAATATTAAAATATTTTCAATTTACAGGAAAGCATAGTACAATTTCACTCCGGCTTGAAGTATTTATCGAAATCTGTCTCATCAGTACCTACCTACCTTAGAAAATATTAATTTAAACTGTTATACCTGTTATGCTAGTCTGTTCATAAATTGTCTGTAGCAGACTAACAATTCCGCTCGTCCCACGTCACTGCTCCTGATCGGATAAAGCCTCTATATCTGGTTACTTTCAATAGCTTGTATGTGGATTTGCACTTGCTTGAATTTTTAACCGTATCAGGAACGGCACGAGGTCGTATTTAAAGCCGCAGAATCACTTAAGATAAGAGATTGAGAAGGTAAACTGTCGGTACGGACGAGTGTAAGATAACTATTATAGCAAAACGATAACCAATACTCGCAATGTTGTTGTGTTGTCTTATTTCAGTTTAAGACAAATCTGAAAAAACTGATAACACATTACAGAAAACGGCTTTCATTTACAAAAGTCTCAAATAAATTTATAAAGATAATACCCACTAGTTTAGCTGTCCTACCATTTGGCAGACTCAGTTCATGTATAACGAATGAGCCGCAGTCTTAAGACTATCAAGCTGTAATCCTCAGCATTACTGGGGGTTACGCTTCTAAATCTGACTTCAAAGCTCCAATAAACATGAGGACAGTTTTGTACTGAGTCGATAATATTTCATTTCATCTCATTCGCACTGCGTCTAGACTCCCAATGGTGGGATTGCTTATACCGCTATAAATATTTCATGAGTTGGAAATATGAGTCCGAGGCTTCATTCTGTGGGAACCACTAGTAAAATTAACAAGTTGTTATTGGCAGTCGTCCACAGCTCCACTGAAATAATGCAAAGACGGGGTTGAGTAAACACCTTAAGAACTTAATGCGAGGATCAATACAGTAACAGAAATAGCGCCATTGTTGGAAGTGCTCATTATTTTCAAGGTTTTAAGTGGATAGATACTTAAATTTCTCATTAGATTGGGATTGCCTTAGCGTGGGCGCAATTTGTAGTTAAATCGTAATTGAGTCCTCAAGCTTTTTTAAAATTTAGCCAGGCGTGTCTTTAACGTCGAGGTCATGTCACTTCGTTAATACTGTAGGTCTTTTAGGAATTAAACGGCATTCAACACAATTATTTCATTTAAAGTTCTTATTACTCGACACTTTGGCTGTATTACTATGGTCCGGGGTGAACTTGAGAGCTGTATAGCGTCGTCGGAAAGGTCACACATGCTTTTTCTAATAATGGTTACTTTGTTTTGGAGTGACTTAGTATTTTCTAGTGAATCCTACCATTACATGAGGCCAACCCAACCTAGATCTGTAGCTAGATCGTATTCATTAGAAAACCAAAGTCAGACGCATGTCTTCCCACAAGGAAAGTACCGGGAAGCACAATTGCCCGCGTTTTGACATCGGAATCAATCACGCGTAATGTTGTCTATTTGTTTCTGTCAAGTATTGCATTGGCTAATCCGAGGACCGCTTCGGGCGGCATGCCCGTAATGTATTTGGCGGAAAAATACGTGCATACAACGTATTGAATATCAAGGAAAACGTATCGTCAAGATGTTACCTCTTTCTTAGGGTTCCGTAGTCAACAAAGAACCCTTATAGTTTCGCCATGCCAGAGACTATTGCTACTAGAAAGCTGTGATTTGGCATGAATATGGATATTATTCACATAATTCACGCCAAAAGAGTGGTAAAATAAAACTTTTTTTTTGTGTTAGTTACCTACACGTATCTCCTCATACTCCAATAAATGCCTAGGCTTTTCAAAAATGTGGGAAGTGCGTTAAAACCATTTTTTTGTTTCATGGATCTGTTTGTAAAATATTTTTATTTTAAAGTGCTCATTTTTGTAAGCGAATCCGTTTTATTTAGAAATAGGACAAAACATAATTATGAATTTAAATGGAAAACTATCACAGCTAAGTTTGCTTTAGGTACACGTTAACGAGTATGAAATTCAACATACAATGATAATGCAAAAAAAATGGTTCGGTACCTAAGCTTTTTAAGCTAGTTTTTCGTAAAAATAAAATAAAATGTAATCATCAAATTCGATCTTTTTAACGAGTAATACTTGACCAATTAACTAAACGAGTCGTGCGGTCCCAAAGGAAGGACTATGAATTAGTCCGAAACATGTCGGGCTAAACTTGACTTAATTAATATACGTGAGGGCTCCATTTATATTTCCTTGTCACAATATACCTGAGCAAATTTTACATCAGTGTATGTCAAGTATGTTGTTTAACTCCGCTTGTAATTGTACTGTTGTATCGCAACTACTGAGTTGCGACACAACAGTACATAATAATTTTAAATAGGTAATATAAATTTCTCGGTATTTAAAATAAAGTTCTCCAACCCAACCACGCCAAAGTCGTAGGTAGACTTTAAATGTTAAGCTTCTGTGAGAGTTTTCTATTGTAGCCGCTAATAATTAAATCAATCAATAAAATCGGCCCACATCCACCTACTGCTGGGTAAAGGCCTTTTTATTTTTACACCACTACCTACCTGGCCACCGTTTCATAAACGTGACAGGCGACAAATGACAACGACAATTCGATCTACACTTCCAAGTTAATATGAAGTCTGGTAATGCAAAAACTTTTCAAGCCGGTAATCTACACCAAAATGTCGTTGTCACCTGTCACGTTTATGAAACGGGGGCCTGGTCCTGTGCTAGTCTCATCAATACCTGTTCAGCGAACACTCGGAATATCATTTTGAGCAACGAGATCTGAGGCCCTGGCACGAATATTCGAATCCTGTGTAACGTACCTAATAGAGTAGTAGTTAACGTTATCGTATCGCCATCGAGAAAATTCAAATTAAATTTTAGTACCACATACGCTCACCGGAGGGCGCTTTTCCAAACGTCATAACTTTTTTCTTGATTACGTTACCTATTACGTTGGATTCGAATATTCTGTCTGACTTTTAATCTTGGGTGCCAGTTTTCAGCCGTCCAAATGTGAACAATGTAAACAACGAAAACTTTTAAGCCATTTTTCCTTATTTAAATATGAATAATTAACAAATATTTTAAACAAAAATGTATATAAATGCAAGCAGGTTTATTTGTATAAAATGATGATTGATGATGACCACATTCGTTCTTAAAAATGCGTGATTATGAAGTGGGGTAACAGATAACAAAGGTCGGTTCCAATCGATTCGTCTTGCCAAATGTCTCTCCCATCTTAACTTCAGTTGCTTTATCCTGATTAATAATAAGGTTCTGTGGTATAATTTGCCTATTTTATTGAAATTCCCGAGACTCCGAGAGGAGGCCTGCGCCCCCTGGTGGGTGAATAGGCTGGAGATTATGATGGTGATTGAACTTTACGTCATGAATCTCATGCTATAAAAAATATTCGGACAAATTGAGAACCTCCTCCTTTTTTTAAGTCGGTTAAAAACAGCAAAATGATAAAGCTTTGAAGTGGCATATACCTGTAACAAAACCCGAGGATGTTTAAGTATACTGAGGCAATTAGGACCTGGAAACCAAAGATTCCACGCAGAGTAGTATATTCAAATGTCATCCTATTATTTTACTGTCTTGTTCTTTAAATAAAAATATTGTTTAGTGCTAGTAAGTACACCCATGCGATGACAAACAAAAGTGTGGACGCAATCGCTACCCGTTGCTCTGAGACTAAATGTAGGTACCTTACACCATTATGCGTTCATGTAGGAGCAAGACAGCCGAGCGGCACAATGCATCAAAGTATCAAAAACGCATATAATTACGACGAATACGTTACGATGAATAAATATAAGTGGGCTCGATAATAATACATGTCGTTAAAGATATGATTGAATAGAAGATCGTGAACGCAAAAACTGTAGCGATAAAGAACTTTTAATGCCTAATAAAAAGTTAAAGATCCCGAGCAGTTCTAATTGAATTTCAACCCATATCTGACATTTTTATCTCTCCACACGTTATCGAGTTCATTTGTATTCGAATTCAAATAGCGGTGGTAGTTTTTGCTCATTCCGTATTAATAGACGCAATAAGCACGTTCGTCCACTTTAATGTTAAAATAACATTTAATATTTAAATACAATCCTCCTATCCAAGAGATAACGTTTTAGATAAACTTTTATGTTCTGAAACAGGTTTTGATAAAATTGCATTTGCGGTTCTATTTCTGTTTAATATTGAAATTGAAAGCTGGCTACTATATTGTCATTGGTTTGTAATTAATTTTTTTAAGGGACATTAAAGAAAGATAAGTATAACCGACTGGCTGTCTAAAGTGTTTCAATGAAGTTAGACAGTTATAATCATTATCATAAAGTTTGTATCGTGAAATTGAATTTATATTTGTGGTCATTTTAGATACCTTTCAATCAATATTCACAATCACAGGAACCATGAAATGTGCTATCATCATGTAAAGTTTTTGTGAGCTTAAACGAAAATTATCAACAATTCAAATAAGTAACTTAACCCTTCGGATGGCTTTGAACGGCTAATCCCCGTGGAATCGAGCTCAGTACTCGGTTGAACACACACATTTATAAATCAAAGAGCAAACAAAGCCTTTGTAAATAGTTTCGCGAAAGTTAAAATAAAAGGCACTCGCACTAGGAGGTTTGAATGGAATATAATATGATTACATGTCATAAGTTTTATGCCCCGAAAGTTTGGAACATTCATCGATAAATCTTTGCGACGCTTGGTACGATTTCATTTTCGAATTTCAGGAGCGATTGCCCCCACTGTTAAAGTTTGCCTGAAAAATTTTCGCGCACGATTGACTTGCTATAGACGGAAATAAAAAGTTTTGTGTTAGAGCAATAGCGTTGTACGCTGCGTGTGGAAAGTTAAAATGATATCAGAGGATCGAGCACGACTTTAAGAATGCTGCGTAACGTTACGGTTATCGTATCGAGATCGAGAAACCTCATACTAAATTTTAGTTCCAAATACGCTCACGGGCGGGCGCTGTTCCAAACATCATACAAACTCGACAATGTTTATTATTAGATTTTACGTTACGCAGTATTCGTAAGGACGTGCTTGACCCTCTGATGAGAATCTAACGTTACTAAGGTTATCATGGTGAAATAATTCAGGAAAATATTGAAATTTATCTTCAGTGAAACATTGCTGACACACAGCTTTTCCAACCTGGTCGTTTGGCGCCAACTTATACGATATATTATGTAAGTACCTATCTCGATGATGAGCAATGGAGTACAACGTTACCGCGCCAAGCGGCTATGTGTCGTGGGTGTGTTGGCTTGGCTCATTGCTTCATTGGTCACCCGAAATCTACAAATACAAAATGTCTAAAATTACAACAATTTAAGTAGTAACAGAAAGGGCTTACTTATTTAAAGGCTTACTGTGTTTATTTGTAAGGATAAACACAAATACATTATTCAATTACAATATTATCTTTTCCGAGACAACTAGAGCAAAAAGAAGCAAAATATGTGTATTGCTGGAGTCGCAGATAACGAGAATTTTGTTGTCTCAAGCTATTTGCGTGGATTGTGAAGAAAATTGTGGTGTTACTGTCTTACTTCAACCAAGATGGAGTAATGCGTCTCATAGGAAAAATAAGATTAAATATAGTCTCGATAGTCTTTCAGACGGAACGGTGTTGTCGAAATTACTTTGTAAGTAAAGTTTTACTGAACTTGTAGAGAAATATTTTAATTGATGTCTACTCCATAAAACACGCAATGTGTCAAAATTTTGGGCTACGCTGTCAGTAGTATATTATTGGGCATTCTGGACCACCATTCATTCGATCGGGCGAAAAATTTCGCCCTCACTCATTCGTGGTGATCCAGAAGCCCAATAATACAATGAATTGCACACAACCTACAATCAACCCAAACCCAACGGTAACCAACCTAACAGTAACCTATCAGCATTTGCGTTCAACATAACGCTCAACCTACACCTGAAATCGCATTGGGCATTCTGTTTCACCTCTCGATCAACGCAACGAATACATCAGCCCAACAGCAACTCAAACCCAACGGAACCCAACCTAACAGAATTTGCTCACACTCGAGGTTTAACGTTAACCATCTGCTCTTCTGCTCATTTTGAATAAGCATTCCATGCTTGCAACACGCGCGCATTGGTTGAATTGATCTTGAACAGATATGAAGTTTGTAAAACAAGCTCAGAGCTTGCAGTTGGAGGTTGTTTGTTCAGATCGCAACAATCGTAGTTTTCGTCACGGTGAACTTTTACCCGACACAATTCGCTGTATAATTTGCGGTCCTTCTAATTGCGGTAAAACTAATTTAATTGTCTCTCTTCTACTACAT
This sequence comes from Clepsis dumicolana, assembly GCA_963691665.1. Lineage (NCBI taxonomy): Eukaryota > Metazoa > Arthropoda > Insecta > Lepidoptera > Tortricidae > Clepsis > Clepsis dumicolana. The sequence goes on from OY829526.1 coordinate 3,536,790, forward strand.
GAACAAGGACTACGCTTTCAAAATATTTACGTATATTCAAAAACACTTTTCCAACCGATGTACCAGTTTTTAGAAAAAATATTGATGTTGGTTCCATCAGTTAAATTTCAAAAATATCGCGAAAATGATGAAATACTAAGCCCGCATGAAGCTGAGAACAATTCAATTATCATATTTGATGATGTTGCATGCGAAAATCAAAATAATATAAGGGATTACTTTGCAATGGGAAGGCATAAAAATATTGACAGCTTCTACTTAAATCAAACTTACAGTAAAATACCTAAACAATTAATAAGGGACAATGCTAACTTAATCATCCTTTTTAAACAAGATGAAGTTAATTTACGTCATGTTTATGACGAGCACGTTGGAACTGATATGTCTTGGTCACAGTTTCGGGAAATGTGTGCAAAAATATGGAGCGTACCTTTTAGCTACTTGGTTGTAAACAAGGACTGTGCTAGAAATTCAGGATGTTATAGAATGGGATTTGATACATTTATCGTTTTGGATTAACCGTGTTACTTAACCAGTTTCATTTTCAAGAAACTTTTATTGCATCATGGGAATCCATCGAGATCAGACATGAATCATAAAATAAACACCGAGAAAACTTTAAAAGAAAAAGTACTTCAGTCTGCCGATGCTGTCAAAAAGAAGGTTAAACTACTTCGTGATATGAAAAATAACAACAATATGATTTTGGAATCAGTCTTTAAACCAATAACAGACCCGCTTAATGAAATGGTTAAAAGTAACGACAATAAATACTATAACACTAATGAAACCGATTTTGATGAAGACATATTTAAGTGGCAAAAGGCGCCAAAAACATTAAAATTTAGTCCTAATGAAGGGAAGAGAAGTAGTATTAATAATCAAACAATCGTACGAAATTTTTCCGAAACGACTTCAAATAATGATGATGAGGTATCAAATAGAGACGAAAACAGACAAGATGGTGATGATGACATGTTATGTGAAAGTGACAACAATGATGTCTTGGAATCAACAAATGATACTTCATTTAAGACTACCGGTTCATATGCATCTCCTCGCGAAGACCCTGCATGGCAAAAACAATACAACACCGACTTGGACATTCCTTTTGGCATACGAACAGAACGCGATAAGCTTATGTTAGGATCTTGTTTAGTTTCCGTTAGTGGCGAAAAACTCAAAGTAAATGGACGTACTTACAATTTAACACCAGGTTTATATGATTTGTTATTTAAGAAGTTGCCTGATTTAGGTATCATAACTGAAGACGATAAACGTTATTATAAAATGTTGCTACTAGAAACGAATGTCCATAGACGAGATTTTGATCCCAATAAACCAATAAAAAGTAACAAAGGTCAGAAATATTTATACATTATAAAACCGCTTTTCAAATTATCGAAACAACGTTCAATAAGCGAAGATTTATGTACTTACGGCAAAGGACTACCAACAATGAAAAAAGTTAAAAGAGATGTTTCATATGTCTATTGGGATAATCCAAACGAATTAGTTGAAAGATTGAAATTACTCATTGCTTCCCGTGATGCCGGTAACACAGGATTAGACAATGAAATAATATCAATTGTAGAAGAACTTCGTGAAGCGGGCTTGGTTAATCAATGATATATAAAACTGGTATTTTACTTTTACCATCAGTCGAAGCCGGAAATTTGATGATACATAAGTGCATAAAAATAAGAAGTGAAAATGAACATAGACAAATTCGGTCATCATGTTCATAAACGTTTGCGTGTATGTGAAGTTTTTGAACTTAACAATAAAACTTTGCTGCGTTCTGATGATGGCGATTTCGATCTACAATCATCGCGATTAAAGGGGGTAGCGGATCCTTTGACACCCAATGATGCAGCTAATAAGCAATATGTCGATCAGCTCGTCCAGGACACTTACGAGAAGAAGCATCTAGATTCTTTATTTAAAACTATAAATTCTCAAATTCATCAGCTTGCAAATCAGTTGAAAATAAACTTTTATACAAAAAGGGACATAGACAATATTTTAAGTAATTTCAAAGATGACAAAAGAACAAGTCGTGAATGAAATCCATAGATCGGCCCGAAAAAATTTCAAGCGTCGCGCAGTTATATTAAAAGGAATTGATGATTTGTGGCAAGCAGATTTAATTGACTTACAGAATTTACATACTGTAAATAAGGGATATAAATACATTTTAGTTGTTATTGATACATTTTCAAAGTACACGTGGTGTATTCCTACGAAATCTAAAACTAAAACAGAAGTAAAAAATGCATTTGAACTAATTATCAAGTCGACCAAACGAATACCTAGAAACTTACAGACAGACTTTGGAAAAGAATTTTACAATGATCAATTCGATTGTTATGTGAAATCCTTAAAAATAAATCATTATTCCACGTATTCAGTTAAAAAGGCGTCTATTGTTGAAAGGGTAATAAAAACGCTCAAGAACAAACTTTACAAATATTTCAGTTTCATCGGGAACTACAAATGGCTTGGAAAACCTTTCGATGAGATAGTTCAATCTTATAATCAAACTGTGCATAGCACAACAAAATTTAGCCCAAATGAGGTGAATTTTAATAATGAAGCCGAAGTAAAGAAAAACATAGATAAATCACAATCCAATCGGCGTTTTAAATTAAATATTTTTAATGTAGGAGATCATGTGCGTATAAGCAAGTACAAAAGCGTCTTTCATAAAGGTTATACGCCTAATTGGTCAACTGAGCTATTTACTATTAAAAAGGTGAATCACACTCGTCCTGTTACTTACCATATTGAAGACCAACGAAAAAACTCAATACTCGGTACATTTTATGAACAAGAACTGCAAAAAACTAAGTATCCAGACGTTTACCTCATCGAAAAGGTAATCAAAAAAAGAGGGAAAAAATTGTATGTTAAGTGGTTAGGACTTAACGATAGCGAAAACAGCTGGATCGACAGAAATGCCATTGTATAAATATATTTAAAAACTTTCTCGCGCTAAGTCATTAACTTTTGGGATATGAAAGGAAGAGGACTTCTAAACAGTATTATTAATCACTTACCGTTTGAACTGCACTTACCTGGCTACAATTATTGCGGACCAGGCACAAAATTGCATAAGCGATTGCAAAGAGGTGATAAAGGAGTTAATGAATTGGACAACGCGTGTATGCAACACGATATAGCATACGATAAATATTCTGACCTAACAGACCGACATCGTGCAGATTTTGAACTCTATAAAATGGCTAAACAAAGATTGAAGTCAAAAGGTGTTGGAAAAGGAGAAAAACTTGCGTCTTGGATAGTTAGCAAAGTGATGAAATCTAAAATGAAAGCTGGTGCAGGGATAAAATCATTTAAGCATTTTGTTTCTAAGATACGTACCGAATTGAAAAAAAACAAATCTAAAAAAGAAGGCACTGCAGTCAGTCGAGCTTTTGCTGCAGCGAGTAAAGTATTTCTTAATAACAATACGAGTAAAATGAGAGTTCCTCGATTAATACCGATTCCTAAAACTGGAGGTATATTGCCACTAATACCTATTTTCGCGGGACTTTCTGCGTTAGGGTCATTGGCAGGAGGAGCTGCTGGGATCGCTAAAGCTGTTGGTGACTACAAAGCTGCAAAAAAGAGCTTATCCGAATCAGAACGTCATAATAAAATAATGGAATCTATTGCATTAGGTAAAGGGTTGTACATTAAACAGTATAGAAATGGAAAGGGTTTGTGTTTAAAACGATTAAAAAACTAAATAAAAGGCTACCCAGACGTGCTCTTACAAATGTTGATATTTTAAAACATTCAACAGATATTCCTTATTTTCGTGGTGTTTACATGAGAGACAAATTGCCAAACCGTCCAAAAAGAGTAGAATGTGCAATCGTAAATTTAGATAGTTCTAAAAACCAAGGGACTCACTGGGTAGCCTATGTCAAAGATAATAATCATTGTGAATATTTTAATAGTTATGGTGATCTTCAACCGCCGCTAGAATTAATAAAATATTTGAAAAATTATAATATTTCATACAATTATAATATTTATCAAAAATTCGATACTGTTAATTGCGGACATTTATGTTTAAAATATTTAAAAAAATATTGGAATAACCGTTTAAATATCTCTGAACAATAAATAGCTTCTCATTCTCACGATGTCTTTCACTTTGTCCATAACGGGATCCTCCTCTACCCTGATTACGAATCACTCGCCAGCTCTTCAACTAGATGGTGAATATGAATGCGGGTTGCTATACTTGTCGACATTTAACTCGATACCTAATATTGACAACCGAAATAATAAGTTTTATTATGGTGATAACGAAGTAGTAGAAATTCCTGAAGGGTCATATGAACTTCAAGATCTTGATGATTATCTTAAAAGACATCTCCAAGGTTGCACCTTTACACTGACATGCAATAATAATACGCTAAAAACATCTATATTGTGTTCCAAAAACGTCTATTTTAAAAAACCAAATTCGATTGGTAAGTTACTTGGTTTTGGAGAAGAAACAGTTCAGGCGAATATATTAACTGAGTCCCCTTTTCCCGTGTCCATTCTGTCTACAACTATAGTACGAGTTGAATGTGACATCGTGAGCGGGTCATTTATAAACGGAAAACCTAGTCATATAATTCATGAATTTGTGCCAAATGTACCGCCTGGTTACCGGATTATAGAAACACCTAAAAATGTTATATATTTTCCTGTTACTCAAAACAGCTTAAACGCTCTTATAATAAGAATACTGGATATAAACGATAATTTAGTGAATTTACGTGGCGAAGAGATTCAGATATATTTACATCTCAGAAAAAAATGATAGACTTTAATAAATGTACGGTCTCAAACAGCAAAGCCGTTAGTGCTCATTGTGCTATCAAGAAAAGAAGACCTAAAGGACAACTAACGAAGGAAAACAAACAGTTTTTAAAAAACATAGGATTATTAAAATGAGTATACTAAACTTATCAGACTCCTTTAGCTTTGATAGCACGATTGAAAGTTTCGAATATCATTCGTATAAACCGTACGTAACAAGTTTCAATTTAAATGATGAAATCCGTATACCTATCAACCAGCAAGATCTATACGTATTACCATCAGCGAGTACTTTATACATAGAGGGTACTATAGAAGTATTCAACAGAGAAACAAAAGCGAAGGTGTCCAGTGTTCATTTTACAAATAACCCTATACTTCATTTATTTCAAGATATTCGATATGAGCTGAATGGGATTGAAATAGATAAAATTAAAAACGCTGGGGTCACAACAACAATAAAATCTCTTGTGTCGATGAATGAACTTGAATCATCGATGTCAAAGTTATGGGGCTGGGATGTTGATGGCACAAAAATTACGCATGGATCATTTTCTGTGTCAATTCCTTTAAATAAGATTCTTGGCTTCGCAGAGGATTATAACAAAATTATTATTAACTGTAAGCATGAACTTATTCTTTTACGATCCAATACTAATTTAAATAGCGTAAAACTGAACACAAATGAGTATATAGGTAACATAACTATATCTAAAATAGTATGGCGCATGCCGCACATTAAGGTTTCTGATCGTGAAAGATTAAGTTTGCTTAAATATTTGGAAAGAGATCGAGCTATTCAGGTAGCATTTAGGAACTGGGATCTGTACGAATACCCGCTTTTACCTAAAACATCAAAACATTCTTGGGCCGTCAAAACTTCGTCTCAAGTTGAAAAACCTCGATATGTTATAATTGGATTAAAAACAAACAGGAAAAATGTTGCTGATAAAGATATATCGCGTTTTGATCATTGTAATTTGCGTGACGTTAAAGTTTTTTTAAATTCAAATTATTTTCCTTATGAAAACTTGAATGTCAGTTTCTCGGCTCAAAAATTTGCTATATTATATGAACAGTACGCTAAATTCCAACAGTCTTATTATAACCGCAGCCAAGCACCGTTGTTGAATCCACAAGACTTTATAAATAAAGCACCTCTGTTTGTTATCGACTGTTCTCGTCAAAATGAAACCTTAAAAACGGGTTCAGTCGATGTGCGGATTGAATTAGAGTGTGACACAGATATCCCTGACAATACCGCGGCTTATTGTCTTATTTTGAATGATAGTATTATAGAATATAAGCCGTTGACCAATATAACAAAGAAGATATCATGAAACTAGACCATCTATTCGTAGATGTTCAGGGGTTTAAATCATCTAAAAATGAATTTATTATTAAAGAATTTGCATACAGTACCTATGAACACACGCAGGCGTATTTAATAAAACCTCCATATTCATTTTCTACGTTATCAGAAAACGAAAAAAGGCATGTGAAATGGATAGAGAGAAACCTTGGCATTATGTGGCGTGAGGGGTATATCGACCACAGAGAATTTAAGAGAATGATTCATAATTTCTTGGAAGGCAAAAAAATATATGTAAAAGGTTTTGAAAAAATTAAGTGGATTAATGATTTATGTGCTGATTGTACTGTAATAGACTTGGGAGAGAAAGGTTGTTCTAATTTTCAATTAATGTATAAAAAGTATTGTATCGACAACAGCTCTTATAATTGTCTACATCATAAAAAAGCTTGTGCCTTAAAAAACGTTATATGTCTTAAAAAATATTATTTCGATATTATGCATATTTAACATTGTAATAAATTATACCTAATTTTCAAAAATAAATATTTACGTTTAATCATTTTTTTATTTTTTAACCCAGTCAAAATTAGTTATCATTTATTTTGAACGAAGACTTTTTATATTAACCCATTTTTAAATAATTGAATTTGTTTGTTTAAAAATATGAAATAAATGATAACGATTCATACCTGTGGCTAATAATAGTGTTAATCTATTTAAGCGATATTTACTGAAAAGATTTTTCTTGTGCATTTAATCATGATAATTTTATTTTCGTTTGAATTATTGCTTTATTGACATACTTACAAAAAAAATCTTTCCTGTTGACGTATCGCTTAATCAAAGGAATAAAACAAGAAAATTGTTGACCATATTTATTTTCAAAATTATATACAAAAACAGTAAAAACATTAATAACTAACACTATATCCGCACAACTTCTTGGATATCTTATTTATTACACTTTCTGTACTGTCTATTATCTCATCGTATCCGTCACTTGCCACATACTGCGCACTGAGCATAACGTTTTCACCGGTTTCGTCGTTTTGATCCGGCGCGGAGTCACTTATGTTAATTATTTGGATTTTGACAAGTCTGTTCCCCTTAGTTGCTTCATTGTTTATAACGAACGACGGCGGGTGACCTCGTACACTTCTCTTTACCACTTTGTTTAGCCTTAGTTTTGGTTTACTAGACTTGGTTTTCGTTTTGGCACTTGCAATTTTTTTTACAAATTCACTGACTTCTTCTTCTTCTTCATCTTCTCGGAATCCTAATGGACCCTGTGCATATTGCGAAAACATGATTTGAGTGTCTTGCGTTCCTTCCATATTCTGAAACAAAAGAAATCAAATAAATAAACGCATCTGGCAACACATATGAGCATTTTCATACGCTTACAAAACAATAATAGCAACAAAATAATACGAATAAATATTAAATAATGCCAATTTTACTTACCGAATCGGGAATGGATCAGCTCGTCTTAATTTTCAAAACTTTGGAACGACTTTACTCAGTTATGAATGTAGAGTGCAGAATGATAACTTACTATAACAGCCGCTATTTATAATTACAGTAATTTCATGCGTCAGCAAATTAAATTAACACGCGCTTCGGAGCATGCGGTGCATACCGCCGCGCTGCTTAATGCCGATCAAATTACAACGACACGTAAGGACTTGTTATAATTGGTACCAAATGCAATAAATGTGAATAGGTATATTTCACGTGTCAGCAAATTACCTTAGCACGGGCTGCATGCCGCCGCGCTGCTTAAGACACGTAAGGACATGTTTTAATTGATACCCAATGCAATAAACGAGGATAGGTATTATTTGCCTGTTCAACAGAACATGATTTTACTTACCATTATCAAAATATTACATTTAAAATTAAGCCTGAGCCCTGAGCTTTTTGATGACGGAAAACATCGTCAGGAAACCTCCGAAGCGAGAAAACTCAATTTCAACTCAAGTAAAATGTGTTTTCAGTCGGTATCCTCGCAGTCTATATATATACTTAGGTGGGTGAAAGAAAAAAAGAAAACAAATGTTAATAACACTTCATATTTATTTATTAAAAAAAAAGAACAAACCATACAATTTACAAATCAATGTGTAATTATAAAAAATAAAGTACTTAATGATAATCTACTTATTTGGTATAGTCAGCGTCAAAAGTCGCTCATCTGGTCGTAGAGCGAAAAGGTACAAAAGTGATGAGCGGCTTTTGACGCTGACCCTACAACATACATAATTATAATTTTACAATAACGTAAGTACTCAACGTATTTTATTTTATTAAACACATTCTAATTTTTTATTACCCATTGGGTGCCTACGAAATAAAATTACAGCTCGAGGAAAGGTCGCTTAGATAACTACTGTACTAGAAAATAGACTCATGTCCCCAAGATTTGGTTGAAATTTTGTCTGATAATATATGTCGTTTATCGTCTTTGTTAGATAAAGCAACTTTATTGACAGATTGAGTGAAGATCTCGTGCCTAATCGATTTAAATAATATGTGTTTTTTCCGAACTATTTTATCATTGAATAACACATCCCGATAATCATTTAATGTTAACTCTTGAACTGCTGGTTTTTTTATTCCTTTAGCCTTTTTGATAAGAGATTTATCACTTTTGATACAGTATAGTTTAGAACGTAACCCTATAAACTCGGTAATAAGTTCTCCTCCTAACTCATCTTTGAATAACCCAGGAATCTTCTTGTTACGTAAAGGTATTTGCAAATCATTTACAGGGTTATAATTGCTTGTGTCAAAAAAGTTTAAAAAAATATTTTTTAAATCGCTGTAAAAGTCTGCAGTTTCGATTTTGTAAATAAAACTGTCGGTATCAGTGTAGCACAGAGTAACTTGATCTTGGTAGTGTTTTTTTATTACCGTGTAGTGAAATTGGTACATATGACTTTTAGAAAGTTCTAATACAGAGAATCCTACGTAGATTGGTTTATCTAAAATTACTTTTTCAGGCTTCATTTGTACGACAACCAAATTTTCAGACAACACTGTTGCACTATGGAAATTCGGTTTGGCAATTAATTTGTTAGCACAAGTAAACTTTTTTGTTTTGTTTTGACGGTCGTGCCACTTATTTACTAATTTGACGTCAACTCGCCGCTCACTGTCTTCAAGAGTTTTCCCAAAAACTGAGTTATTCATTAATTTAAAAAGGTCTTGTTGGAAAGGAGTAGTAGCTTTTTTTCTCAGTTCTGTATTTAAATGAATATACTGTTTTAAGAATGGACTTTGACGAAACCTTATAACGCGATGGATTTTATCAAGAGTTAAGCCGTTGCGTAAACATGTTTTCAGATGGACGTAATGAATGACGTATTCGTATTTGTTATATAAATTTGGGATCAATTTGGTCGTTTTTCCTCCTGGAGGAATAAATTTTTGTGCGCAAAATGGATAGTCGTTATGGTTATGGTGTAAATTTTCCGGATATAGCAAGTCAACTTCCAGAATAAATCCAAATGGAGCATCATCTTCGACAGACAAAATATCTAGTTGGGCAATTTCATGATGATCTAGAAAACTAAAATTAGACATGGGCAACGATTGACACATACTGTAACCATATAAGTTATTGCAATCGATATATACTAAAAACGAGTCTGGTTTATTCATGTCATAAGTTTCCATGTACTTATTATTAGCCTGAGCATATCTGGTCGAACACATGCAAATACCACCTCTTATTCCTTTTTGTATGAGTCGAATTATTTCTAATTCGGATATCAATTCAAGCTTAACTCCGGTTTTTAATAACATAGCATCAAACGATAAGCTTGGAGCAGTTAAATAGAATGCCGGATCTAAATGATAATTTAACTTGCAAATGAACCGAAAGTTCTCAAAAATATCTGATAAAAGCAACACATCAGTTTTTAGGTAAAGATCAGTATATTCTCCCATATCTTTGATTTTAAATTCGGACCATACAGATTGCGCATGTGCGTAATCTGAATCGCTTATTTGTTCGTTGGAAAGAGAATCAAAAAACAAGTTCTGTGATGGAAGCTCGGTCTCTGTAAACTTATCCCAGCTCGACATATAATCGTAAGGATAAATACCTTTGCGAGTTAATAATTTATTTTTTTTAGTTTCAGGATAAAACTTGTTCAAGTGAATAAAATCATCTTTATGTAAACCATTCGCTAATTTTTCCAAGCTTGTTCCTAAAAATTTAAAAGAGTCTACAAATCGAATTTGTGCATACTTTTGATCTGAAATCCACAAAAACTTAGTGAACGAAATATAATTTTCTTTATTTTTTGGGATTACTTTCACAGGCCCTGAACATTTACTAAGTTCCTGTATAAACAAATGACAATCGTAACCTGCTAAGTTATGAAAGAAAACAGGGACCAATTTAGGAACGCGAAAGCGCAGATTGCAGTACTGGTGCGCGGCACCGCGATAACGGCCCGTTAGATGACAGTGATCTCTTACTTTGTCTGCAAACAATAAACCTTTACACATATGACAATTTTTGGCACGTTCATGAGCTAAAGAATCTTCTACAGTAAATATCATGGGAATTTCTTTTTCTAAAACGTTATGGATGTCTTTAATATGTCTATATAAATAATCTACGAATTTCTGAGCACAATCTGGCCCTCGGTATTGAACAAAACGATTAAGTTGCTCATCATAAGAGCAAATTATATGGTACGCGAAAGCGGCTGGTAAATGTATTTGTTTATTTGTAGTAAAACTACTGTCAGTGTTAGGTTCACAGTTCTGATAGGGTTTAAGGATTGTCTCAAAGTCAGCATACACGACAAATGGAACGTCTTGTTTTCGTTCAAAATGCTTAAATTCGAGATAGGTGCCTTTCTCCGGAAGTACCGTAGCAACCCCACTACAAACGTGACTATTGAAACCGTGTTCAGTTTGAAAAAATATCAGACAGTCTTCGCAGAAATAAAGCTTAGCATGATGTTTGGTAATCTGACCGCGAGCAAGACGCGGTAAATTAGTAATCAAAACATAATGCGACTTATTACCGCGTTCGATTAAAAGTAAATTGATTCGATGTTTCCTTTTATATTGCGATCTGTATAGAGGTCCTACAAGAGTTCGGTTGTTTTTTAAAGAATATACGTTAATACTGATATCAATATTGTGATGCTCAAACGTAATGATATCGGCTAAAGTGACAGGGAAACACATATTATCAAGTTTTAATACGTCTTTAAAATGAGGATAAGATGATAGACGCTCGCGATGGTTTTGACATGGGTAAAGAGCAGCAACAACACACCAGAGAAAACAATAATTATCATGATTTTGAATATTAATGCAAGCTTTTTTATTTTTTATTATCTTAGGTAAGTCTATGTAAGATGACGCTTTCAATGGTTCATACTTATTTATGTTAACTTCTAAATACAAATTAGATAAGAAAGTCCAACCAGAATCGCGCTCCTGAAATTCTTCGATTTTTTTCTGTATACTAATAATTATTGTGTTTAAAAGCTCTTCGAATTGATAATTTTGATGTATAGGAAAATTTTTCGTTGCAAAAGATTTCATTTCCTGCTTGTCATCTTTAAACAAAAGAAAATCGCCAAAATATTCGAAATTTACTTTGAGGGACACATGTTTTTTAAGCGAATTTTCCAAAATTTTTTGCATTTTAGGTTTTACTGTAATCAAAAATGATTCAGGTAAACAAGACTTCAGCTCATCAGTTGCCATTATTCTATAAGATGCTATGCGACCTTTAAAAGCAGACGAAATTTCAACAACCTCATCGTTTAAATTTACACCCGAATTTTTTCTATGCTTATTACTTCTAAGGTGCCCTACCCACTTCCTGCTTTCTACTGTAATTGAACACTGAGTGCAAAAGGGCATGTTTTATGTAGCGACTTTGCTTAAGCTGTAATCCTGGTTTTATATGTTAAATACACAATTTGATAGTTTCAATTTTAATCAAATAATAAAAAGAGACAACCTGCAGTATCCGTTAAAAGCAAAAATAAAAAGTACTAAATTAGTACTTACTTAGTATCGTTACAATAAATTTGACGTTAGCGTCCTTGAAAAGTACATTTATCTTTTTAACAAATTTTTGCTATGCCCTCCATTCAACAGTTTTATCATCGATTTGCGCCCTTAAAGTAATATCGTTAAAAGCGTTTAAATTATGGTTTCATAATAAATCGTTAACATTTATTAAAAACATTTATTAAAAATTACTTGATACACAATTTGATGTAGTTTAAATTTTATTCAAATAAGTAATAAAAAGAGACAACCTGCAGTATCTGTTAAAATCAAAAAAGTACCTACTAAATTAGTACTTAGTATCGTTAGAATAAAATTTGACGTTAGCGTCCTTGAAAAGTACATTTATCTTTTTAATAAATTTTTGCAATGCCTCCCATTCAACAGTTTCATCATCGATTTGCGCCTTTAGAGTAACGAGAGCCTTTTTCCAACGCTCCTGACGTAACTCACCGCGAATATCAGCAGTGTTGTACACCCGCAGCTCCAAGAAAAAGTCTCCGTTGAGGGTGCAAGCTCGTTTTGTTGACCCGTTCGGTACCCGGCTTATAATGGATGAATCAAGCGGATCAGTCTCAGCAGGCTTATGGTTAACAGCAACGTCTTCAGGAAATATTCCGAACACGTCAAACGGGTTTTTAGTTTCTTTTTTCTTGGGTGCAGCAGATCTGAAACATAACAGACATTAAACAATGAATAAGACAGTTGTACTTAGTTCGTCGAAATTCATTAAACAAATTACAAGAAAAATACCTTGGGGTTGACGGCTTTCTTTTTTGAGCAGGTTTTTTTATTTTTGGGATACTGACATCTGCAGCGGCAACGCTCTCCTCTGAATCAGATCTGAAATAAAAAATATGTTTTTATTACTCGACATTTAAAATAACCATATACATCGATAAAAAAAGAAAAAAAAATACCTTTTTTAAATGAAAAAAGTAGACAAACAATATTTAAGTAAATATGTACCCAGCTGACAAAATAAAAAACATGAAATATGAAAATAAATATAAAATGGCTACCTGTTTGGAGCTGAAGCTTTTCGTTTTTCAGCCGACCTTCCCACTTTTGACCGAACGGTTCCGCTGTTTGCAACAGTGATGGGTTCAAACTCGGAATCAGACCTGAAAGGAAATTAAAAATATTAATGCCTGTTGGAACCCTACAAACAATATGAACCAAATGTTTTAATTTCGTTAGGAAAGTAAAGCGTTAGGTACGTTGAAATACATACTTACATTTTAATCGATGTATAAAGCAAATAAACTTTACTAACGTAGAAACTCTGCACAGCTTAACCTCTGAGCTGAAGATGTAGAAGACTTGATGCACTGTGCACGTCACGTTCGAAATTGGAAAGGAACAAATTAGCCCCGCGCAAAAGTTTTAAACGAAATTATTTGCTGATTTTACTAAATGAACTAGGGCTGTCGCATTCCAAATCACAATTGTGTATTATGCTTATGTGCACATAACAGTTCTTTATTTTACATTATTTAATTCTCGACGCGATGGAAAGAGGAACGTTATGAATTTGTCTATCTGTCTGTTGGTAAATCTGCCTACTTCGTATTCCACATATGCATGTATTCAAGATACCAAAAAACTAATCGAGAGTGAGTTGTAAGCTTTTTTTAATTTACTTTTTTAATTTTTAATTTACTTATTTATTTTTTATTTATTTATTTCTCACCAGCTAAATTAAGGAATTACCTAAATATTAGTATTTCAGTAATTGTAGTAATCATTATTTCTTTTAAGAACATTTATATTCGCATTTAATAGAGGTACCCATTAATTGTAAATTTATCCATTGATCATTGTCAACCCTACACCTTTATAATATGAATATTATTTCGCAACCACGCTTCATACATGCACCGCATTTGTATGTCAGCAAAAAGACGCCGATCGCACTGTGTGTCACATTACAACTTGATAACGTTGCGCAATAAAATTGGCTAATACCTAATTGGTAACATTTTCATGCTCAGTTCTGTACGTTAAAATTATAACGGAAACTGGAAAAAAACCTCCTCAGATCGTTCAAATAGCCTCAGTATTAACCGACTTAATTACTAAGTTAATGGGTAAGGTTAGTAATTGGTTAGCTCACACAACCAAATATCATCTTACCTCACCTACTAAGACGAAGATTTAAACTTAGGTAAAAACGTGTTCTAACTGTAATGTTTGCTACTTTACATCGTAATTATAAATACACATACAATTGTTATTTCCTAATACGAAAACAAACATTGTCTTGTTACAGGTACAAACAGGTATAAACCTTTTTCAATTTGAACACAAAAATAAACAATTCCTATATTATTAACATTTATGATAAGATAACCTAACCAACTTAGAAAAGTCGAAAAACAATAGACATTTTCGCTTCAAAGGTCAATATCTTAAAAACGGTTGAACCGATTTTGATAAAACAAGTCTAAGAACCATTGTTAGAAAACCTGTTAAATGAAAAACCGCATTTAAATCGGCTCATTCATTTAGGAGCTATGGTACCACAGACAGACACACAAAAATCTAGGTACAAATTCTAGCGCACGATGTCAAAGTTTAACATAAGCGCTGTCTGTGGGTTAAGCACTGAACTAAGTAGGTGTAAGTAATGATTTAAGTAAGTACCTTTGATGTACTGGTTTCGTATAGAATACAAATGGTTTCGAATAATTTCGATAGATGTCATCACCGCCTACTCGTATGTCCATTTGCATGTTAAGAACAATAAACCTTAGCGAGCGCGCTCGCTACGTAATTTGATCGAGTACCTAACTTACACTACAATGTCTTCGAGTTGAAATGACTTAAGTACATAATCATGTATATCACTTTACAACTCGTTTCTGATCAAACTTTATATTCTAGTCAGCAAGACAATTTTTACGTCAACATGATAAAGTGATATAAGTTATTTAGAAAGTGTGATAAAGTATCGCGGTCTCACAGATGGAGTTGTTCTACATTAACATCAATTAAATCACACTATTTGACTTAGTTTTAGCGATACCAATTTAAAATCATATTTCGGTTTTCACTAGTGTAGTGAGTTACACATTTTTATGTTTTCGTAATTTAAATAATGTTTACTTAGTGCTTTATTCCAGCGTAAATTAGTTTAAACCTAACTCGCGCTAACGATGGTTTTGAGATTCGTTGATATAAATAAATCCGACATACAATTTGCCGTGTACGTAAAACGCGGTCATAGCGATACATCCGAAAACGGATGCCGGGAACTAACGCGTCCTGGGTGACCCGACCTTGTCTGTGGAGTCTGATCAGCTTTGCGGATGAGTTGTATACAAGCCTCGGTGGGAGGCATCCAAAACCACCACGCACACAAAAAGCGGTCATAGCGATACATCCGTAGGTGGATGCCGGGAACTAGACGCGTCCTGGGTGACCCGATCTTGTCTGTGGAGTCTGATCAGCTTCGCAGACAAGTTGTGCAAACACCTGAGTTAACCTGAGTCAAAGGCTGCGGCTTGAGACCGAGGAGCGCTCAGTGGCTTCGGCCTCGTGCATATCGGACTTGATCAACCCGGTGTGCATGGTGTACTTTTGCTTTTACTTTATCTAAGCTCAAACATTATTAAACATATCTATGTTAGGTTGTCAATTAGTTGAGACTTGAGTTGGACTGAAATTTAAATACATTGAATAAATTCCCGTCGGGTTGGCTTGTCGTTGAACCTCGAGTCAAAACTTCGCTCATTCGAACGAGAGGTGGATGCCCAATGCGATTTCAGGTGTAGGTTGAGCGTTATGATGAACGTGAATTCTGATAGGTTACTGTTAGGTTGGGTTCCGTTAGGTTTGAGTTGCTGTTGGGCTGATGTATTCGTTGCGTTGAACGAGAGGTGAAACAGAATGCCCAATGCGATTTCAGGTGTAGGTTGAGCGTTATGTTGAACGCAAATGCTGATAGGTCACTGTTAGGTTGGGTTCCGTTGGGTTTGAGTTGCTGTTGCGTTGAACGCGAGGTGAAACAGAATGTCCAATGCGATTTCAGGTGTAGGTTGAGCGTTATGTTGAACGCAAATGCTGATAGGTTACTGTTAGGTTGGTTACCGTTGGGTTTGGGTTGATTGTAGGTTGTGTGCAATTCATTGTATTATTGGGCTTCTGGATCACCACGAATGAGTGAGGGCGAAATTTTTCGCCCGATCGAATGAATGGTGGTCCAGAATGCCCAATAATATACTACTTCGAAGCTAAGCTAAGCTAAGCTAATATAATGTTCATTTGCAGAAAAAGGGTACAATGTTCAAAATGAGTCGATTCTCGTGAATTTTTGTGGTCAGGTTCGGTAATTATATAGATTTTTAAATTCATTCGTTTTTTGAAAATTCAAAAAATGCAAAAAAAAATCTCCCTAGGTCTACAGAGGGGCTAGCACGGCACGCGTGCCATTTTGTTGCTTGTCGCTCAGTGCGTCCTTCACTGATTCCGCCACTATGAAAGGGACACACTGCGCGACAAGCGACAAAATGGCGCGCCGTGCTACATGTGCAGTTCACAAGGCCACTAGTTTTAGCAGCTTTTTCTTTCCCAGATATAAACACGGTGGCGGCAGGCGGCGGCTCCATGCTGTCGTTCCGCTCGGGGCTGCTCTCGGCCGGGCCGGAGTCGGCGTCCGCGCACCCCGGCCCGGCCTGCTACCGGAAGGGCGGCCCGCTCACCGTCACGGACGCCAACCTGCTGCTGGGTGAGACCTCCTTAGGGTTACTGGACTCCTGGTAGCTGGCCTGGGTTCGTTTGGCTTTTGTAGCCCGCACTGAAATGGTTCTGCTACGGAAACTTGGCACTAACCTAACCTCTTCTTAGGATTTCTGAACTCCAGCTGGCCATCAGTTTTGCTTTCGTGGCGCTAACCTGCTGTTGCTGACACCTTAGGATTTATGAACTCCTGGTAAGGTCATGTAACCCGCACTGAAATGGTTCTGCTACGGAAAGTTGCCGTCACTGGCGCCAATCTGCTAATGGGTGAGACCTCCTTATGATTTATTTATTCCTGGTAGCTGGAATTCATATTTAAATCCGTGTAATCCTCACTGAAATAGTTCTGCTAACAGAAGGGGGTAGGGCAACATACCGTTACGGCCAAATTGTCTTGTAACTCTTTTAATTGGAACGATTCGAACGTATTTTAATAATCATTGGTTAGCGTCGAAGACGTCATGACTGCTATTGGTCGCTATTGGTTGACGGGTGATGACGGCCGTATAGTTCGCAACGCAGCGTTTTTTTTTAATTATTCTTGGTCCTGGATTTTAACCCACGTCTCTTGTCTCACCATGCCTAATGGTAATACTGCAATGTTGTCGTATTTAGATGACTTATGTTTTTCCAAGGTCGTCTGCTCCCCGAATATTTCCCGAAGATCTTCGGGCCGAATGAAAACGAGCCGCTAGACAAGGACGCCACTATCGCTGCCTTCAAAGTCATGAGAGATGAGATCAATGGGTTCTTGAGAGCTGACGGTGGAAAAGAGGTCAGTTTTATAAGATTAAGTTATACATATATCTAAGGTGTGTTGATTTTCCCAAACGTAATTGATTGTATTAGGCGTTACTTTGCGGAGGCTCCTATTCATGAACTAAAACCGGGCAAGATCGTGTTGGACACGCCCAGGATAGGGTTCTTAAGCCATTACGAAAAATTCCTGGCATAGGTACCTAATTTTAAAGGTATTTTCATCACGCCTATTCGAAACCAGCGTTAGGAGAGCCCTACTCCTGAGCAAACTGTATGTAGTGTAGGGTCAAAGATAAGTGATGGAAGCCGTTCCAGACTGGGCGAAAATGGCTGTTCTCCTTTAGTATTTTGTGAGCAGGTTCGATAGTTATGTAGTTTTTTGTAGATTCGGTTTTTGAGAATGGTCTTGTTTTTAGATGACCATGGAGGAAGTGGCGATGGGGTTCCTCAACGTAGCCAACGAGGCGATGTGCAGACCCATCAGGTAAGTTTATTGGCATCGAATGTATGAAGAGAACATTCCTGATTCACTCTTTCATACACGTATTGATTCTTCAACGCCCGGGTCCAAATATTTGGACCTACAACGCTGTAATTTCGTACGCTCCTTTATTACGCATACAATACCAAATACATATCCATGCCAAATTTTAAGTTGATGCCATTAACCGTTGACAGACAGACAGACAGACAGACGGACAGACGGACGGACGGACGGACGGACGGACGGACGGTCGGTCGGACGGGCGGACGGAGCGTAGTCTTAGTAACAGGGTCCCGTTTTTTTACGTACGTTTTTTAGGGTACGGAACCCTAAAAGGCCCCTTGTGCGGCTGGAGTTAAGGGTGCCTTTCTACCAGAGATGTGCTATGCTACGTTGCTATGGACGCGCTGATATCCACCAATCATATTCATTGCTCCACATAGCATAGCAGTGGTAGAAACGGGTGCAAATACGATTGGTGGATATCAAACGCATCCATAGCAACGAACGCACATCTCAGAGGGTCGAGCACGACTTTTCGAAATCTGCGTCACGTAAAATCGAATAGTAAACTTTGTCGAGTTTGTATGACGTTTGGAACAGCGCCCGCCCGTGAGCGTATTTGGAACTAAATTTTAGTATGAGGTTTCTCGATCTCGATACGATAACCGTAACGTTACGCAGCATTCGTAAAGTGCTCGACCCTCTGGTGGAATGTTATCGTTAAGGCGTGTTTGGTCGCCAGTGCGCTGACGACGGCGCGCGGGCACGACGCGGCGCGCCACGCGCTGGCGTGCTTCGGCGGCGCGGGCGGCCAGCACGCATGCGCCGTCGCGCGCACGCTCGGCGTCCGCACCGTGCTGCTGCACAAGTACGCAGGTGCGTGCGGGGAGGGGGGGTGCTGAGGGGCGTCAGTGGTGTTATAGGTCGCGCGGCGGATTAAGATCGCTCGGCAAAAGTGGAAGGGGCATGCACAGAAGTCAATTCTTAGGTCTATTTGGTTGCGCAGAGGAGTGAGGGGAGGGTGCGCGCTGGCGCCGACAGGTTATTGGTAGATCAAGTCGTTCTTCCCCTCCCTCGCTTCGTTCACGCGTCTCGTGTCTCTTGGGTACTGTTGCGTACGGATTGTTTTACTGTATTAGTAGTAAGTACGTTATGATGTCGTAGTTAGTGAAAAAAATGGCCAAATATAAAGTTTTAACACGGCAAGCCAGAAAAATGGTTTACAAAGTGAATTGTTATGTTAAAAAGGAAACTAATTAAATCATGGTTAATTTAAAGCAGGCCAACCTATAAAAGAAAACCGTGACTGACTGACTGACTGACTGACAGACAACGCACAGCCTAAACCACTGGACCTAGAGACTTGAAATTTGGCAGACATATACCTTGAGTATCCTAGAGGAGCAATAAGAAGGGATTTTTCGAAATTCCCACGGGATAGGGAATAAATGGGATTTACATTTTCGAATCAAAGTGGCTCTATCTCCGCAGCTATAATTATTAGAGATTACAAATTTGGCATGCAAGTAGGTAATAATAACAGCTAATAACGGGTTTCAGGATTTTTCAAAATTCCCACGGGATAAAGGATAAACAGTAATATTTTCATAGTAACTGACTAGCAGATATAGAGACTTGCAAGTTTACAATTATTATTTCTTGAGGATCATAGAGATGCACTAAGAAGGACTTTTTCGAAATTCCCACTGGATAGGGAATAAATGGGATTTACATTTTAGAATTTTTTAATCGATCTAAAGAGTTAAAATGCAAAATTCCCGCGGGATAGAAATAAGCGAACTCAACTTCGGGGCTGATTTAAATTAAAATTACTAATAGAAAGCTACATTGTCACTGATTCATATTTAAGGTTTTTTTAAATAGCTAGGTTAAAATAGTTATTAATATCCGGCAGGAACTTTACAATTTCTCTGAATAAAAGTAGCCTATATCAATCAGAAACAGTGTAGCTTTCTGTTAGTTGAAATGTTTTGAACTGAGCTCATCCACTTATCAGCAATCATAATGGCATTGTATCTAATACAATGCTGTCATCTGTTTTTGTTCTCGTAACCACCAACCACTTACTTACAATAATGACAGCTTTGTGTTAGATACAATGTCATTGTGATTGCTGCTAAGTGGATGAGCTCAGTAATTTTTTTTTAACTGTTACTGTGTGTCCTATGGGCTCAGGGATCCTGTCAGCGTACGGCATGGCGCTAGCGCACGTGGTGCACGAGGCGCAGCAGCCCAGCGGCGCCGTTTACGCTCCCAACAGCTTTGCCGACCTGGATCGCCAGCTAGACGTGCTGGCGGCTGTGTGCAGAGACAAGCTGAGGGCGCAAGTGAGTTTAGTAATTTCGCTCATCATCATCACCAGCCTATTTTACGTCCCACTGCTGGGCACAGGCCTCCTCTCCGAATGAGAGGGCTTGGGCTATAGTTCACACGCGGGCCCAGTGTGGATTGGAAATTGACACACATTATTGATTTCGCACATAAATTTTCCGAAAAACTTAGACGTGCGAGTCGGAGCTCGAACTCGCGACCCTCTGCTCGAACCCGCGACCCTCTGCTCGAGAGATAGGTCTAACCACTAGGCTATCATGGCTTTTTGAAACGACTGGTGTTAACTTATGTACTGTTCTCAGGGTTTCTCGGACGCTCAAATCCTTACGGAGCCCTACCTCCACCTGCGTTACGCGGGCACGGACAGCGCGCTGATGGTGGCTCCGGCGCCGGCAGCTGACCGCCCGGCCACGGGCCACGGAGACTTCTACACCGCCTTCGTCACACGGTATACCAGCGTCGGTCTGCAGGGCTCCGTCAAACTTATAGCCCCATGAACCCCTTTTAAAGGTGATGTAAGGGGCGAAGTTTAGTCACTGAAGCGGGACTGCGCTATCCAGTAACGCGTATCTCATTCATAAAAATCGGTTCAGCCCTTTTTTGAGATATTGAACGTTAAAGTGAAAATGTCAGGGTTTTTTCAAACTCTTCTAAGATGGTTAGGTTATTGTTAATTTTTGTTTATTTATTTCTAAAGCAAATTACTAGGAACGTGAAATATCTTTAGGTAAGTATTCTGCAATATCATTGACTGAGCCTTTTTTTTATGCAGATACCAAAATGAATTCGGATTCACTCTTGTGGACAGAGACGTGATAGTGGACGACATCAGAGTGCGAGGCGTCGGGCTCAGCGAGGTAGGTATAGGCGTCGGCATGACTGTTGAGGGCCTTGTTCGCCCGTTGCTCGGACTGATCAAATTTCAGGAAGACATTGTTACTACTATTATTACTTACTACAACTACTAATTACTACTACTACCTACTAATTATTACCTATTAATTGTTATGACTACAGGTGGCAGATGAAAAAGCGCCCCCTAGTGGAAAGGGCACTGAACCTGTGGTTGAAAAAGTAAGTATTGTAAGGAGGTCGCTCTCTGTTTGTTGATATGTAGGTCAATCAACTTTTTAGTGTTGTTATTCTGTAAGGTCTAGTTAAGTCCTTACACTTTCCTGCTGCTGTAGTGATGAGTTCGTGGAGTGCAGAGAAAGAAGACGTAGTCGTTCACGTATAGTTTATTGAAGTTTAGAAATTACAGTTAGATATAGGATTAAAGTTAAGTATTTGGCGATACTTTCTCTTTAGATGTGTCTTGTATGACAGTTAGTTACGCACTCTGTTATTCTATTAAAATTATTATATTACAATGACTGCTATGACGCGGACAAAAGTAGGTCGCGCGTGTAAGCGTAAAATGTACGTCAGTGACCGTACATATTCTGTCCCGTCACTCAGGAGACAACAGTGATGCAGTTGCTTAGAAATGTTTACTACTAGCATGCTTACTAGATAAGGCATGAAGGAATAGGCTTATCACTGTTACAACTCCTAGCTTTTAGTGGATTTATACCCTAGAACAGCGTTTTTCAAAGTGTGGGTCGCGACCCCCAAATTGAAAAACACTGCCCTAGAAAATCATACTTTTAATGAGTGACCGAGGACTTTCTTGTATTGTATTGTATTATGTTTTATGTCCTTGCAGGTAGTGAAAGTGTACTACGAAGGTGGTTACCAAGACACCGCAGTGTACCTCCTGGAGAAACTGTTGCCGGAACAGGAGGTCCCGGGGCCCGCCATCATTATAGACAGACTGTGCACTGTTCTCGTGGAGCCAGGTTCGTTTTAGGGTTCCGTATCTTAAAAGAAAAAATGGAACCCTTGTAGGATCACTTTGTTGTCCGTCTGTCTACCTAGACCCTTTTTCTCTGAAGCCCGCGTGGGTTTTTTTTTTTAATTGAAAGAGGGAGGCAAACGCGCTAACAGGTTACCTGATGGTAAGCGATCGCCGCCACCCATGAGAACCAGCAACCCCAAGAGAGTCACTACCAGAAACGAGGTAGCATGCCGAAGTTAATATTAAATACTCAGGCCCGCAGTGCTTTGAAGCTGTGAAAAAATCAAACTTCTAAGTCTACGCGGGCAAAAGATACGTTACAGTCATTAACAAGGGTGAAATATTAATTGACGTTTTAATTTTATTTATCTACACACATATCATAAGTCCTCTATAATGCGTTCAGAAACCGTAGAAAATGACCAGCATTGCAGCACGACGACGGCTCCCCCGCCAACCACCACGACCAGCAGGTCTAGCAGTAAAGTAATAGTCATTACGACATCGAATTCGATGTCGTAATGACTTTTCGATATCGAATTCGATGTACCGAATTTGACAACCAACGTAATTTACAATCATAGTGAAATAAAACGGATCACTCACGTATGCAAGTCGAGTTCAGTCCGACATGTATATTTATTTATTTATTTTTTACAAAAAAAAAACAGTTTACGAAACGTCAGCTCGGTATGTTTGTCTATGATTTTAAAAAAAACAGTCAAATTCGTGACAGGTATGGGTATGATATATGCCTTCGGCTTCTGAACCCATCTTAGAGTACTTATAATATGTGTGTAGATAAAGTAATATATGCAACTCCACATAATTAGGCCTTAAAACACTCGTGTTTTAAGGACCCTCATTATGTAGCAGTTGCATAAACTACTATTTGATGACATAATTTTATACATATTACTTAATGTTTACCGGGCACCACGTAATATCCTTGTACGTAATAACCAACGTAATGACCCGACGAATGCTGAGTGGATTATTTTTTCGCAATTGTATTTAATTTAATTTTATGTTACCCTGTATTGTGTGTTTTGTGTTGAACCTGTATTACTTATTATTATACAGGGTGATTTTTAAATCATGAATCGAAACTACGTTTTCCTATAAATCAGCCGAAGACTAACACGAGGCACTAGTGCTAATCGCAGTCAATGAGAACCTTAATTAATTATCAATAAAAAGAGAAAATCGATCCACACTCATCTT
Source organism: Clepsis dumicolana (assembly GCA_963691665.1). Lineage (NCBI taxonomy): Eukaryota > Metazoa > Arthropoda > Insecta > Lepidoptera > Tortricidae > Clepsis > Clepsis dumicolana. The sequence goes on from OY829526.1 coordinate 3,560,379, forward strand.
CATCCATGGGCACCCTACTTTAGGTACCATACACGTGTATGTGATCTAACACCTTAAACTCGTAAATAATTTACCTTAAAGAATTTGACCTACCTTAAAAGAAAATACAGTTTACATTGAAACACAACTTTTATTTAAGTACACGTATTTTAACAAATGTTTAAATTGTTCTCCTTGAACATGTAAACACAAATCCGCCCGTCGCCTCACATTATTTTTTTACACGTCTTAACACAAAAACACAGCTCTTACGTACTGCTTCAAACGCACTCACAGTTTTTTGACGCAGCTAATCGTATGCGTCTGTACAGCCTGTCTGGATGGAGTCGTGGGCGACCGCGGGCCTGGGCGTGCGTCGGAACGGTGAACTGACCAAAATCACGGTTTCACACCATCCTCATAATCAAATTACGTCTCGGTACCGGCGACTCTGGATATCTTTCATTGAAAAGTTCTTGTGTTTGAGCAATTCACTAGTCTGTGCGTACAAAGACACCCATATCACTGAGTTGTACGTTGGTATTGTTGGTGTAAGGATACAGAGGAGGTATCTCTAGCTTTAGCTTTTAATAAAATTTAATACTTTATTTTCGTTTGAAAAATAACAGCGATGACAATGTTGACGTTGATTGATTTTTTTTTTGGCATTTAAATAACTATCCAGCCAGCAAATTGCTAAGAGATTGGATATATTTTTGTTAAGTCTTGTGACAACTATGAAACTTAATATCGGGTGTCCAAAAATTTTACACAAATCAGGATAAATTAAATTAAAAGCGAAAAAAAAACTTTTTTTTTAATTGAGTTAACTAATAGCGCAATTAATAGTTAATTAAGTATAGACTTCGAAAAAAAATTTTCGATTCACGTTATAAATTTCACCCTGTATTGCTAATTAATTATTTATAATAATCACATATGTATTAATAATTTCACTATTTTTAATTTTATTTGACATTTATTTCTACCTATTGCCTTTTTCAGTTTTTGCTCAATTTTGCTCTGTTGCCTGTTTTTTTTTTATTTTTAATATGCTAGGAATTAGAAAAAAAAAAAAGGTTTTTTTTTAGATTGTCGCGCGTCGATAACTCGGCTCGGCGACATACAGGTGGCGGTGGGTTCGGGGCCGCCGCGGCGCGCCACCACGGCGCTGGAGCCGATACAGCTGAGCGTCTTCTCGCACCGGTTCATGTCCATCGCGGAACAGATGGGGAGGTCAGTGACATCAACCAAAAACAACCCGTTAGTTCACCCGCGACCACACGTAAATAAAATAAAATAAATTAAATTAAACATCATGGGACAAGTTAATCTAGTTCCAAATTAAGCTGAGCTCCTGTTATGGGTAATAGACAACGGATAAACTTACTTATATAGATAACACAAACATCTGCCCCGACCGGGGGTAGAACCCGGGACCTCAAGCTTCGTAATCAGGGCCTCTAACCAGTAGAATATCCGATCTTCAAAAAAATTTCGAACGAAACGTGAAAAATAGCGAGATAGAAGTCGCACTGTGACTTGTGCTAGACCTACTGAAAGAAGATCCAATACTACCACTATACTACTACTTTTCATTCCGTTCAATAGCGGTTAAAATATTCTCTCTCACTCCGCTTCAGAAATGATAAAAGTGCTGAGGCAGGCTTAACTATGAAAAAGTCATTTTAACCGCTTACAGGTTAAGTTGTATTTTCTTTGTGCCTTATTTTTTGTTTTAGATACAATACAATATTGTTGTATTCTATTGTATTGTAGGTAAAACTTAATTTGAAATTTGCTGTTGGCAAAAGATCTGTGAACTTTTTTCTTTGTAGGGTTCTTCAGCGAACGTCAATATCCGTGAACATTAAGGAGCGGTTGGATTTCTCGTGTGCCTTATTCGGTCCGGACGGAGGGCTGGTTTCCAACGCTCCCCACATACCCGTGCATTTGGGCGCGATGCAGGAGACTGTGCAGTACCAGGTGAGTTTTTTTTTAATACGACAAGGAAGGCAATCGATCAAGTGGGTCATCTGATGGTAAGTGATCACCACTACCCATAGACACCCACAACCCCGGGGGGTTTGCAGATGCGTTGCCAACCTAGAGAGCTAAGATGAAATGCATCTTGTGCCCGTAATTACACCGGCTGTCTTACTCTTCACACCGGAACACAACAGTGCGAGCACTGCTGCTTGACGGTAGGATTATCGAGTAAGATGGTGGTAGCGATCTGGAAGGATCTCGCACAAGGTCCTGCCACCCGCAAACCCGTTTTGAGTAGACGCCTTTACTTTATGCTCTCCTGGTACCTGTGGCTTCGTGGTCGCGTAGTTTTTCAAAAATGGAACCAACCTAAATTAATATACGACCTGGATAGACCCTCAACCACTCTCATGGCTTGGCAGTCTAATTCATCAGATATAAAAGACGATTCTGTATATACAAAACGCGCTGCTAAATGTTCATAAATTTTTTTGTGCACTTTATTCTAGCTTCCCAGAGCCCTCCGAAAATAGGAGGATGAAGTGGGATAGAGTGTCGTTTGATAAATTTTTTTTAGCTAGTTGATTTGCAATCTCATATCTATACGTTGATTAGTTCAATGGTTGAGTATTAAGTGCAACAAATCAGAAATAATAATATTCGATTTACAACAACACTTTGTCATTTAAAGATGGAGTGTCTTTAGTTTTATTGTTGCATGCGATGTGTTCATATCGTTCTGAGCAATCTTGTTATTGTTAGGTAGCTACAGTTCTGTTGTATACAGGATGCGTTTTAATGAACCGTCACGAATTCAGCCAGGGGTTGAGTAAGTCTTTCAAATGTAGTGTTTTATTTTTCTGTAAGTGAATACATGTTTCTCCCCCTCTCTCTCTTTCTGTAATGTGTAAATCCTGAATTTAGTTTTTATTTTCTACATTATCAACATATAGTTTTTTATTAATGCTGAATTGTGTTGCCAGATGAAAGTGCGTGGCGACTCGCTTAAGCCCGGGGATGTGCTGTTAACCAACCATCCGATGGCAGGCGGCTCACATCTACCCGACCTGACGGTGATCACGCCTGTATTCCACAAGTAAGCATAATTATATTCATTTTACTACCTTAAAACTAAATCGTTGCGTTGTTTCATTTCGTAAAACGCTGCAAATATGAATGAATGAATGAATTAATGTTTATTCACAGAACATATGGTACATAAGATGTTGCAAGAATACATTAGATCCATAATATATGTTCGGCCTATATACGACATGTGATTTTTTTTATGATCAATAAATTATTGTTAATTTCGTTTAATAATAACGGCATTGAATTGTCAAATTATAAACGCATGCAAATAAAAACCAAGAAATCAAAAAAAAATCTAACGTTTGATTCCTATCAGTTAAGTAAAAGTGCAGATGAGACCTAAGGTGCAACTCACCAGCCCATCAACTCTAGCCTTGTAAAGACCTAGATACTCAGAATACAGAACAAACCAGAAGCCGCGTTTAATCATAACCGCACGTCGTGCTCTGGCACTGCGTCCGTTGTTTACCCGGCTGCGAAACGCAAAGGAGGGTAATGTGTTTGTTGATGTCGCTACTTGTTTACACTTAAAATATAACTCTGTTTTTTATAAATCCAACGGGGCATTTATGCATGTAACGAGAAGGAATTAATTAATATTGTCATTCAAACAACATCTCACAATACGCTGCGTGCACGGGGATGATTACACGAAACTACACTATTAGGGTTCCGTACTAATTTCTCACAGCTATTGAGCTATTGTCAGAGAAGGCTGTTAGTGCTGCCACGTATTCTTGTTAGAAGCGATGCCATTTTTTCCGTAGCACAGCACACTGGACGCGCGGGGAGCCGTTGGAGCGCTGCGTGCAGCTCGCCCACATCACAGCGATTTTTTGCAAACTACACAACTACACTCAATAGGTGCTTTAGTAATAGTAGTTTATGCAACTGCTACATAATGAGGGTCCTTAAAACACGAGTGTGTTTTTATGAAACGAGGCGAAGCTGAGTTTCATAATAGGATCACACGAGTGTTTTAAGGCCTAATTATGTGGAGTTGCATACATTACTTTATCTACACACATATACTACTTATGATATGTGTGTAGATGAAGTTTTTTACCTATAGTGTTAGTAGCTTCAGTTGTAGGCGCGCGCGGGTTCTGCTTTGTCCCGTATTCTGAGCCTAGATTGTCATCTTGTAGCGGGCGCGGGTGGCCGATCTTCTTCGTGGCGTCCCGCGGGCACCACGCGGACATCGGCGGCCTGACGCCGGGCTCCATGCCGCCGCACTCCGTGGCGCTCGCGCAGGAGGGCGCCGCCTTCAAGTCCTTCCTCTTGGTGGAAGCGGGCCGGCTCAACGAGGCCGAACTCACCGAAGGTTGGACTGGTTTATAGAATAAGTATAAAAAAATATCATGGGACAAGTTAGACCAATAGGGATGTTGCCTCTTGGTCAGAACAGCAACTTTTTTTTAAATGTCATAACGATTTGATCGGATCCGTTAGTATGAAGTTTGTATTGAAAAAGAGGGGTGTTGTAAGTTTGACCTGTGTATCTGTGTATCTGACTGTGGCATCATAGCTCCCAAGCGGATGGACCGATTTCGATGCAGGTTTTTTAATCGAAAATCGAGATGGTTCTTAGCTAAGTTTCATTAAAATCGGTTCACCCGTTTTTGAAACATTGAACTTTGAAATGGCAATGTCGGAGGTTTTTCAAGTTTTCTTAACTGTTTTAAGTAAGTAGTTGTAAGTAGTCAAATAATCGCACGAAAAATCATTCATCAGAGTAATGAGCAAGATTTTAAAGTTTATTTCGCCAATTACTAATACTCGTACATCCGAATACGCTCGAATTCTTTTCATTAGGTACCCAGTACTTTTGCGGTGTTAAGCACATCAGCTCATCGCTACAGGCAATGTGAAAACAAGCCGGATATGCAGGAAACCGGCCTTAAACCTCGCCGGATATCCGGTATCCGGCCAATCAACTGTCCGTTTCATCTCTGGATTTCCACCAAACGGCCCGCATCGTATCGGATCGGAAATGATACAGTCAGCAGCAATTGCTAGGCAACCGAAGCGCTCACAATGATCTGCACAAGCTTTTATGTCTATAACAATAGAGCCGTGCTTAGGTCATTGTGAACGCTTCGGTTGCTTAGCAACTATTGCTGCTGACTGTAACAGTTGTTGTTCTTGTTTCAGTTTCAGTTTCTTTATTTCCATAACAATTTTACATTGTGTCGGATATTAGTGAACGCTTAATTCTAGCACCATAGTCTATCACACTAAATTTGAGAGAATGAAAGAATAAATGACAAACAGTAGCCAGTATCAACAAAACTCAAACATTAACAATATTATGCATAAATTTACTTAATATTTATATTGCACTTAGCGAAGTCAAGTACTATTAAATTTAGTGGTTATTCTATGGTTATAATAATAGTTAAAATACCCACTTACAACATAGCTATATTATCATATTCATATTCATATTAATATATATTCGGATAACAATACCTGGTATTATTTATCTTAAAATTAAACAACAAATTATTTATCCTGACACATTATCAAAAATTTCATCCACGCTGTAGAAGCAATCCCTTAACAAAAAACATTTTAATTTCCTAAGAAACAATGAGGTATTTGTGATAATTTTAAGGTCAATAGGCAGCCTATTATACAGCTTGACAGCTTGATGACTAGCAGAGTGCGCAACAACGTTGAGCCTTGGACAAAACTTCACTTTCCTATTTTTGGTGCGTGTAAGTAGGCGGTCATTTTGATCATCACACGTTTCATTTTTGAGGAACTTTGTGAGCAACACTAAAACATACAAACTAGGCACCGTGAGGATTCCTAGTTCTTTAAAGTAGTCTCTACATGAAACCCATGGAGGAATGCGAAACATAGTGCGAATTGCTCTTTTTTGGATTATAAGAGCTCTGTTGATATTATATTGGTAGCTGTTTCCCCAGAGCTTAACACTATATCTTAATTTTAATTCTATCAGGGCATAATAGACTGTCTTGAGCTGTTCAATTCCCATGACATCCCTAAGACACCGTTGTTTCAGAGCTGATGAGGCCAGCGCAGGAGGAGGGCTGCTCCGGCACCAGGAACCTAGCCGACAACCTGTCCGACCTGAAGGCGCAGGTCGCCGCCAACCAAAGGGTATTGACATACATATGTGTGTGGACCTAGGTCAGTAGGGAGAAGTTAGAAACCATAAGAGATAGGGAAATCTGTTCTTAGGAACCATGGCGTCGATTTCAGATTTAATATAAATGCAGGGCCGGCAGTGAACGCATATAAAACATGGAAGCATTCTTGTCACTTTAAAATGGCACCACGAAAACTATACCGCGGTGGGTGGGGCTTGCAAACTATACCGGCGCACCGATCAGTTAGGTTGCGCGAGTCCGCAATGGCGGACGCTGTTTTGACAGTTAATTTTAATTACTAAAATTAAGATTTACGTTTCAAAATGCCTTCATGTGTGGTGAAGTGGTGCAAAAACCACACGGATCACTGTCCCAAGGGTAGTGGAGTCACTTTTCACATGTAAGTACACCATTTACTGCAGGGATGTCATTATGCATAATGTAGTAGCTCATTTTACTAATTAGGTATTTATTACTTATTGGACTAAATATTTATTAAGATACAAACATTCCGACGAATTGAGAACTTCCTCCTTTTTTTGAAATCGGTTAATAAAGGTTCTCTACGATACTTATTTTTATTTTCTAACCAAATCTTATGATTTTGTTAACAGTTATGTGTGCTTTTTTATCATTATTGTATATATTCTGGTGACCATTCGTTTAAAATTTAATAGGTAGGTATCTACGATTGTGTAAGTTATAACATATTATAAGTGATTAAATACATTGTTCTCTTTTATTCAGTAGAGTACCTGTTCTTTCCCATGATATTGAATTTAACTTTTTCTTTATTACATACATTTAAATAAATAAATAACTCGACATAATTTTTGTCAACACGTGCACATTATAGGTACTACATAGGCGAAAGTGTGTGGGTTACTGTAAGCACCTACTGATTTTATAGCAAGGCTGGCTAAACGTAGGCTCGCGGGAAACTACGTAATTGGTCCGCCAATGCATTTGAATTTGCCCGCCAACGCGCTAATTGGCCAGCCAGCCAATAGCGCGACGCAGCGATGGTTGGCCACACTGATACCACCTCTTAAAGACTTAAAAACTTTGGCCCAGCTAGAAAATCTATTGATAGCCTTGTTTTATAGCGTTGTGCGCCTGAGGCGAGGGTTGACTATGTTATCATATTCAACCATATTCAAAATTGGTTTGGTTACGTATACTCTAAATTTGCTATTATATTATATTATAATTATTGTGATAGTGTAAGAATACGATTTTTTTTTATGACTGGTCCCGTCATGCATAACGTTGTCTACGCATCTGACCACATCTGACAGACATTGACATCGCAGCAGACGCGCGATCCAATAATGGCCGTAATCTGTCATGCCGAGAACCAATCACATTGAGCGAGTGCACATGGCCGGACGCTGACAAACGCTACTGGCGTTCTGGTCAAATCTTTGAGTATTTATAAAATGGCGTAACTAGCAAAGCACATCCTAATAGCAACCTAGATCGGTGCGCATTAACTTAATTTTTGAATGCATGGATAGTTTGGCGTATGGTTACATTGCTGATGTGTGTGTACTTCATCTTTGTGCGAGTTTTGGCTCTGCTAGTGAACGATACGTTGTATGGAAAGACTGCTTCCATGTTTTATATGCGTTCACTGAGGGCCGGCCTTAAACGTCTAGGTGCCCCGGGCGAGTCATGTTACTTATAAATTATAATTATAAATGTGATTTTGTAGGGTTCCGTACATCAAAAGGAAAAAAACTGAACCCTTATAGGATCACTTTGTTTGTTCGTCTGTCTGTCTGTCTGTCTGTCTGTCAAGACCCTTTTTCTCTAGAACGCGTGGAGGTAGCATACTGAAATTAATATCAAATACTCAAGCCTGCGGTCCCTTGAAGCTGTGAAAAAATCAACCTTCTAAGTCAACGCAATCAAAAGATACAGTAATTAAAAAGGCCGTTTCCGTGGTGGTGATAGTTGGGTCTGTGTGGCATGTGTTGATTCGTGTAGCAGTGGAGGCGGAGGTGTTGCATGGAAACATACATTTGCCGCACAGATATAACTATTTGTCATTAGTGGTCGCGGGTGAGCAAAATAATTGTTTTTTAGTTCATAAATATGGACCTCCGCAAAGTAACGCCTGATTCAATAAACAATTTATAGCAGGCAAATATGTCCTAAATATTCATGTATGTGTGTTAGTGTATGCGTATTAATGAAACTGGTTTTGTGACAGGGCATTCAGCTTGTAGGCGAGCTGATCAGCCAGTACGGCTTGGACGTGGTGCAGGCTTACATGAGCCACATACAGAAGAACGCAGAGCTCGCCGTCAGAGACATGCTCAAGGTAAAGCTCATCATCATCACCATCAGCCTATTTAGGTCCCACTGCTGGGCACAGGCTGTGAGAGGAGTCTCACAATGAAAAAGCTTTGGGCTATAGATGGCAGGCCCAGTGCGGATTGGGAACTTCACACACGCCATGGAGTGTGCAGGTTTCCTCACGATGTTTGCCTTCATTGAAAAAAGATAATTTGGCAATGGAATTCTGGTCTTGTGGCCAGGATCGTCTCCACAGGAACTCTTGAACGGTTAATGGCATCGACTTGAAAGGTATGAGTGTGTAAGTTAGTTAGTTATAATGAGCTAGTTTTTCTCTTTTTAGTTAATTGTTTTTGCAGTCGGGTTTTTGTTTTTTAATATTTTTTTTAAAGTAATCTTCGTTATACCTATAAAAAAGTACCGTGACTGACCTAAACCACTGGACCTAGAGACCTGAAATACATACATACCTTGAGTATCCCAGAGGTGCACTAAGAAGGGATTTTTCGAAATTCCCACGGGATAGGGAACTAGCTCATATAGAAATATTTCCCGGGGGCAAAGCCGCGGGGCATAAGCTAGTGTTTGAGAAGTCTTTTTTATTCTAGGAAATAGCGAACAAAACGTTCGAGAGCACGGGCTCGACGGTGCTGCGAGCTGTGGAGTACATGGACAACGGGACGCCCATAGCGCTCACCGTCACGCTCGGCCGGGCCGACGGCAGCGCCCTCTGCGATTTCACGTGAGCATATACAAACTAAACAAACTGAAAACCAACTTATAAAAATTGAAAAACCCCCGACATTGTCAATTCAAAGTTCAATATTTCAAAAACGGGTGAACCGGTTTTATTGAAATTTAGCTAAGAATCATCTCGATTAAACTAGCTTTCGATTAAAAAAACACGTATCGAAATCGGTAGATCCGTTCGGGAGCTATGATGCCACAGACACATACACATGTCATACTTGTAACACCCTTCTTTTTGGGTCAATGGTTAAAAAACTACGTATAAACCATTGATATACAAAAATAGACAGCTACGCCACCGCTTTACCGCGCGCGGACAAGCAATTATAGGTGATTCTTCTTCTTACTAACGGAAATGTCAGTTTGACGAAAGGGACAAACGAACTTTAACGGCATTTTAGTTAAAATAGGTTTATGAATAACAGGGTTAGCATTTGTTCCTTGACATTATGTCAGTTTAATGACAGCTAATGAGCGAGGGCCGCATTTTGTCAGCGCTGGACAGGTGCGTGGCCTATCTTTGATAATAGTAATTTATTACATTGATAATATTAACTGCAACAACCTTCCAACTTAAGGATTATAGGTTAATTACGTATTGTATGATATTTTGTTTCTTTATTCGGAATAAACAGTTTAAATTTAAAATTAGATTTTTTTTTGAATGTTTTATATATCGATGGTATAAACGTACTATTTTCGTGTGACAGCGGCACGGGGCCCGAGGTGTGGGGCAACCTGAACGCGCCGCGCGCGATCACCCTGGCGGCGCTGATCTACTGCCTGCGCTGCATGGTCGGCCGCGACGTGCCGCTCAACCAGGTCAGGAACTATTACAGGCAAACCCTGTCTACACCTATACAACAGTACCGCGACCACAGACAAGTAATGTGAAGACTGCCAATCCAATATATAAAAGCGAAAAACCAGAACGGGATAGACAGAGCGAGATGGCGCTCTACAGCACCATTTTGACACGTTTCTCCCAAACAACGCATTATTTCTCTGGATTTTTAAAGAAATTCGATTCTTTGATCTTGGGAATCGCGAAAACTTGAGAAAATATGATATTGGGTGTGTAAATTTTGTGCTTTAAGCGAAATAAAATCGCAAGTTCGAATTTCGAGCCAAAAGCGAGCGATCTATTATCTATGCCAGTGTTGCCGGTCAGGGATAAAGAAATCCATTCATTATCCTGCATTGCAGTCTACGGAATTTTTTAGTTTTATCTATGTAAATTTTTATTGATATAAAAAGCAAAAAATACGTGTCCAATATTTTTTTTCGATAATCTATATGACGGACTAGTTAGAAATATTACTTATTTACCCAGAGGACACATAGCTATAGAGATTCCTTACGTTAGTATAATATTCCACGCGGGCGGAGCCGCGGGCGCATTCTAGTCTCATAATAAATTTCAAAGCAAAGCTAATAATAAATTTCATGAACTAAAAACAATTACTTTGCTCACCCGCGACCACAAATTTTCACTTCATTTTCATTTCATTTCCATACTAACTTGTGTAGCTCCAAAATGTAAGGTTCGCTAGATGGCGCTGTTTAGCCGGGGTATTACTTCCATGCATGCCAAACAACGCCATCTAGTGGACCCCATACTTCGGAGCTACGCAAGTTAAGTCTCTGACCGTGACTGACTGACAGACAACGCACAGCCTAAACCACTGGACCTAGTGACTTGAAATTTTGCAAGCATATACCTAGAGGTGTACTAAGAAGGGATTTTTCGAAATTCCCACGGGATAGACATATACATAACTTTATTCGACATCAAAATATACAGACTCTTAAATCTTTGATGTGTCGGGTGCGCGACAGTTCCAACAGCCTCCTGCAGCTAATTTGGACTGTGCGATGAGTAAGTACTGGAACTCAGTGCTTATTAATTTAAAAATTTAATTTATTGTATATATCAGATAACACAAGATCCATACATTTGTTAGTAAATCGCTTACACAAAAACGTTAGTTCATTAAAAATTATGGAGTCCAGGGGCTGTATTTATAGAATAATGTAATTTAGATTTAATAATTATGATTTATACTATTGTACCTAGCTACCTACTAACATAGTCTATAGGTTGTAATACTAACACAATATGGACCTGGTCTGAAATAAAGAATTATTATTATTATTAAATTAATACAAAAAGTAACAAAAATTATACTAAAATGATGATGTCGAAAAGGAATTTGACTCAGCAATATGCTGCAGTAGGATAGGCAACCAGCCCATTTCGAAATTACATTTTTTAATGCATTTGCGACAAAATGACAACGAAACCAAAGGCGGTGAGCCTGACGCCAGCTTCCCGCTCCCCCGCCAAAAGTCACGATACATCGCCACAAAAAGTACCACTCTTTGAGCAATTGTTTGAAAAAAAAAATATGAACGGCTGTGTCCAGGGCTGCCTGAACCCGGTGCGGGCGGTGGTCCCCCCGGGCTGCGTGCTGGCGCCGGCGGCCGGCGCGGCCGTGGTGGGCGGCAACGTGCTCACCTCGCAGCGCATCGTCGACGTCGTGCTCAAGGCTTTTCAGGTTATAATCACAACTTTTTTTCCGACTACTTTTCGCTGTCTGTACTCGTATTGTCATTCAGCTTACACATCATGTCAGCCCAAAGGCGTCATAATAATTCATTTATTACATGCTTATCGCAGGATACAAAGATCTTATGTACTTAAAAAAAGTTCAGCCATGAAATCCTGCAGGGCACCGCAGTATATTTACTTACAATTAACAAATACATTAAAATTGGAAACAGCAGGTGTCTCTGTCTCTCTGTACGTCCACTGCTGGCCGGCGGCCTCCCCCGCGGCTCTCCCCTCTGACCGAACTTGTGTTTTCCGCATCCACCGCGGTCCCGCGATCTTTACCAGGTCCAGTCCAGGTCCAACTTCCACATCCATACCAAATTAATTTCAGCATGCTACCTCCACGCATTAAAGAGAAAAAGGGTCTAGACAGACAGACGAAGAACAAAGTGATCCTATAAGATAAGAGTTCTGTTTCCTTTTGAGGTGCAGAACCCTAAAAATGAAGGAGAGAGTTTTGCAGCTACTTAGAATTAAAACTTGGTTTGTCAGGTGTGCGCGGCGTCGCAGGGCTGCATGAACAACCTGACGGTGGGAGAGGACAGCTGGGGCTACTACGAGACGGTGGCCGGGGGCAGCGGCGCGGTACGTTCCATTCAATGCTGCATGTATCCCTATCTATACCTATAAAACAGTACCGTGACTGACTGACTGACTGACAGACAGACAACGCACAGCCTAAACCACCGGACCTAGAGACTCGAAATTTGGCACACATATACCTTGAGTATCCTAGAGGTGCACTAAGAAGGAATTTTTCGAAATTCCTACGTGATAGGGAACTAGCCCATTTTGAAATATTTCACGGGGGCAAAGCCGCGGGGCATAAGCTAGTTATTCATAAACCTGTTTTAACTAAAATGCCGTTGAAGTTCGTTTGTCCTTTTTTGTCGCACTGACAAAACATTCAACATCATCATCATTTGTCATTTGACATTTCCGTTAGTAAGATGAAGACAAAACCTATTTTAACTAATGGAGGCTTGAGTGACGTTTATGAATAATGGTATAAGCCTGCAGAACCCGCGAGAGCGCCTAAAACTGAAATAACTAAAACTGTACTTAAACAGTGTAGTTTCGCGTAGCCATCCCTGTGCACGCAGCGTATCATGACGAATGACATTATTGATTAATCCCGTCTCGTGTCCTCTTTGATATACTTTCATTTGACCAAAAAACGTTTGTTAAACTGATTAATTTCCCAAAATGCTTTTTTTCCAGAAACTGTAAATATTTCAGGACTTATTTCAGTGCTATCTCGTAGAACCGTATAGAATTTCCGTGATGCAATCGTGGGGATGTCGTGGGTATATAGATTAAATAGTAAGGGGGCCAGTACTGACCCCTGCGGCAAGCCATTGTTTAGGACTCTGCTTCCACTAGCTAGGCCGGTTTGTAAGGGCGTCCTCAATCACTCTGTAGATCTTTATGCAGGGGATCACATGTAGCAGTTTAAACAGTAGGCCCTGGCGCCAAACAGTATCGTATGCAGTAGTTAGGTCCACGAAAACTGCTGCGGACTTTAGGTTTCCATCAAAGCCCTTTTTCTATATACGTAGTCAACGCCAGAAACTGGTCATTGCAGCTACGCCCAGGTCGGAATCCTGCCTGCTACTGAGGGATGAATTTCTCTATTATCGGCGCGATCCGGTTATATATTATGCGTTCAAGAAGCTTATACATAACGCTCAGAAGTGCAATTGGTCGGTAGCTATCCGCTCTATCAGCTGATTTCCCCGGCTTGAGAATGGCGGTTATTTTGGCTCGCTTTAGGGCTGGTGGAATCTTCCCGGAGTCGATGATATTTGTAAAGAATTTGGCGAGCCACTCCCGCACACGATTGTAGTTTTTCCGAATTGGTTGTATCCATCTGATGGAATCATCGAGTTTGCCTGCGTATCCTGCCCAGTCGGCCTTCTGAAAGTTCCAGCGTGGTGCAGGGAAGGATTCAACTATAGGGATCCTAAGCCCGATATCCAGTATGACAGGGCGGTGCTGGCTGTGCGGGAATTCTGGCAGTATAGTTCTGATCACCGGTAAGGGTCTGCGGTCGGAGTCCAGGGAAGCAAAGGCAAGGTCAGGGTTGTAATCACGGCCCCAGCGAGCAGATCTCAATGTACCCCTATCCTTGCTTCCGAACACCAAGAAATAATCAGTTTCGTCCGCCCAGTCAACGATAGATTCCCCGTTGGCATCGCTAATTTTATATCCCCAGCTCGTGTGGTGACTGTTGAAATCACCAATCAACATAGATGGATGACCCAGATTTGGGAGTGCAGGTTGGGGCCATGCGCTATTCGGCGGCTTATAGAGGTTACATATTTTCACTTCCGCAACCTGAATAACTGTGGTGGTGATGTTATCGGAGCTGATGGAACTGGAAATGGTTGTGGAGGTCGCCACCAGGGCATCGCGGACATATGCAGCGGTACCGTACTGGGGGTGCTATGTAGCGCCTATCATGTGGTAGCCTGTGATGTCCCCTCTACGAGCGAGCTGTGAAGCATCGTACGTGTGAGTTTCCTGGAGCAATATGATGTCTATATTGTTGTCATTGGCAATCCTAGTCATGCATTCTGTCTTAGCTTGGCTAATGCCTTTTATATTCAAAGAGCAGACGCGGACAGAAGGCCCCAGGTCTTTTGTCAGTTGTTGGCGCTTAGAAGCACCGTTGATTAGCACTGGAACGTGCCTAGACTTTTTTCGAGCGCAGCGAGACATAGCAGGAGACATTTAAATAGTGTAATTAGAACCGTGAGATCTTCGAGAAGACTGTACGGTTGCCAGTTTTGTTGCACTTTTAGCACCACCCAGGGGTCACGTGTAGGGTAGCGGTCGGTTATTCCTACGGACGTGGTGCAACAGACGACCCGACCCGACCCGACGATTGGGAAATGAAACGTTTTTTGACAATCATTTGTAAACCGTCATTTTATATGCAGAAATTTTATTTTCTGGATTGTTCTGTCTTCTGAGTATTCATTATCATGATACTCGGGACTTAATCGGTCTCCAAGGGACTGAAGAGGCGGGTATCAACATCTTCTAACTGCACGGGTTTCTCTAACTCGCACTTGGTCCGAAACATCGAGGTATTTAAATTTGAATATGTTTTTTACGCGATTAAGTCTCGAGTATCGTGGTAATATGTGAAATTCTGAGTATTCCGCCCTAAAATCCCCAAAAATCCACTTGGAACGTAATCAATTCGCCTGTCCCAGGGCCCGGGCTGGCACGGCGCCGGCGGCGTGCACACGCACATGACCAACACGCGCATCACCGACGTGGAGATCGTGGAGCGGCGCTACCCCATGCTGGTTACGGAGTTCTCGCTGAGACCCGAGTCCGCTGGGAAAGGTCTTATTATCATTATACCATGCCGTTTTTCGGTGAAGGAAAACATCGTGAGGAAACCTGCACACACCTGCGAAGCAATTCAATGATGTGTGTGAAGTTCCCAATCCGCACTGGGCCCGCGTGGGAACTATAGCCCAAGCCCTCTCATTCTGAGAGGAGGCCTGTGCCCAGCAGTGGGACGTAAAAAAAAAGCTTGTGATGATGATGATGATGATGCCGTTTTTAGGGTACCGTATCCAAAGGGTAAAAAACGGGACCCTATTACTAAGACTCCGCTGTCCTTCTGTCTGTCTGTTACCAGGCTGTATCTCATGAACCGTGACAGTTGACAGTTGAAATGTTTACAGATGATGTATTTCTGTGTTTTATACCAAATGGAAGGCAAACGCGCAAATGGGTCACGTGGTGTTAAGTGATCACCACTGCCTACATACATCCGCAACACCAGTGGCGTTGCCAACCTAGACTGCCAAGATGGAATGCCTCTTACGCCTGTTATTCGCCTGGCTACCATACTTTTTACACTGAAACAACAGTGCAAGGATATAGCGAGTAAGATGGTGGTAGCTATTTGGACGGACCGTGCACAAGGTCCTATCGACCATACATACGTTTACATCCATGTGTAGCTTACTCTTTGAAAAATGCTGCTACGAACCACCTCAAGCAAATCTGGTGGAACGATACAATAAAACAATTGTTTTTTTTTTCTTCAATTTTGTCCAAATGCTTTATTTGTAGCATACGTGACCTTTACTTCAGTAAATTTTAATTTGACTGTTTTTTTTATCAATGATAAACATGCCGAGCTGACGTTTCGTATCGTAGGCCTATTTAAATTGTATTGGTTCTTGAAGATGTTCCAAATTTGAAATTCATGTCTGAAGTTATAGTTATTTCATGTTGTACTCTTATTTGTAATCGAGATGGTTCTTAGCCAAGCTTCATTAAAATCGGCTCACCCGTTTTTGAAATATTGAACTTTGAAATGACAATGACAAGGTTTTTCAACTTTTCTGAGTTGGTTATTTGTATAATTGCCAGGGCGCTGGTCCGGCGGCGCGGGCGTGCGGCGGCAGCTGGTGTTCCGGCGGCCCGTGCAGCTGTCCGTGCTCACGGAGCGCCGCGCCTTTCAGCCCTACGGGATGCACGGTACGCCAACAGCAGAAGTAGCTACGCGACCGAAGCGGTCACAACTAGAGATGCAACGGATATCCGGTCACTATCCGGTATCCGGCCTATCCGACCACATTTTACTATCCGGCCAAATACCGGATAGTTGCGTAGTATCCGGTCGGACACCGGATAGTAATTTAATACCTAATTATAGGGAGAAAAATTGAGTAACGTAAATCAAACCACAAAGTAATCCAAAAATTGCCTACAACGGCTATAATATGCCTACAAGTAGAAACACGTGGCAACCTGCACCGCCCATCGCGCCCGCGCGCCGTCGAATTTACTCCAAAAAAGTTTTGGCCTTATATTCGGTGGCCGGTTATCCGGCCAAACCACCATCCGTTGCATCTCTAGTCACAACACAATGATGTAAGCACGGCTCTATTGTTATAGACACAAGAGCTTGCAGATCATTGTGACCACTTCGGTTGATTAGTTACTTCTGCTGCTGACTACGTCACAAGTTACGTCACGTGCAATTGACCGAGAGAACGAAATGAGCGAAGCTTCCAGCTTGGACGAATATGCTTTCGTTTCGACGTCTGTCCGGTTGGTCGCATTTCTCGGCCGATTCTCGTGAAATTTTGTAATCAGGTTCGATAATTAATAGTAGTTTATGCAACTGCTACATAATGAGGGTCCTTAATACAAGAGTGTGTTTTTATGAAACGAGGCGAAGCTGAGTTTCATAACAGGATCACACGAGTGTTTTAAGGCCTAATTGTATGGAGTTGCATACATTACTTTATCTAAACACATATTATAAGTACTCGGGTTCAGAAGCCGAAAGCATATCATACCCATACCTGTCACGAATTTGACTGTTTTTTTTAACCATGGACAAACATACCGAGCTAACGTTTCGACATGTCGGACTGAACTTGACTTATATACGTGAGTGATCTGTTTTATTTCACTATGATTGTAAATTACGTTGGTTTTCAAATTTGAAACACCGAATTCGATATCGAAAAGTCATTACGTAATGACTATTGCTTTACTGCTTCCGGCGGCTGTCGGGGGCTGGCGGCGAAGGCCACGTCGTGCTGCAATGCTGGTAATTTTCTACGGTTTTTGAACGCATTATAGAGGACTTATGATATGTGTGTAGATAAAATAATTATCTAGTTTTTTGTGGATTCGTTTTTTTGAAGAAAAAAGGATTCGCGCGGTCTACAGCTAGGCAATCTTACGCATAACGACACAGTTCGAGCACGCGAAATGTCATACACACAATATCTGTGTCTAAGTTGTTGTGTGCGCAGGCGGCTCGCCGGGCGCGCGCGGGCTCAACCTGCTGCGGCGGGCGGACGGCCGGGTCATCAACCTCGGGGGCAAGGCCTCCGTCAAAGCCTTTCCGGGAGTAAGTTCGCTCTTTTTGTCTGCTGGCTATTATTAATCAAAGATGTTTTTCAGGTACAAGTGAAGCGTATACGGAAATAACATGTCTTGTAGCCTTAGCAACTTTTTGAGTTATCGCATTTTGAAAGTTTGGAACGATGTAATTATCCATATAATTTTATTATTATGTATATTTATTTTAACGTCTTAGGGTAGATTTTTACAATATTCATATAAAAAGTAATGAAACAATATTAATACAAAATCTAAAAACATTATAAAAACCTAACCTAGGGTGCCGCCGGTAGCGGGGCGGGGTCTAAGCTACCGGTGGTCAGGGCGACAGAGAGAGGAACTTCCTGATTCTCCGGGCCGTGTCCAGGAGTACCGCCTTCTGTATCTGACCCTTGACCCAACCATCTAGCGAGAGCCTTTTAAGGTGATGGTCAAGGCTCTTCGCTATTAGACCGTTCGCCGAATCGACTATCGGACATATTATTATTATTATTCATGATGCACAGGCAGCTTAATAGCTGATGCGTGTATATCATTGTCCACTCGTGTGATTGTCTAAAATATTTGTCAAGTCTGGAGTTCACTGAGGAGTTTTCGTATAAATCTTTTTTTATAAGTGATGAAAAGAGTTTTAAATGATTTAGACGTAATGAAAACGGGATATTGACCGCGATTACCTTATAGGTTTGATGAGCTTGGTTGGTTGGGATTGCGTTGCGTCGGCAACTGCCATACCGTGCGGACCTGCGGCTGAGGGCTAATCTCCGGGCCGTGGTCCCCAACGGTTCAGTTCCGACGTACTGCCTCTCCCCCCTTACCTTCCCCCCTGGTAACGCGGTTGTGGCCGGATCTCCGGATCGCCTACCAGGGTCTCCAATCCTTACTCAGGTATTCGCGGCGGGTCCTTTCCGGTCGTGCGCCTGAGAACCTTCACCATCCGGGAAGTCGGTTGTGGGCGGATCTCCGGATCGCCTCCCATCCTACACCCCATTACCTGCCGTATACCGTAGCGCCCGCGAGCGCTAGACCGCGAGTACGTAGAGTCAGGCCCTTCAGGCCATATTCCCGGACCATATCGGCCGGGAACGTCCGTAGATTAATCACCGCATGATAACGTAGTATTACTTACCGTAGTATTCTTGTTTGCCTAACGCCCTTCCGGCAATAACTATTGTACTTAGACTTAAGAGTTTGCTATACTTAATAAAGCAGGCGTAAGACCTGATTTCGTTAGATAATCCTGTGGTATCAATTATCTCCACGACCCTATCTTCCCGAGCTAGAATCATTACAATCACCCAGCCAGGTTCGATTCCCGCATCTGCCAGATGTGATGGGGTGCGTAGCCCGGAAGCCTCCCATACATACAAGTACCACCGCCGGAGATTAGCCCTCAGCCGCAGGTCCGCACGGTATGGCAGTTGCCGACGCAACGCAATCCCAACCAACCAAGCTCATCAAACCTATAAGGTAATCGCGATCAATATCCCGTTTTCGTTATGTCTGATAAAGAGATGGTTACATATATATTTGTATCTGTAACTGAGTGGTAACTTATAGTCTATTGAGTGCTCTACATTTTGAGATTAAAATCTCGTTTAAAAAAAAGTGACTAGACTCAAGTGTTATACTTATCATCATCATCATCAGCCTTGTTTGACGTCCAACTACTGGACACAGGCGTCCTCTCAAAACGAGAGGGCTTGGGCTATAGTACCCACGCGGCTTATAGCTTAGTGGTTTGAGCTATGGCCTCAGGCAGAGCCGAGAACAAACATTCGCATTCATCACACAAACATCTGCTCCGACCGGAGATCGAACCCGGGACCTCAAGCTTCATTGTCCCCTGACAAAGGAGCTTGGTCTATAACCACTAGACTATCCCTTCGTGGAAATCACAGACTTGTTTCGTTTCAGGATAAATACATAATGAATTCCCCTGGAGGGGGTGGGTACGGGCCCCCGTCGGAATCCGAAGGTGGGGACAAACAGACGGACACGCCGCGGTTCCTTGAACGAGGTAGCCTGTATGAGTATAAGAGTGCGCAGGAGTCAGTTTAGTGTCATCATCATCAAAGGGCGGCTGATGGATGCAATCAATATGGTGACGAAAGCATGAGATGGATAAGACTTTTTTAAATTTCGAGTTATATTTATATGTGTATTAAAATATATGGAATGAAAATGTCTAATGTAAAAAAAAAATTGTTTACCTTAACAATAAAATTCTATAAATTATACTTTTAAAATACTCACTGGAACATGAATAAGTAAATAGAAGAAAAAAAAAACAAAAAAATGTCAACCCCGGGAATCGAACCCGGATCCTCGATATTCTCTGTCGCGTGCCTACCCTTACACTAAGATAAACAAAATTGGGGAAAAATATAAAAAGATACTCCAATTGAGATCATGAAAAATTCTATAACTTTTTTGCAATTATGTTCTCTTTTTTTAAATAAATTGGTTATATCCATACTATTATATCCATATTATTATTACGAATATCGTTCGACATTATTTTGACGTAATTTTCACCCGTCAGCCGCCCGATTGGAATTGTACCTTTTACATACGAGTACACACCAAACAAATAATGTGATAAGGAAAGAAAAATATATTTTTAAATAATATCAGTATGAAAACCAAAATGTTGTTATCAAACTTATTTTATGTACAATTTAGATCTTTAAGGGCAATTTTTCATGCTATGTTACATTAATTGAGATATTTTCTCATTGCATAATAATATTGTTGTTATTTTTATTGTTACAATTTACATGTTACATTATTAAATCATTTATTCCAAAAATAGATTATTTGATTCATACAATCTTTACATTAATACGCTTAGCGAAAACTCTGGATCCCTCTTTCAGAACATTACGCTGAAATTTGGCATAAGCTCTTATTCCATACCCCTACATAATCTGTGGGATAAGAGCTTATCATTAAAAATCGGCCCTTAACATAATTCAATTTCACAGCAGCCAAAGCGAGTCAAGACCAAAATGTGTGGCTGACTCAGTGACTCATACCATATTCAATTAGCCAATTTCAAATTACAGAAATGTCAATTGAACGTTCATTGTCCCCATACAAAACGATCTGACAATACCACAAGACCCAACTGTGCATCCAGTGGGGATGTGACACCATAGTGGGGGCACGGACTCCCGAAAGGTTGTCGCCCCATCTTGTTGGAGGCCTACCGACAGCTCGTCTCCCGGTCCGTGGACGCCGTTCGAGAACCTTCTGACCCCATCGGCCATCAGTCCTGCGAGCAATGTGCCTCGACCACTGCCACTTAAAGGGTCTGGCCGGAATGCCATAGTAAAATCGCCCCTGGCTGAATATGAAATATTCTTATGCACGTTTAATTGTCTTATTGTTAGATATATCTGTGCCGAATATTAAGCCTTAAATACATACGGTTTGCGAAAAAATAAAAAAATAAAAATATTCAGTTTTAATAATTTTTTTGCCAAACTACGTAACCATTCGGCTATTTTATACATTTGTTTAAGATACATTTAATAAAAAAAATAAGCGTCCTAACGTTTTTTGAAGTGGACAATTTTGCCTATTCAAGTTAAAAAAAATTTTTTTTTACTACTTGCGAGTCAGCGACACCTACCATATTTTGTTATAATATACGCAATTTTATATTCTGTTACATGTATTTTTTCAAAAATATTGGTTTGGATCAACAAAGTCAAAATACGTTATTTGTATAAATATCATATCGATTCGATACTTCGACCCGTCATTGCGAAACGCAAGTTTTTGAAATTCGAACATGGTGAGCGGCAACTTACATTTTTATTGAAATGCACCTCTGTGGTTCTATGGTTTATACTTATGCATGTTTAAAAAAAAACCGGACAAGTACGAGTCGGACTCGCGCACGAGGGATCCGTACAAAGATTTTAACGCTTTTTCCCAGTGTTTTAAGAAGTCCTGTGTTAGCAGAGCCCTGCTCATAAGCAAAATGTACGCAGTATAGGGTGACTTATATGTGTCTGTGAGATCTACAGACAGACATACATAGTTAAGATTTTGAGAATTTTCTGAGTGGTAGTGCTGAGCTATCTTCATACCAAATCTCAAGTTTCTACGACAACTGGAAGTAAGTACCCTTTGTGTTTTCGGGTCACGGCAATTTGAATAGAAACAACCTTTTTAATGACTGTATCTTTTGATAGCGTTGACTTAGAAGTTTGATTTTCTCAGGGCTTCAATGGACTGCAGGCTTGAGTATTTGATGTTAATTTCAGCATGCTACCTCCACGCGTTCCAGAGAAAAAGGGTCTTGACACACAGACAGACGGACAAGAAAGTGATCCTGTAAGGGTTCCGTTTTTTCCTTTTGAGATACGGAACCCTAAAAATGGCGGGAACGCGAGAAATAATTTTGTCGGATAATGCGAATTTACTGTGAATAAAATACGGCTATAAAAAGTTATTTCAAAAATGTGTCCCGACCCTCTATAAAATTGTGTATGATACATCGTTATTTTATTTGTTTACATTGAAATAGGGTTTAAAACTCAAAGAACAGTATATGAGCAATAAACGCGATATTCACCTTAACTAATATTCTTGAAAGAATATACGTACGTAATTTTAAACTTGAATAGGCAAAATTGTCCACTTCAAAAAACGTTAGGACGCTTATTTTTTTTATTAAATGTATCTCAAACAAATGTATAAAATAGCCGAATATCAAGTCAATCGGTTACGTAGTTTGGCAAAAAAAAATTAAAACTGAATTTTTATTTTTTTTATTTTCGTCAAACCGTATGTCGCTACGTCTGTACATCCTATTAAACATAAATTTACAACCTATTCATCTGAGTTTAATTTCAGCCTAAGTACAATAGACATAACAACAAGATATGTTTCCTGTCAATGTGTTAATAGGATAGACTGAGTGGTTTGTAACGATTTGTACATTCTCAATTCTCATTTCTGAGGAGATTCTTTCTCCACAAGCCTTCCAACACCCCTTATAGCTCGCCCTGTTCTCGCACAATGGTTTCCATTCTCTGGTAACCTTCTTTCTAGTTCTGATTCTATTTTGATCGTTAGAAACTCTCAGTCCATCCTTTATTACATATCAAAAAACTCACCACACTATCTCCTGACTCCAGCCTTCTCCTCTGTAATTATCTTACTGCCTTAGTTCTCCACAGGATCGCGTCTCTGCTTCACCTCCTTAACTGTCAACATAACCAGATTCTTTTTCTACCGCCAAATCTCACCCTGTCAGTGTCGCCAGTCGACATATTAACTCGTTCAGGAACTTACCATTTTACTGGAGATCGCGTTCTTCGCGACACCGTATGTATTTAAGGCTTAATATTCGGTACAGATGTATCTAACAATAAGACAATTAAACGTGCATAAGAATATTTCATATTCAGCCAGGGGCGATTTTACTATGGCATTCCGGCCAGACCCTTTCGCATTCTTCGGGTTATTTCGTATGTTTAGACATTTTCTCGATGGGAGGAGCGCGCTCGTCAGAGACCGGAATGGCGTCATACTATACATAGGGCTGTGGCGTCATATGAAGAAAGGCGTATGGAGGACCTTGATGCTAAACGTTATAAAACGTAAACGCGACCAAAGCTATCCTACACCTATACGTATAATCAAGCAGGCCAACTTTACTGCGCGCCATGTGACCGATTTTTCAAGACTAAGTTCGGTTTCGCAAGTCACATCAGGGCCCGTCATAACAGTGGCTCGGTTTAATTGAACATGTTGGGAGTCGCCGTCACCGGATACGGTGTGGACGACGATGATGATGATGACATTTTCTCAATAGGGTCATCTGTCATCATCATCAGTTGATGTAGCTGTGGCCGGCGGCCGCGGGGCGCGGTCAGGAGTGGTCGGGCGCGGCGGCCAGCGCCTCCCGGTTCTCGTACGCCCAGAACCCGTGGAGCTCCAGCAGTATGGACACTGCCGTGTGCCCGTGACCGCTGCGGATAAAAAAAAATCAACTGACAGTCCGCCCGCAGCGCCTAGTGACCAAAAAAATACGCCTCAAACGCGTTTGTGGTAGCGTCAAATACTAGAAGAGAATTTTTTGTCGATACGTGCTCTTGGTCTTGGTCAAATCGGCAACGTTTTTTTGAAATGTCAAAACGATTTGATCGGATACGTTAGTATGAAGTTTGTATTGAATTACAGAACTATGACGTCATCATTTTCAGTGATCAAACTGCCTCCTTTTATTAGTTTTTGTAAAATTAAAGCTTGATAAGTGAAAATGTAAAATGATTGTATTTTGACATCAGTCCCAAACTTATTTGTTATTATTTTATTCTTTGATAACACTAGCAGCATGACCTTGGTAAGACAATACATACCTGCGCACTAGATCTTGCAGAGTGATGCGCGAGGGATGCTCCGGGCGGATCATGTCAAATATTTCATCTTTAACGTCCTCGAAGTTCACCGGCTCGGCGCCGTGCGCGACCATCTGCTCTTGGATCGCCTGAGAAGACAAATAAATAGTACATTACTGCAGAGGCCGGGAAGAAAGGGGTTAAACGGCCGAGTAACACGAGGCCGGCTATAGTACGAGTCCGGCAACCCCTGTTCCCGCCGAAGCTTGTGTAATGCTTTTCTCAAACATTGTAAGGGAATAAAAAAAAACTGTCTGCTAGTAGACTAGCCTTCTTCAGTGATCTATCTAAATCTATCATATGAATAACAGGCTGTCTAAACGTCAGCGCAACAAAACAAGAATACGTATATTAAAAAAAAACTAATTTTAGTAGGAAATATATAGGAAACAATGAAAATAATCGATTTATTGATTATTTTTGTTTTTATTTTATGAAACATTCATAGAATGAAATTCAACATTTTTGTTTTTTTTCTTTGCATTGTCATTGTATGTTGAATATATAGGAACTCGAAATATAAATATAACTCTTTAAGTAAATTTGACAATCCTCCTTTATATTATTCACTAACTGGTGAACAAGGATGAAGTTTTGTACTTTTTGTTGAAAGATTTTCAGACCATTAGACCAGCAGTGTAACTGACTTTACGGTTGGGTTAGGTTTAGTTTATTAATAATCCTGTGACTAGCAGTGTTATAGCAATTTACCTAAATAATAATAATAGTTCAGCGTGAACTTATCCAAGTATCCCTGCGAGTTAATATCCAGCAGGCGGAAAGGTAAGTTGGTTGGGTTAGGTTATTAATAATCCTGTGAACAGGGCTCCGTTCTTCGAAGCTATTAGACTAATAATATCAGTGTTTCGTCTCGTAAATTACACGAAAACATGAAACAAAACACAAATATTATTAGCCTAATAAGCTTCGAGAAACGGGGCCCAGGAGTGTTATAGCAACTGACCTTGAAAAAGTAGTTCAGCGTGAACTTATCCAAGTATTCCTGCTAGTTAGTATCCATCAGGCGGAAAGGTAAGTTGGTTGGGTTAGGTTGTTAATAATCCTCTAACCAGCAGTGTTATAGCAACTGACCTTAAAGAAGTAGTTCAGCGTGAACTTATCCAAGTATCCCTGCGAGTTAATATCCAGCAGGCGGAACAGGTACGCCAGCGCGGCGGGCTGGCGGCGGTTCTCGAGCGCCAGCACCAGCTCGAGGTACGTCTTGTAGTCCATCTCGCCGTCGTACGTCAGGCACTGCTGGAACACGCGCTGGAGAAACGCGCGCGTTAGCGTCCCGGAACCGTATCTGCAGGGACATTTTTCTAAATCTTTATTTAATGAGTTTGGCATAAAAAAGATAGACGGGAGGCGCCTTTAGCTTATCTATGCACTACATTTTTTCTGTCACTTCGAGGGGGACGAGGAACACGCACGTACCGGAAAGATATTTGAACATTTTTAGTTTTTTTTTTTCAACACAACACTGTTCAAAAAACTTAACGAGGGACGGTTCAGAAATGCGACCTGTAGTAGAAAAAAAGCTGGACAGAAATCCGGACATGCGAAAGAATTTTTGTCCAAGCTGAAACTGAGGCTTCGCTCACTTCGCTTGCTCGGTTAACTATAGGGAGCGCTAGCATGTCCCTCACCCGGCCAGCTCGCTGATGCTGAGCATGCCGTTGTGGTCGCGGTCCAGGTTGAGGTACTGGCCGTAGACCCGCAAGGCCGACGCCGCGCTGAACCAGTTCTGCTCCTGCAGCTCCATCGGCAAGTCTTCCTCGCGCAACTGTAAGCAGTCACTTAACATTAAACTACCGTGACACTCAAACATAATGAAATAAACGGTGTCATTACGGGCACAAGAGGCATTTCATCTTAGCTCTCTTGGTCGGCAACGCATCTACAAACCCCTGGGGGTTGCGGGTGACTTTGGGCAGTAGTGATCACCACCAGGTGGCCCACTTGCTCGTTGGCCTTTCATGTTGTGTAAAAAAAAACATACAAGTCGAGTTCAGCCCGACATGTTTCCAGTTCAGATGAAAAATCATACAATCAATTTTCTTTCCTAAGCGTAACTCGCTCACAAATAATTCGAAAATACCGTCTAACTTGATAGTTACAAAGCTATCTCTTTCCTACCTCCAGCAAATCATCCAGGAACGAGCAGGACAGCACGTCCCGGATCCTGACCCTGCCAACCCGCAATGGGTCGAGGAAGAACAGGAATTTCCTCGCGGCCGTGCACACGTAGAACGAACTGAACGACGAGTCCAAGCCGTCCAGAGCCGCTAGCGACGGGACCAGCTCTGCTATGTAACTTTCTAAGTCCTGAAAAAAAAAACGTAATCAAAATTCAAGGGAGTACTTTTTAAAGTGTTAACAGTTACATTTTTAGAAAAACCTATCGCGCCGATGCCATTTCTAGACCTCTTTTTATTAGCTCTGTGGATTTTATACTCAACTAGCTTTCGCCTGCGGTGTTGCTCCCGTATAAGTTTCATCCCCCTTTTCAGCCCTTCAGGGGTGGAGTTTCCAAAAATCTATCCTTAGTGAATGCCTACACTGTTTAAGGTATCTATGTGCAAAATTTCAAGTCTAGGTCCAGGAGTTTGGGCTGTGCGTTGATGGATGACACAATCAGTTTATGATTTTATATAATCTATACCTATCAAACAGTACCGTGACTGACTGACTGACTGACTGACAGACAATGCACAGCCTATACCACTGGACCTAGAAACTTGAAGTTTGGCAAACGTGTACCTTGAGTATCTTAGAGGTGCACTAAGAAGGGATTTTTCGAAATTCCCAGAGGATAGAGAACTAGCCCAAATTTAAATATATCACGGGGGGGAAACCACGGGGCATAAGCTAGTATATAATATACTAGCTTATGCCCCGCGGCTTTGCCGTGCTATCCCGTGGGAATTTCGAAAGATTTCGTAGGATACTCAAGGTATATGTCTGCCAAATTTCAAGTATCTAGGGTCAGTGGTTTAGGCTGTGAGTTGTCTGTCAGACAGTCAGTCATGGTACTGTTTTATAGGTATAGATAAAGATGTAGCACTGACGTGTTCCGTTAGGTATCCCTGCCCAGTGACATCATACAGGGACAGACCAATCCTGGTCTGCTGCAGCCACACGCGTCTCATGATGTAGTTGAACAGAGAGACGCCCCGGACGCGGCCCACGCTGCCCTCAGCCGCTTGCAGGCGGCCGAACACTTCCGCAGTGAAGTATGGTCTGCAAATATTTTTTTTTTTATTATTCTAATATTTTAACAACTCTTGAGTGCACCAAATGTGACTATGTCAGCCTCGTGGGAAACCTCAGACCTCAGACCTCTCACCCAGAACCCAAGTCTCTAGATGCAAAGGTGTGTCTAACGAATTTGTAAACCAGTATTGCTTCATGAGACAAAGGTTGACTCAGAATTATTAATTTTCTAAATGTTGTGTGAGCTGTCTTGTTCAAGTCAAGTTAACAAAAGTGTATTGTAAAATTTGCACGCCGAAATTCCGGTTGAATATGTACCCCCTACCAAATAAGTGAAACATTGTAATTTTCCATCTGTATACTCGCATGTTCAGCAAATAAATTATCATTCATTCCGTCAATCAGTTTAATACAAGTTTACAATACAATACAAAACACTTTACTAAACACCACTCAGTCCACATACTCAACAAATAAAATGGAAAAAAGGTACACAGGAAATTACCATTATGATTATTAATTATCTATTATTAAATTACTATTATTTATTTCGCAGAAGTGGGTCAAATTCAACTTGCAAGTTTGATTACAGACACAGCTCAATATGCGAATGTGGAATAGGCAAAGGCACTTTGGAGCACATATTTTTAGAATGTCCCAAAATATGTGTTCCTTTATATGATCTGTTACCCCGAAACATTAGTCGTCCTATTAAAATTAACTTTCTTCTAACCCTGGTTTTCTCCAGGAATAGCATATAAGGATACAGCATATTAGATTCGTTTTTGTCCAAAAACAGCATAAAACTATGAATCAAACTTTCGCGATTTTCACACATTATCATGATACTCGGGACTTAATCGCGTAAAAAACTTTTATATTTAAATTTGAATTTAAATACCTCGACGTTTCGGACGCGACGTTGCGTCCATGGTCTCGAAGGGACTACACCCCTTCCCCTTCCCCCATCCTTCCCCTTCCTTCGAGACCATGGACGCAACGTCGCGTCCGAAACGTCGAGGTATTTAAATTCAAATTTAAATATAAAAGTTTTTTACGCGATTAAGTCCCGAGTATCATGATAATGTAACTATGAATCAACTTCAAAGTCTCCTCAGTAGTCCCTAATATTACTTGTTCACCCCTTCATACCTATCCCTGTTTCCTGTATCTTATACCTACCCGTTTAGTTTTACTAGTTTTAGTACGTAGTTAGTTTTTATGTTTGTTGTTCTGTGGTGGTTGGTTTAGTTAATTTTTTTGTTTTAGATTGGTTGTGGCTGGTATTTTACCGAACACGGACAACTTTACCGTACAAGACCAGAGGTCGTTTGGCAGTGTCTTATCCAACCTCGACATTGGCAGAATCATCGCATCGATCGATGGGGCCATTATTATCCCAAAAATTTAATTGAATTGATTACAGACTGACAGGTGACAATCATAGTATAAGTTTGTAAAATGAAGTTAAATTTTCTAAAGATTTTGTTTGGACAAAATTAAGATATTTAAACTATTACCAGAGGTTATGAATATTATAAATGCGAAAGTAACTGTCTCTCTGTCTGTCTGTTTGTTACCTCTTCACGGAAAAATCGCTGCACCAATCTAGATGTAATTTGGTAAGAAGATAGTTTGAATATTGAGGAATGACATAGACTACTTTTTATTCGGAAAAATTGTATAGTTCCCACGGGATACCAATAACCGAAATCTATGCGGACAAAGTTGTGGGCAACAGCTTGTTTCAGAATAAGTAAAAAGTGATTGTAGTGCATAACAGGGTGTTTTGGTCCTTATAGAACCTTTCAAGAAGTTAAGAATAGTTTCTTTATCTTTATTAGTTTGTTCAGGAAAACATGTCTATTGCAGATAAAAAACAGAACTTTCAACTTCCTTAGTGACCCAGTCCATACCTGTACTTGGGCCCTGCTTCATCTCTGATCTTCTTAAACTGGAAATAGTCAATTGTCAGCTCATCATTGTTGGCCGTGCTGTAACTCCCATTTGACTTCTCCAGCAGACTCCACAGATGCTTCAACTCGCTGTTATCCAGCAACTCTTTACTCTTCTTCTGTAAGAACTGGGCTCTGGTCTCTTCTCTCAACTTCTGTGCCAAAACTTCATTGGGCCGAGGCAATTTGTAATAGAACTTCGGTATTTTCTTATAGGATTCCTCATTACCATCAATTCTTGGCTTGTAAAGCTGTTTGAATGTCTCTATTTCTAGTTTCTTGCTTTCTTTCTTTGTTATACTGGTGTTTGTATCTGTAATGGGTTAAATAAATTTTAAAAAATTGGCCTTTGATATCTCAAATAGAAAATAAATCAGGTTATCTGTTTTAAGTATACATAGTATAACAAAAGCTTACGCTATGTCATAATTATGTACTAGATCTATAATAAAGGAGCCTTTACCATCTAACTTCTTAATATATTTTCGCAACCGATCTTTGAGCAAGTTGTTCACTTTTATTTCTTCAACATTCTCAGACTTCTCTTCACTAGGAGGGTCGGTATTTACACCCTCTTCATCTCTACTATCTTTTTCAGACATTTTGTGTGATAAATTTGAACTTTTGGATACAATTTATGGTTTATTTTCTAAAAATAAATAAACAAACACTGTCGAATGTGGAATGTGCACGAGATTCTAAAAAAATACGAGAACTGTCAATGTCAAAAACTACAATTACGTTTTATGACAATCACGTTTCGACTTAGCTATAGTTTTGATTTTCAAATGTAGCGTAACATTTTGGTATGCTATAACGACGCCCTTTGCCTTTAATTGAAAATATTTTGAAAATAATACACAATTTATAAAAGTAACACATACTAAACTTCATCCATATTTGAAATAAAGAACAATTTTGAAGAAAGCTTCTCTGTAATCAGGTGTAACGGAACGCAGAAATTACGTCGCTATTCGTCAACAGATGGCGTTAAAGAAGTTGTAAGTACCTACTTGCCGCTAAATTACGAAAAACATGGCAAACTTATTAGCAAAACAATAATTTGTACAGCAATAGCTTTTGTTAACAGTGTACGTAACGTTCTGATCCGGTTGTAAAGCTGTAAGATGTTTTTTTTAGAAGATAACATTTTTTTTTTTAAATCTTGTTGCTAATAGATGCGTAGATCTCAACAATCGCAACTACAAAATAAAAAGCTATCTATCTCCTTTCTACTTTTCCCATGCGTCTACGGCGCTCGCGTTAAAGCCAACAATTTAAGTAAGTAAATGGATTAACTTATAACTTCTAATCAGCAACAATAACCGGTATTTTGCGGCAATTTTCCTATTAACGGACTAATAAACACAGTTTGACGCGTTGAATGTAAGTGAAACCCATCTATCAAAGCACACGCATTATGGAATGAATGGAATAGGCAGAGTAATTCGTTTTTTATGTAATAAACCGTGCGAAAAAAAGATCAATGGTTCTCAATTCGTCGTTTTTTTTGGGTTCCGTACCGTAAAGAAAAAAACGGAACCCTTATAGGATCACTTTGTTGTCCGTCTGTCTGTCTGTCAAGACCCTTTTTCTCTAGAACGCGTGGAGGTAGCATGCTGAAATTAATATCAAATACTCAAGCCTGCGGTCCGGTGCGGCAAGCTGTGAAAAAAATCACCCTAAGTCAAAGCAATCAAAAGATACAGTCATTACAAAGATTATTTCCATACAAATTGCCGAAATCCAAAAACCTAAAGGGTACTTCCAGTTGTCCTAGAAACTTGAAGTGAGTGAGGCAAGCGAAAAGCATAAACATTTTTTTTTTCATGAGTTTTTTTTTATATACGACAAGGAAGGCAAAGAGAGAGTGGGTCACCTGATGGTAAGTGATCACCACTGTCCATAGACACCCGCAACCTCGGGGGGTTTGCAGATACCAACCTAGAGAGCTAAGATGAAACGGCTGTCTTACTGTCCACACTGGAACACAGCAGTGCAAGCACTGCTGCTTAGCGGCAGAGATGGTGGTAGCGATCTGGACGGACTTCGCACAAGGTCCTACCACCCGCAAAATTCTACACCTTGTATACCTAATATTATAGATAGATAGAGTCCCTTCTAGAACATTTACTAGTTCTTCAGCTCAACAGTCCCGTGCGCCGCGGTACGGTGCGTCGTCGGGGGGTCTGCGCCTACGCTGCGGTTTATGACGCTTTCTGCACACCCTTCTTCTAGGTTTCACTAAGACCTCACGCTATCTAGACCCTATCATTTCGCTTTCTTAAATGGGATTACAACCCACCCACCTAACATGAGTAAGGTGGTTACTTTCAAATGGAGAGTTTTGATAAGTACCTAAGTTTAAAAATGAAAAAAAGCTATTTTTTTGGCGACTGCGCTTTTTGTTGGCTTACTTGTAAGTACTGTTATCCAATTTAGATTACTAAATTTCAAGTCAATGTGACCACTGGAAGTGAGTCAAATTTAACTTGCAAACTTCGAATTGGACAATTTACGTACATTACGAACAGTGCACGTTAAATAAAAGCTTGTAAAAATCCACCTATTTAGACGTTGCTTAGAACGTATCTGATACGTCGCTTTTTGTCGCTTGTCGCTCAGTGCGTCCTTCACTGATTCCATCACTATGAAAGGGACGCACTGCGCGACAAGCGACAAAATGGCACGCCGTGCTACACAACTCACAGCGCGACTTCTATCTCGAGTGAGAACAACGCGGCCAGTTGTGCTAGCCCTACAGGCTTAGGGTTCAGAGTGTCTAGTGTAATCAACGGCCCAAAAAAAAACATCTCGAACGAGTTCGCTTTTACGTCTGAAACACTACATGGGCAAATTAGCAGCGCCACTAGTGGCACGTATCGACGACAAACAATTCTCGTACTATTTGACACCCGTAACACAAACGCGATCGAGACGTATTTCTGGCCTTTAATTACACTACGATACGAGAAAAAAAGTCATACATTACATAGCAATTTTTTTGTATAGGTAGGTAGGCATACCTAGGTGTTTTTATGATCGCTTCTTTCACTGTGTGTAATTTTACATGATACAGTCTTAAAGACGAGTTAGGTATAGGCCGCGCGATGGATTAAGATCGCTCGGCGAAACTGGTGGGGGCAATTTGGCGCATCTGTACAATTGCGCACAAAATTGTTAAGTTCTGAGTGTATTTCTTTGAAATATATTTTTCTTATTTCGCATATTTTTTATCTTTAGTCACCTAACATATAACACTCGTTTTTGCTTGTGACTTATTTTGCTAGTATGTTCATTCAGAATCTTGGTAGTATTTTTTACGTGCTTTTAATTACCCATGATTTAATTAGTTTCCTTTTTAACATAACAATTCACGTCGTAAACCGTTTTTCTGGCTTGCCATGTTCAAACTTTATATTTGGGCATTTTTTTCACTAACTACGACATCATAACGTACTTACTACTAATACAGTAAAACAATCCATGCACAACAGTACTCAAGAGACACGTGACGCGTGAACGAAGCGAGGGAGGGGAAGAACGCCTTGATCTACCAATAACGTATCGGCGCCAGCGCGCACCCTCCCCTCACCCCTCTGCGCAACCAAGTAGACCTAAGAATTGACTTCTGCGCATCCCCCTTCCACTTTTGACAAGCGATCTTAATTCGCCGCGCGACCTATACTCACATCAACACTTTTACAAGCTAACATTAAGTTGGCTACAAGTATTTTATGTTAACAATTGAAGGCAATTTGGTTCCGGTTGCTAGCACTTCTGTTTTACTGCTAATTACTATTGTATACGGCACTTTCGATGCAGGAATCCGCTAATCAACGTGGTATAAAAATGATGGGCTGTAATCCCTCGGGTTGAACAAAAACTGAACTTAGCACGTACGGTAGAGGAAATTAATTCCTGACCCACCATGGAACCTTTTCAAGGTAAACGTCATGTGACATTGCATAGCTTGACAAGGAAAATCGTTATGACGTTTACTATGAAAATGTTCTATGGTGGGTCGGGAAATAATTTCGTCGACTCTACTTAGCCAGTATGATGAGCCTTTGGTGTATAGAGTAGACCAACGGGAGCTTTGTTTTTGCACTAGGTAAAATTTTCTGCGACTTTTCGAGGGGACGAAGTACACACGTACAGCAGACGTCTACGCTCATGTCAATTTGTTACGTTCCTACCAAGGAGGATAGTATACGGAGTGTCAAAGCCAATTTCTAGATGGCGCCAAGGTCGTAGCCAGCGGGTCAAATAATAACAAAACAGCGGTACGAATGTGTCACTCAAGCAAGGTAGATGGCGCTGAATGTAAATAAGAACGATTCAAAGTATGGGCTTTGTCAATCCGTTTACTTTCCATGATCCTTGGTTCCTACGAACTCATACCACAACAAAACTGTCGCACAAATCCCATTTATTTATTTACTAAAATAATTACACAGCATTACAGACAAGCCAAGGCACTGTGAAATTCATACAATTAAAACAAGCCCAACACTTATAACACAACAGTGGTATAGAAGATAACAACATTGGAACGCGCACACTATCAACAGACCCTGTGATTGCACAGAGTTAAGTAAGTATCAATTGTTGGCAGAGGAGAAATCGCATCTGCAAACACTTGCTCATTTGCCTTCCTTGTCGTATAAAAAAAATCACGCGTCAACATCTTTTGAGTTTAGTGTA
Source organism: Clepsis dumicolana (assembly GCA_963691665.1). NCBI lineage: Eukaryota > Metazoa > Arthropoda > Insecta > Lepidoptera > Tortricidae > Clepsis > Clepsis dumicolana. The sequence continues at coordinate 3,594,412 of OY829526.1, forward strand.
TGCTCTTGCTCTGTGCTATGGTTTTAAAAATGCAATAGGTAATATATTTAAGAGCATTGAACACTCGTAGTAGGTACACCTACGGGTAACTTTTCAAAGTGTGGCCAAAATCTAGACTTGTACGAATATGTAAATTTAAGTTAGCAGGAACCGTTACGTCCAAACGTCATCGGGTCTCTACATATATAATTTATTGAATTCGACCACATGAAGTAGGTAAAATTCCACTTGCAAATTTTGACTGTGACCCAAACATAATAAAAAATACACTAACACGTACAAAGGAACTTACAAATACTAAACACACACACATTTCGAAAAACCCTTCCAAGTGCGAGTCGGACTCGCGCACGAGGGTTCCGTAGAAAGATTTTAACGCTTTTCCCCAGTGTTTTAAGAAGTCCAGTGTTAGCAGAGCCCTGCTCTTAAGCAAAATGTACACAGTGTGGGGTCAACTTATATTGGTCTTGAAATCTACAGACAGACATAAAAATTTAAGATTTTGAGACTTTTCGGAGTGGTTGTGCTATAAGAGCTACCTTCATACCAAATTTCAAGTTTCTAGGACATCTGGAAGTACCCTTTAGGTTTTTGGAAATCGGCAATTTGTATGGAAATGGCCTTTTTAATTACTGTAGGTATCTTTTGATTGCGTTGACTTAGAAGGTTGGTTTTTTCACAGCTTCAAGGGACCGCAGGCTTGAGTATTTGGTATTAATTTCAGCATGCTACCTCCACGCGTTCCAGAGGAAAAGGGTCTTGACAGACAGACAGACAGACGGACAACAAAGTGATCCTATAAGGGTTCCGGTTTTTCCTTTTGAGGCACGGAACCCTAAAAACAAGTGAAACAAAATTCAAAATTACACCGGCGCACTGTCTCCCACACATTAAAAGTGAAACCGGTGCAGTTTATGTAATTACAGCTGTGTAATCAGCCGGAAAGGATCGGCCAGATATTTGCATCAAGTATGTATGTACGAGTATGTATTGTACAATACAGTAATGTACATACATGTATGACTCATGAGGGAACAATACTCTTTTTCTTCGGGCAGTCGTGTAAAAAGACGTAAAAAAAACTATAGTTCAAAACTTTAAACTAAACTTTTTTTTACACGTCGAGGAAGTCAAACGATCAAGTGGGTCACCTGATGGTAAGTGATCACCAACTGCCCTTAGACACTCGCAACCCCGGGAGGGTTTGCAGATGCGTTGTCAACCCATAGAGCTAAGATGAAATGCCTCTTGTGCCCGTAATTACACCGGCTATCTTACTCTCCACACCGGAACACAACAGTGCAAGCAAGCTTAGCGGTAGGATTAGCGAGTAAGATGGTGGTAGCGATCCGGACGGACCTTGCGCAAAGTCCTACCACCCGCAACTGAACTATAAGCATACATTGTGGCGTCCGATGGGGTGCAAATAGATCGGTATTATCGCGAGTCAGTTATATATGCGGCTTGGACGAAAATGAGTTCATTATTCAGTACGTAAGTTTGTTTCTATCTATTCGTATCCATAGTTTAATCAATCAATCAATCATTTATTTCCAAGAATATGGTATTCAGCATATTCTGCCAGCATTGGCGTAGAAATGTTTCAGAGTATAATCTCTATATAATCTCTGTATAATCTCTATTATACGTATGTCGTCTGAACGGACCGTGGTCTTTTAACATGAAACTACCGGGAGACTCAATCGTAGTGAACGAAAACGGATCACTCACGTATATAAGTCGAGTTTAGCCCGACATGTTTCGCACTAATTCGTAGTGTGTTTATGTGTGGTGTGCGTCTCGCTGCCGCTGGGTCGTGCACTCCCAGAGGAAGGACTACGAATTAGTCCGAAACATGTCGGGCTAAATTCGACTTATATACGTGAGTGATCCGTTTTATTTAACTAGGACCAGTGGTCTGCCCACCTTCGTCCTAATCTTTAGCGACCTAGTCTTGCCAAGTAACAAACTGTCATGCCCACTTCCCTGAAGCCGACTTTAGACGTGCAAGAAAAATCATGCAAGTTGCAATACAACGCGAGGCCGTAAAGCGAACGAGTTTGGAGTTGGCGATCGAACTTGCACGATTTGTCTTGCAGGTTAGACCCGGCTTTAGAGTTATCGTTTCTCCAACATCCGCAACTTTAACTCCTTTCCGGAATTAAGTTTGGAATGTAGTCGCGAAATGCTCAACGTATTGTACAAGTAAAAAAAAACCCCGACATTGTCATTTCAAAGTTCAATATTTCAAAAACGGGTAAACCGATTTTAATGAAACTTACCTAAGAACCATTTCGATTAAACTAGCTTTCGTTTAAAAAGAACCGCATCGAAATCGGAATATCCGTTTGGGAGCTATGATGCCTCAGACAGATACACAGGTCAAACTTTATTACACAGCTCTTTTTCGTAGGGGGTTAAAAATCGTGGACAGTCCAACAGATCTTTATAAGTTACGCTGATATTTACCTATAAAACCGCGTAAGTATAGGTACCTACACAGCACACTATGGTTTCTCTATTAATTATTTCATACATAATACTTACACTACACAAAGTTGATTGTGAATAGGTAAGTAAGTTAATATTAGTAGGTATTACATCAATTTTAATGATTCACTCAGAATTATGAGCGTGCGTCGATTGTGCAACTTCTTTCTTTTAGTAATTAGCTTAGTAAAAAGTTTGTATGTATGTTTTTCTTCAGCCATAGCGCGGAAACTTTATGTAATTCAGTTTACGTGTTTGTTACGTGAACGCATAGGTACGTGAAGGCGCTAGTTTTTATTACGATTTATTCACAATTATAATGATGTGTTGATGATCTATATTTACTGTTTGATATTGTTGATAAACGAGTTATTTCCTGCTAGTCTACTTTTACTTAGGTAGGTATTTTACAATTAAACTTGTGGGGACGACCACCAAGAGAAAAATGTCTCTAGGCAGATATATGTTATGCGTACAGACGCCTACGGTCTTTATATTGTCCAAAAACGAAGCGAGTCTTAAGTTGCATTTATGCAGTTAAACGTATACTTATATAAACGAGTAATCCGTTTATTTCACTATGATTGAGTCTCACGGTAGTTTCATGTTAAAAATATAATTTTCTTACCCCTACTCTACCAATTACTGCAGTTATAAATACATGGCACGAAGTTAAAAAAAAATCGTAATCATCTAGGACTGACTGAGGGCATTGTGGTCATGACCCAGGGCTAGGTTGACCACTGATATTTTTTTAAATCTCATTGATAAGCTTATCTTTGTACGATGGCAAATACCTACCGTCAAACGTGGCAACATTTCCTACGTGTGTCATCTCCATCTCTACCATGGCTTAAAGGACCTAGCATCCAGGACATTTCTTGCCAGCAATTGTTTTTTTAATTATTATTTGCATAGTGGCAAAAAGTCAAGTGGGTAAAGATGACACGCGTTGGTAATGTTGCCACATTCGAGGTATCTGCACGTACCTCAACTCGACTATGTGACCCCCTCAGACTTGAAAGCTGGATCCGCCCTTGAATATCATTACCCACTTAAGGTTACTATTACAATATTAGAATGGGTAACATTACTTACCCATTCTCAATTGCCCCATAGACCATTCAAAACGAACGGCAAACGTTATTGTTCTCCGCACATCTAATGTATATTAACTAAAAGTTATTACATAATTTAGCGTAAAAGGCGAAACCGATTTATTCGTTTGACAAAACAATAAAGGTAACGAAACAAACCGGACCATCCGTTGGGTGCACGCTAGGGTTGCCAGTTGACTTTAAAATATGTAAATTAAACTACCTGTGAACTAAAAACAATGAAGTAAATAAATAAATAAATAAAAGATCATTTATTCACAAAAAAATAATGTAAATAGACCAAGTAACAACACATGAAAAGCCATTACAATTTTGTGAAAAGGCGAGGACTCAGCAGAGTGCTGGTTTTCAGTCCTCACCTTGAATGTGAAAAATGGTAGTGTGGCTGCCAATTTATTAAAGTAATTAACGTAATATTTATTAAAGTAATTTGCTCCCCCTCGAGCACGCGATAAAAATAACTGGTTACCTACGTCTATCTGACTGCTACACGAATCAACACATGCCATGTCACAACCACAACAGACGCAAAGTAACTACCACCACCACCACTACACTGTACACACACTGACGCGTTTTGGCTCTGTCTACGAGCCCAGTTTATCAGTTAAGTAGTTAAAGTAACTGGCAGCTTGTTGAACGGTTGCTTTGGTGCTATTATACTCTAAATGCAGTGTCACTTTACCCTACTAAATGAAAACCGATGTTGACACTTTGACACTGAAACAGTAGTAACCTTAGAGAATGCTACTGGTAGAACAATGCGAACCTAGCAACTGTCAGCAACGTCATTTGACGAAAGCAAATAAATGTAAAATTAGTAAAATGCAACTCCGCCACCCGGCAACCCTATGCGCATGCGACTTGCCGGGCGGGTTCCGCGCCCGCGCCTGCGCAAGCGTTGCGTTGCGTGCCTGCCTCAGTCGAGCCTGGACCGCCGCGCGCGCCGGACGTGTGCGCCCGTGTGTTAGTGCTGCAGTGCATACCGTGAATAAAGTTATAAGACCACACTGTGTTTGATTGAAATTTGGATATTTACAAAGGCAACACGAGTACTAAGGTACGTTAGATTCGGATTGAAGGTGAAATCGCAAAGGGCGAGCCAGTTTAGTTTGCTAGTTAAGAGCAAAGGGTTATTGCAAGTATGTTCCCAAGCTCAAATTGCGAAATGCAATATCGTTTTTAATAATATTATATTGCGTATTGTTTTGTAATAGTCATTTGGTCGCTTTTATCGTTAATAAGTCAATCTCTCCGGCCTTGGTGCAAAGGAATGTGGCAAAGAAAAGGTCTGCGCGGACCTACCTAAAGTTATTGAACTAGCTCGACTAGGTTTCAATGAAACTTAAAAGCTTTACTTCACTTAGCGGAAAACCCTTGAATCTAAATGAAGTATACGAACCATCTAGAAAGGGGTGTAAGGTAAATATCCCATTGATGGAAACTGACCTAATAGTTGGCACTTTCAACCTTATGTCATAGCGACAGAGGTGACAGGCAGGGGTGTCAACTATTAGGTATTAGGGTGTCAAGCATTGGGACATTTACCTTATCATGTTTACTGCGTACGTCTGCGCAGAATTTGGTTATCGCTATCCCACGGACAAAGCTATTTTCCGAGATAAGTTGTATCCCTTTTCCGTGTCAAAGTCTATGCGCATGTCAAAGATTGCTTGCGGCGTTGAGGTGTCAAATAAGATCAAAAATACAAACAGACATCTCATTTTACCTACCTGATGTTAGTTAAGATTTATTGCAGCCATTATTTGATTTCAAACGCAGTTAGATAAACTTCAAGTTAATTGCGGAGTCAGCTCTGCCAACATTCTAATAAGCGACAATACATTGCCTTGATCGCGCCACAAACCCGTTCGGAACCACCTCTGACAGGTAATCGAGCGGATTACACAAACTTCTGTAACAGAATCGTTAAGTTCCACTATAGAATATGGTTCTGTATTAACATGCTTTTATAGGTAGGAGAAGAGCTTTTATAGGACGAGGCTTTAACGACCAACTTGTGAATTATCCTCGGTCTAACATCTACCTACCTATCTAAACTATCTTTAACTGGAGAACGAATGGACAAGCCCTGACAAAAGCTATCTATAGGCTGAAAAATACGTGTCATTTTGCATTGGCCCAGCGGTCTTTACTCCGCCAGCTGTAAATTAAGTGGACGAGTTTAAATGGTAACGGCAGCATTTTCTTCCACAGCATAATTGACATTGATACGTTATCCAGGGCTTTTCAAAGAAAACTGCTTAATTTCTTTGTACATTTGGTATGCTATAAGCAGAAAAAACTGGGATAAATATTCTGTCCTAATCCCTATCTTCTTAATGAATAGTTTTGTAAACTACATTAAAATTGTTAGAGAGTTGACTTAAATAATAAATGCTACCACTAAAGTAGTTACAAAGGATTTCCTTAGCTATTCAGCGGGGAAACGCGGCCAGCGTTATGGGAACCTTTGCACCGAATACGATTCATGGCGGTGATTTAAAAAAAAAAAAACATTTGTGTTGTTGTTTGTATAAATATTAACATTGTTTTGATGAAGCCTGTGGCGGATGACTTTTTGTTTTACATTTAGTTTTAAGTTTTAGTTTAATTAGTTTAGCTAAAATGTAGTTACATAGTTCGAACTATTTACTATTCTTATTGGAAGGACCAAATCTTTAAAAGCTATAGGGTTAAGTATACTTAAATCGTGGCTTTCAGGTTTTACCTGGCGAAAATGATATCCGAAATGATGATTTAATTTTGTGCTTCCCTATAACCAAGTTTATATTTGCAAGTAGGTTAATGCCGTTTGGATATGAAGTACCTCTTAACACAAAAGGGCGTAACTGTCTTGAGTTTTCTTTGAATATACACTCTTTTGTAATAGCAGGGCAGTTGAGATCTCGACTGCAAGATAACGGTTGTGATGGCAATGTAAAGTCACATGTGTGAGATTGTTCGTTGCCAAACAGACGAAGACAAACTGAATTCTAGTGACTGCATGTTTCCCTTGGGATGATATAGCTGTATTATGCAGTAGGTATTTCAAATACAATTTCAGTTGCGGAGTAAAGCTTGGTATCCTTTTATTTCTGGACAAATGTTTTCGTATGAATGTTTCTTTAGATGAGCATTAAGCATATATCCGCAACAAGCTTCGTTAGCAAAACAGGATTTTGTTTTTTTTTTATATGATATCTCCACCATTTGCCATGCTTTTAATTTGCCAAATATCTATTGAATCCACTTTGAAAAGAGATTATTATGACAATAGAACTGGAACGGGAACTAATAGCTCAAGCCCTCAAGCCTCTGAGAGGAGGCCTGTACCCAGCAGTGGGACGTAAAAAAGGCTGGGTTTGATCATGATGAAAAGACAAATGGCTTTCAGCTGTGTTTTGTGGTGCATAATTCTCTAGGAAAATTGGTTTTTCTGGAGTTAGTGGCAGAATGAATTGTTGAATTACGCAATGCTGGACAGTAAATGCCATCTACTACGAGTATAAAGCTATAACTTAATACAGCGCACCTGTCTATAACTTACAATGTTATCTTGTCTAGAGTCTAGACTCCATATATTCGAGCTAACCTTTAGGCTAGGCCGTAAACTCATAACAACGGCATTTATTGGTTACGTTGTCAAAGAGTGAAAATACAGGTTTGGGATTAATAACATCGCATCGCTTATTACGCATTTAAATGTTTAGCTTCTGAAGATAGGTTCTAAGGTAAAGTAAATGTGAAGTTAGAAAATAATTGTACACCAAGATTTCTACAATTATAATTTTTTTTCAGACTTCAAATTATCTAAAAATGAATTCGTGTTGTAATGAGCACTTAATACGTTACGGTGTCTAAAAGGTTAATTACAATTACTGATTTTGTCATAATATTGAGCCATACCAACGTCATTTCTAACAAAAATGTTAGTTTCACTCATTTCACAGTTTGCCATTAAATAACCAATGCATTACCTAAACTTAAAAAAACGAAATATCCTTTCTCATTTGCTTCAAAAAATACATGTAAGGTAAATGTACCAATGTCCGATAGTCTGCTGTAATAGTTGACACCTTCAATCTGAATTCATAGAACTTGTCCCAATAGTTGACACCTTAAATCTAAATTCATAGAACTAAATAAAGGTGACAGATAAGTAAAGTGTCAATAACTGCAATTTGGGTCAACATTGTGACATCTACCTTAAGAGATTTCAACACTTCAAAGTTTTCTCAAAATGATGACAATGATGGTGCATTAGAACACTTTTAACCGTTAGAACACTTTTGTACTTTATTTGATTTGTAGAGAAGTAAATAGTTTTTAATCTTCTTAGCAAACATGGTCTTTCCGAAAGCGTTGGTAAACTCAAGGAAAAACTTGTAAAGGTGTCTTTAACTGCCTATATTTACAGATTGTTTATCATTGTTTTGATTTTGATTTCCCGCTAATTTGCTCTAATTCATACAAGCTGTTCTGGTACGAGCCTTCTTACCGTAACTGTACCAATCTACGTCAAGTGAGAAACAAATTTAAATGACTTGCACTAAAGTGTGACTAAATGGAAGACTTAACATAACTGTGAGTGATGCTTTGAAACATAGTACTAATGACAGGAGATGCGACCGCGTACTTTCCCTTCTGAAAAAAAAAGACAGGCAATGACCAAATTGATCATGGGAAATGTTTAGCTTTGTGCTTATGACGACTTTGTTTTGAAGACTTTGTAGAAATCACAAAAAATGGAAGTGAGCGTAAACATTTTCTGTACTGTGCGGGAAAATGATCAACTAAAGACAACTCCCATCCTACTAGTAAGTGCTATGGCTGTGGAAACCTCTACGTGTTTCCTTATTTGCTGGATTATTGAGAATTGTTGAAGAGCTTATAAGACGGATTTTATGGTTGCAATCACCCATTTTAGTGCCAATAATAAGGCCACAACTTCGATTGAAGTATCTTCTATTAGGTGAGCGTACTGAAGTATGGAAATCAGAGCAGATTCAGAGTAAGTCGTAAAAGAAACAGTTACATGAGAAACGTTTAGAAACGAAATAAATAAGACAAAGACTATAACCCTGAACACAAATAACAACAAACAAAGATAAAAAAACAAGACACTACATAGATATTTTGGCTATACATTGTTCAGATATCTATAACATTGTTGAAGAAAATTCCACTAGAGATTTTTTTTGCAAACCACAGTCGTAATCGTCAGTCATAAGCGCGAGTATATTTTGATAATTTGATGTGATAAATCAAACGTGACATAACACTATCATCTCCAAAACACAATGATGATGACCTTCATGATATCGGTTCAAATAATCTTCTTTCACATTAAGACAATCGCCATGTCACTTATGTAATCGATAACTTGCAGTTGATCACTATTGACAATAAAACGAACAGTCTGATAGGGCATAACGGGATAAAATAAATAAAAATATACAAATATATTGGGATAATTGATACCAGTTGACCTAGCCCCAAACTAGGTAAAGCCTAGACTACCAGGTACTTATATAAACATACTTATATAGATAAAATAATAAATACGCTCTAAACATGCAAGGCTCGGGCATTCGTATAGGTGAATATTACAAATATCTGCCCCGACCGGGGATTGAACCCGGGACCTCAAAGTTTATAACCTATGCGGTCTTCGAATACATCCGTTACCACCACTAGTCTGGGAAGTATTACCTATTTCGTTCTCTTAATTTAATTTTAAACTGATAGAACATATTTATCATGTCTGATCCTGCGTGCACAAATAACTATGGCGGTTTGTTAGCAAGTTCCATAGAATGACACTATAGTTATGCAACTTGTATATATTGACGACCGGATAGCCTAGTGATTAGAGACCCTGACTATGAAATTTGAGGTCCTCGGTTCGATCCCCGGTCAGGGTAGATGTTTGAATGATGAATACGAATGTTTGTTCTCAGGTCTTGGATGTTTTATATGTACATAAGTATGTATTTGTCTATATAAGTATGTTTATCCGTTGTTCTAGTACCCATAGTACAGGCTTTGCCTAGTTTGGGACTAACTCAATTGGTGTCAATTGTCCCATGATGTTTATTTATTATTTATTTATTTACATTTTGTCGTGATGAACAAACAGATGTGCATCAAACTAATGAAACGCCTACTTAACCAACCCAATCATCTGAATCTTTGTACTGCAGAAGGTCAAAAGCAAAAGTAGGACCGGAATTAGAAGCCTCGTTTATCAATGAGTAATCAAGCTGTCGAATAGTTACGTGATTTCTGCGCAGGCGCGGAGCGTTAACGTCCTTCCGACACGCAATTACTTCGCGAGCGTTTGTGTTAACATCATAGTTTGTTTATGTTTAATTAGGGATTGGGATCTGTTTTATTGTTATTAGCAGTTAAATGTTAGTCTGTTTTCTATGGAAGATTTTCGAATGTTTCTGGATGAGTCTTCCCGGGATCTGTTTTAGAGCCGACAGTGGCCAAAATGCTATAACTTTTACATTTACTCTCATGTAGACTTTTCACTAATTAGTGGCACTTTTTTCTCGCAAATTATAAACATGTGATCACTGGATAACGTGTCATCATCACCATTATCTCGTTTCAGAAGGGATGACTCCAGACAAGATAACAAGTAACAGTCGATTCTACTTCAATTATGTTTTCAAATAAATTTTGGTACTTGCTTATCCCAAAACCACAGTTATTTTATTCAATAAAACATCATCAACGTAAACAGCCAATGTTTCTCCCTGACCGACGCATTAGCCACACGTTTGGCAAGAGCGTGGCGAATCGCTCACAAAGCGTAATAAAGTAACAATGAAACAAACAAAACGCATTGATGATCTATGGAAATAAAATAGAGCGCAGATCAGATTAGTAGTTTGGAGAATAAATGCATCCTAAGACAACGAATGATTAGAACAAAGGAAATGAAAGTGAGAAATACATATGACGTGAAAGTATGGCGTGACATGAAAAAAAAAAGAAAAAAAAATGAAAATGAAAATGAAAATGAGTGAATGAAAATGGATGAAAATGGATAGATGATCTTCTGATTAAGATAGATGGAGAGAGCCAAGATAAAAAAAAATGGTGGCCCACTTCCAAAAATTGCCATCTATAAAGCCGTCGTACATAGACAGGCATCAGATTCAAATTATAAACAAAAAGTTACCACTACCGAAAGCTTTGCTTGTTGTAGTACCCAATTTCAACAGGGTTCCGCAATCCCAGTGGTATCTTTTGTGTCATTAACTGGCCATATAAATGAGATTGCTACAGCGCAGAGAAACCATGGCCTTCGTTCAAGTCGCGGCCTCTAAATCCGTTGTTGCTGCAGCTAACCATCAGGTAAACCTTGAATATAGTAGACCAAGTTCAACCCAATGTGTTGCAGACCAGATCCAAAGTAGAGATCTGGACTTTGCTCCAAATTTAAACCAGTTCGTGATTGACAGGGCGTATTGCTTCAGAAATATCGTTGTCAACTGTCGGTGAAGTGTCAAATTGTCATAACAGAAGCCAAATGCCAAACGGAATCAAGGCGCTGTCAATTTTAAAAATTATAACCAAAAGAAGTACCTACATGTGTTTGGCAACACATAGGTACTGATACAAAATTAAAGCTTCAGGCCATGCGGGTTGTCCAAGTAGACTTACGATTACACGTCCGAACTCAATTTATGATATTGTCCAATTATGTTATATAAAAAGTGACCTATTAAGTAGTTTTTTCTTATATATCAGATTCTCTTGGCGGTCATTCGCTTGAACGATTTCCTTATTGGATGCTGTTTGCCCAATTCGGTCATCGTACACCACGTTTAAAATAAAATCTACATTTATTTACTATGTTTGGCATCCATGGGTTTTTAAGTCTTTATTATATTTGTCAGACACGTTTTCTTATGAACGATAGTGTGAACGTCTGTCTCGTTCACTTCTTATTATTTTAATTAATTCACGATAACAGGCTTCATCTTTTAATAATGATATCGTTCGAGTATCTTTATTTCTTGTCCATATTGAACGAAATGTAGCAGACCGACGACGAGCAATAGTTCTTAAGATTGATCTTGTATTTTAATAGTCCAACTTCAAAGCCCAAATACGGTCTAACTATGCATAATGTGAAATTTATAGCTCAAATAACTACATTAGCATTATTCATTATGTCCATATTTTTTGAGCTGAACGTAGGCGACTCATTTAACTGATGTTTGAATTGCTTAGTGAATGTTAAATTGCACAATGTAGTCCTCCATACAGACTATTAATTAAACAAAAACAATTTTATTATGCAAAATACGAATTAATTGAAATTATAAATGCGTTACGCCGATGTTTTTAACATCGTTGACAATAACATACTGTTTCGTTGCTTTCGTATGCTTGTCTTCGGTAAGTGGTCAACTGATTTCATCATCCAGCGTTCTTTGTTTACTAGTTACCTGAATATTTCGATCACTTTTGATCACTGGTCAAACCTAGAATTGATCATTAAATCTGTAGGGACAGCTTATCACTATTTAGAGTTTATCAAAAATTTTATGGAAAAATATAAAAAATGGAAAAAAAAAATTAGAAAAAAATGCAAAAAGATTGAGATCATGAATCTACAGACTGTCGGTTGTAATCGTGGTGAAATAATAATATTTTGACCTAGAAAGAAGGCAGGATGTGTCTAAGGTCTCGTTAGAATTCAGAATCGTGCACAGGAAAGACGCAATAGCTAACGTAACGTTATTCCAAAAACGAAAGCGCGCAAATACATAATTGTAGATATGATGAGGCCTGTTACTTGCGTTGTGACCTTTTTAATTAGAATAAAATATTATAGTAAAATAGCGATTAAGATACATCATTTTCTGTTGGGCAGTTGGGTTGTTCAGTGAGCTGATATCATGAATTAATTGTTACAAGTAGACCATAAATCCTCGGATGCTTTCCAAAGAGGTTGTGATTAATTTGACGACCGGATAGCCTAGTGGTTAGAGACCCTGACTACGAAGCTTGAGGTCCCGGGTTCGATACGAATGTTTGTTCTCGGGTCTTGGATGTCTGATATGTATATACGTATGTATTTATCTATATAAGTATGTTTATCCGTTGTCTAGTACCCATAGTATAGGCTTTGCCTGGTTTGGGACTAGATCAATTGGTGTCAATTGTCCCATGATATTAATTAATTAATTTATTAATTTCATACATAAAGAAATATTTGCCATTTTCCCAATAATTATTATAAAACAAACCACTACCAGTGGGCAACGTTCGCGAAATACTGGCGGCATTGCTACGTTGAATGGCAATTCATTCATTAAAGTCGTGGAAATATGCCGTAATTGTTAAGAATTTATATGATATCTACAAAACCTTTTTTAAACAATTAATTTTTTCTTTGCAGACTAGTCGCCCTTGTTTCTTTGCAATCGGCTTATTTCTTCATAAATAAAAATACTAAATAAATAGGCAATAAAATTGTGCTTGCCTAATTTTTAATTAACGTGCCAAAGTATTCGATTTTTAATTAAAAAAAGCTAGTCTTCTAGGCACTATCCTTGTTCTATTAACTTGTTAAGCCCTGTCTTAGAATTAAGTAAACCAACTCTGAATCTTCGACAAAAGAGCATAAATTACTTCTACACTTGCTGAGTGTTATTGTATATTCGACTTGCTAATAATGCGAGTACTCCTGGAAGAACGACTACTGATTAATCCGAAAATGAACAAATTATTAAGTATGTAAAACTTTACCATGATTAATTATTGCATTAGACTTAGATGCAGAATAATAGAAAAAAACTGCAAAAAATACAACGTTACCAGCTCAGCAAGAATAAACCCTCTTAAGGTGTCAAGCATTGGGCCTTTTACATTATCGTTGTTAAGGTTGGGACATCATAAAAAATCCCACAAGGACTGTCAAATCGGCAATCATATGTTTGGCCATTAAAAACGTGTCATGTCAATGCCGTGTATCAGATACTCTAATCTGGCCAGCTTCGGTGGGAAAATATTTAATAATCGCAATTAATTGCTATCTTGATTTGAGGAATCCATTTGCACAGTTAATTTAATGCGGTTTTAATAAGCTTTGGGAATTACTTTCACACTTAGCTAATTTGATTATTTTGTGTGAAGTAAGGATTTCGAAGGACGTGCGTAATACGTCACGGGGTTAAGAATAATAGTTTGATGGATGTTTGGAACAATATTTACAGTAATTGTAAACTAAAACTATTGAAAGAAATCAATCTTAATATTTGTGATATAAATAAATAAAATAAATAAATATCACGGGACAATTTGACACCAATTGATCTAGTCCCAAACTAGGCAAAGCCTGTACTATGGGTACTAGACAACGGATAAACATACTTATGTAGATAAATACATACTTATATACATATTAAACACCCAAGACCCGTGAAAAAACATTCATATTCATCATACAAACATCTGCCCCGACCGGGATTTGAACCCGGGACCTCAAGCTTCATAGTCAGGGTCTCTAACCACTAGGCTATTCGGCTATTAGGCTATTTTAGGGTATTAGGCTAGGGTTTCGGTAATTTAAAGCTTAAGTATCATCAAGTAAGTAGATATTAAGTACACTAGTAAGTAAATATACTTACTGTCTCGCGGAAACCATACCGTTTTCAGGGATAAAAGATAACCTTTATTTTGGTCTAGGGTATAAGCCTATAAGTATTCATTCCAAATTTGAACCTTATCCGTCAAGCCGTTTCAGCGTGAAGAAGTACATACGTATTTACACACTCACTCACAAACTTCCGCATTTATAAGGATTCACTTTCTTGCTTCTGTTGCTGTACAATCGAGTGAAAGACTTCTTAATCCGATAAAGTATAAACCTACCAAAAGATCTACTCATCTTGAAACCGCTAAAATGTAGTAGCCCCTAATCGTGTGATATGATAAGTGTAAAAATTAGAAAAAAACCTGCAGCAACAGTATGTTACGCCGTAGGTATATCAACTCTTTTATTTTTGGCGTCTCCATAAAAATACATTGTGACTATTGACAATATAATAAAATTCCGGTTTCGAGGTCGTTCACCCGCGACAAGTGGCTTGAAAATGAACGTTTTTGGTGCGTTTTTTAATTCATTGATTATCACGACAAGTTTATTTAATGTTCTCTTTTAATGGTTTTACATAACTGTACTTTGTCATTGCGTTTGTGTTGTGATGGTCTCGATCGCTTTTTAAGTTTTTATTTGAGGTAACTTTTTACGATGGTTTGCAATCTGCAACTCTTGGTTTGTGTCATCATCAGATTTTGCAATAAGGGGTTACCTTACTTTTTGTTAACTAATAACTTTTTAGCTTACGTACGATTTTAAATAAGTACAATACAAATATTCTTTACTGAACATCAGAAATCAGTACAACAGGTGTTCCACGGGCAATAAAATTTTGCCTTCGAATAATCGAAGCTATTAATTGCAGTATTGGCAAACTTAAGGCAAGTTCCAATACTTGACACCTTGTTGGCTTGTCACCTTTATTACTACGTATCAAAATTGAAGGTGTCAACTATTGGGACAGTGTTGGGACATTTACCTTATTTAAGCAATCGAGGTAAAACTTACCGAAATGTATCCTTACCCAAGTAGTCGCGTCAATTTTAACTATGACAATTTTATTATGTGTAACTTAGCTGTTAGTTCTGAATTACTTTTTCGTTAAATCGTAAGTAGAGCAATACTAGACTAAGTTCCACGATACTCCAGGGACAACGTATCATTATCACTAAAACTGTAATTTTCATTTAATTATCCAACTTTGAAAACGTCTAGAAGCGTATTCTACAGTTAAAAGACGAAAGCTTTTTACATTTTTATATGGTACAGCAAAAAAGCCGTATGGTAGGTACTTGCTTAGACTGAACTTTTTTAATTTATTTTCCCGCCAACGTTTAGTGTAATGCAAATAGGTTCTGCTTTTTTACTTTTTTCCGCTGAGCCGTTGGTCGCTGGCTTGTAAATATTTAGCTTGGCAATATTTATGGTTCATATATTACAAAGGATACGTTTTGTTGTCATGGAATTTATCTGAGGATTCGTGGGCGATATAAAGCGCGTAAATTTATTGTTGCCATTATTTTCTATGTTAGAGTTGTCATCTTTTATGCTTGACCTTTCACTTGTAAGCTCGAGTATATCAGGGTCCTATTTTACAAGCTTTTATTTAACTTGCAATGTACGTAAGTATGTAATTTTCGGGCAAATCGTGCTACTGAATTTTTGAGCAGTTATCCTTAAATGAATACAATTAAATTTGGCATAGGTGCTTACTTATGTAAGTCCGGTGACAATACAATAATCTGGTGGTCCAGCCAGGATTGTCTCCGCAGGAGGGATCTCTTCAACGGTTAATGGCATTGGCTTGATATGGTATGGTATGAATATGTAAGTTGGATGACGATGCGTCAGCAAAAGGTACAGTCTGCAAAAAAGTTGCATTGAGCAACAGATGACACGGACAATTTGGTCTACATTTCATAGCCAATATAAAATGCTTTAAAAACAAAGCTAATCAGAATGCAATAGCATTCGCCATCTTTTATGTCAATCTGATCTATTTATAACATCTATTTTGTTCAACTTGGGTTCGCCAATAACGGCTCTGCTAATATAGATACAAAAATCCACGGTATTTTATATGTGGCCTTTAAAACCTTGATGGCAGCTCCTGTAATTCAAATTATCCAGTCTGCTCCATTATGAATATGATCACTTTGTGCATAAACCGTAATCATCCTAGACACGACAAATAAGCTAGTTTTTTACTAAATGAGTTAACCGCTAAAGTTATTTTTAACTAATAATTACCGGCTTTACAATGTTGAAGCTCGACCAATGACCAAGATCATGTGGTCTCATAAAATTGCTGATAGGCATCAACTTACAAGTAAAGGTGTTTTTCTTTTTTGAATACAAAAATAACATATATAATGTTCCTTGTGCCAGCAGCTTCTCCTCCGAAGTATAAAATTAGGCCTGTTGTTATTTCGTGAGAATTCAGGAAAATTACTGCTTAAGTGACCTCTAACTCAGAGTATGTATCTGCCAAATTTTTGATCTCTAGATTTTCAGAGTTTTCAGTGCCTTGTATTGTTTTTATGTGTACGTATTTTATAAGTTGAACAATAGTTTGTTGTTTAAAGTACCTAAACGTCCCAATGCCCGACACCCTAATGCCCAATAGTTGACACCCGTCTGTCATCTGCCGCTATGACATAAGGTTGAAAGTGCCAACTATTAGATCAGTGGTGGGCACAGAGACATTTACCTTAACTTTAGACATAATGAAAACGGGATGTTGACCGCGATTACCTTACCTTAGCTAAGGTAGGGTAGGTTACCTTACCTTGGGTAGGTTAGGTTTTAGGTTATGTCTAATGCAATTAACCGCGAATCATTTAAGACTGTTATAATAGACTTTGTTTAGGGACGCCTCACTTACTTCGTATGGGTTGATTGCTCCAACGGTGGTTATATGGCTTTATAAATGCACTGTTAGCTAATGGTAGTTAGCTTTATTACAAGGACTATATGGGTGAAAACCCTTTTGAAGGATAACCCTCTAATATGCTGCTACTGAGTTTAGATATTTTTTCTCGGCATTGTTTTATATTGTTGATTTTGTTCTAATGACATTTATTTTGCTATGACGATCCCTATTGGAGATATTTATTTATTTATTGTGTTCCCAACAAGAAAAACTTCGGACACGCCCAAGATAGGGTTCCGCAGCCGTTTCAAAAGTCCTTGCATAGGTATCTAATTTTAATAAGTGTTTTTTTTTACTGTGTAGATAATTTTTATAAGTTGATCAAATATAATCGTATTACTCAACCTGTAAAGCCTAGTTACCTGTGACAGATCAGTAGGCTTTATGGGTTAACGCGTAATATATCGTCATATTTGATCAACTCGTAAAAATTATCTACACAGTAAAAAACCACTTATTAAAATTAGGTAAAATAAACTTCACAGCTAAATGTTTCACAAACAGATGCCAAATTATAGTATTACCAAGAGTCTTTGAGCTATTCCGCAGCCAGACGGACGGACATGAACATGGCGAAACTATAAGGGTCCCTTGATACGGAACCCTAAAAATAAAGTATTTAACGCCTCTTACGACAAGCCAGAAAAACACCGATCGCACCCAGCAGGTACTGTAGAATATAAAAGAGAAGCTTATTCAACTGGTATAGAGATTAGTACTCACTGATAATGATACAATATCTTTGTTTTTTCAGTGTCTCTATACTCGTACCCCTAACAGTGTCCAATACAGGTCTAATTCAAGTTAAAGCCTATTAAACGCACCCAGTAGCACACAAATCAGACTTGCGTGCGCAGATACAATCTTCACGGCTTAATTGAAGAGCTTTTATTGTTCCAATTACATGCGCGGGAGCAGAGGTAGGATTATCGAATATGCGTTGACGCGGCTTTTGTGTGCTAACTACCTTGTGCTGGATTTACGTCTGATACGCTGGTTAGAAAGTCTAATTCTATAACTGCAACTTGGACTAGTTGGAAAAGCTAAAAATTATATTAGACTATAGAAAAATTTAAACATCGTTAGTTAAACTAACTTTTCGTATTTTAATTTTTTTTACAGCCAACCCGTTTAAAATTATTTCTCACAAATTTCAAACTGATGCGTAGGTAAATATACAGAAAAACCACAAAAATTATTCTCTAATTGGGGTTCGAACCCAAACCTTTACCAAATCGCGGTAACGCGCTAATAAAATTACGCTATTCGAGCAATTGGTAGTTAGCACGAAAAACTTCAATAAATTCACGGATCAGTTCTAGTTACTTTGCGAGTACTGACTCTGACTGATTTTTCTGGTTTTTCTGTACCTATTCAGTTTGTACGAATCAGTTTGAAATTTATGAAAAATCGTTAGGTAGGTACTTAATCTGCAATTTATACAGTAGATAACTTAGTACATTGATTGGGTCATGATCCACCACAACAATGTACAATATAGGAACGGGCTAACCATTTGATTCCTGACCCGTAGTAGGACGTTCTCACAGTAAGTGTCATAATAATTTTCCTTGTCAGACATTGCGATGTCACCATGACATTTTCTACGAAAAGATTCCACAGTGGGTCACGATTCAGTTGGTACGATAGTAACTAGGTACAATGGAAATATTCTTCATTACTTCATTAGGCTTCACAAAACAGTATAATCCTTACTAATATTATAAATGCGAAAGTAACTCTGTCTCTCTGTCTGCCTGTTTGTTACCTCTTCACGGGAAAACCGCTGCACCAATCTAGATGAAATTTGGTAAGAAGATAGTTTGAATATTCAGGAATAACATAGGCTACTTTTTATTCGGGAAAATTATATAGTTCCCGCGGGATAGCGATAACCGAAATCTACGCGGACGAAGTCACGGGCAACAGCTAGTATAGGGATACAGGAAACTATTTAGTAGTCGCTAAGGTCGTTAAACCCAAGCTTATTAAGTAAATATAATATACGATATCAAGCTCTTTTAAATGATAATTCCCATTATAGAACCACGACCATTCACGCATACTTAGCCATAATGTCTTTCATAGGCCATTTGACGGCGATTATCATAATTTGATAAGATAAAAAGATAATTTATCGCCACAATAGAAAAAAAGTTACAAAATCAGACACCGGACGGATTACCGAGGTTGCTGGTTCAAGTCCAGCTGCTTAACGAATTTTTCTTTGCATTGTCATTGTATGTTAAAATCAGACTTTACCTACCTAGTATTCTTAATTTAAATAAAATACTTACAACGCTTACTTACAATTTGCAAGAAGTTTTATTCAACATCGTCTATGTTAAACTTATGACATGACAGCGGCGAGCAAACCAGAAATGTTCTTGTCTAAAACGCTCGGCTTCGGTTTGCCATTTGCCATCTTTTTCTGTCACACGGTACAAGATCGTGCGAGAAAGAGATAGCGAATGCCAAAGCTAAGCCGAGCGGACTTAAACTTGTAATTTATCATGAGCTTTTCGGTGAAGGAAAACATCGTGAGGAAACCTGTACACACCTGCGAAGCAATTCAATGATGTGTGTGAAGTTCCCAATCAGCAATGGGCTCGCGTGGGAACTATAGCTCAAGCCCTCTCATTCTGAGAGGAGGCCTGTGCCCAGCAGTGGGACGTAAAAAAAAAGGCTGGAGAATAAAGGACTCTGAGGCTCCAGAGTGCAGTGTAGTGTAATTTTTGACACAAGAAAATATCTCGATCAATTACTATAGGCAAATTGGCAACACCAGCGGCACGTATTGGCAACGTACTATCCTCATAGTACCTATTTGATGCGTTAGGGCATTTTCAGAAAACTGTGTACCCTTTTTGGCAAAAAAGCCCAAATTTTTTCCATAGAAAATTTAGTCAGTTTTGTGACGGTCCATATAGAATGTATGTATATATAAACGCGTCACAAAACTGACAAAAATATGCGGGACACTTTTTTTATTATTTAAATAGATAGTCCTCGTGATTCTGACAGAAATAATCCAAAATTTATTAGATTATTCAAAAAAAGTAAAGGGTTGCGACGTGAAATTTAAACTGCAAGTAGGTATTTAAGGGCTCCGCATTCAATAAACATAACTAAAACCTTAACTTCGTGGTTTAAGTAACTGGACTCTGTTAACACACATCGCGTTTATATCGCTTCCTTTCCCCGGATGCCACTTAATTTAAATTAAAACTGTATTTTTACGTCACCAACATTAAAATTTATGAGCTCATTAGGTATAACAGTAATTGGCAAATGATTCATTGTAATTAAATGCAGGAAATAGGGCACAAGTGACCCAGTTGTGAGAATGCGATCTTTTAAAAGTTCTTCATGGGAGCATGGGGTAAACGTTTTAAATCTTAAACAGCAATTTTTTTTGTACCCAAAGGAAGGCAAACGAACAAGCGGATTACCTGATGGTAAGTGATAACCACTGCCCATAGACACCCGCATCCCCGGGGGGGTTTTCAGAAGCTTTGCTAACCTAGATGGCTAAGATGAAATGCCTCTTATGCCATTTTGTTTACCATATCTTAACATTTTTCCCAATGCAGTGTTACTAGCCTCTTTCGAAGAATTCTTATCCGATTCCACAAATGGTTATTTATATTCCTTTTCTATCTCGAATTAATATAAACTTCTCACAGTATTAAAAAACAACTACATAATAATGCGATGAACTTGATTGCTCCTTATTATATAACACCGTTTTATTTTCTACGACTGGCATAGTATTGACTCGTACTGAATTAAAACCAGTCCATGTTACCGGCAATGTTGTACTGGCAAAATTAATGACATGTTCGTCATAATTAAGTTATTTCGATAAAATACAGGTACACATAAAATTTAAGCAAACCAATTTTTACCTTCCAATACTTTTTTATTTTAGATTGTCAAGTTGTCAACACTGTTTAATAGCGGTCTGGTTAAAAATTCTAGAGTCGAAGTGTTTGACATTTTGATTCCAATTAGCTAAACATCCTGCTGGTTAAATTAATTTCCATCAATTAAAATGTAAAATGTTTTACTGTTTCTCTGATAAAATAACAATAATGTTACAGGTACCTAGGGAAACCAAATCTATAATTTGTGACATAACATTTCAAATCAAAACCGGTAAAGTTGCACAGCTCAAAACCAGTTGATTGTTTAACAGCTCAAAAATGGTCTATTAGACAGGGGCAGTAAACATTTGGGATCATTTATTTTATATACTAATGATCCAAATGTTGACGGCCATAAATTAGTCCGAACCAACTTGTTTCGAGTCAATTTTATTATTAATGACTCCATATTTCGAATCGGTGTCAGATTGACTATACAACGTTTTGAACACAAAGAACTAACGACAGGAGATGGCAAAGCGCTTTCCCCTAGCCAAAAAATATGACAGGCCATGACCAAATTGGTCGTGATAAATGTTTTGTTGTGTATGAGTTTTGCATTTGTGTGGCAGTTTTGTTTTGGTATGAATTTGTAGAAGCGTGTACACCTCGCCCCCAACGAAAACTCATCATTATCATCATCAAGTCAGCCGAAACACGTCCACTGCTGGACCTAGGCCTCCCCAAGGCTCTCCACTCAGACCGATCTTATGCTTTCCGCATCCACCGCGGTTCCGCGATCTTTACTAGGTCGTCAACGAAAACTGTCAGAAAAATATTTAGTATACACTTCTCAAAATTGTCTAGGGATCAAACGCGTATGGGATTCCGCACAAAACTAATCCCTAGACATTCGATTTCTAGCGATAACAAAAGATTGTTCTGCTGTGGCCCAGTAATTTTTATACACTCCCTTCATGTCCCACTCAAGAGTTTTTAAACCCCCTGGTATATTAGGTACAACAAAACATCATCATCATCATCATCAGCCTATTTACGTCCCACTGCTGGGCACAGGCCTCCTCTCAGAATGAGAGGGCTACAAAACATATTCATTGATAATAGAAATTACTCATGTACCTATCTAATAATATAAAAGCGAAAAATAAGAACTGCATAAAAAAACGACACAGAGCAGGATAGCGCTCTATAACACCATTTTGATACGTTTCTCTCAAACAACGCAATAATTCTCTGGAATTTTAAAACAATTCGATTCTTTGACCTTGGGAATCGCGAAAAAACTTGAGAGAATATGATATTGGGTGTGTAAATTTTGTATATTAAGCAAAATAAAATCGCAAGTTCGAATTTCGAGCCAAAAGCGAGCGATCTATTTATTGCCAGTGTTGCCTTTCAGGGATAAAGAAATCTATTCATTATGCCGCATTGCAGTCTACGATTTTTTTTCATTTTATCTAAGTACATTTTTATTGATATCATAATACACTCCTTTTCTTTGGGCAGTCGTGTAAAAAATACGTGTCCAATATTTTTTTTCAATAATCCATATGACGGACTAATTAGAAATATTACTTTTTTACTCAGAGGACACATTCCTATTGCTATAGAGATTCCTTACTTTAGTAAAATATTCCACGCGGGCGCGGCGGGCGGAGCCACGGGCGCTCTCTAGTCTATTATAAAGTTCTATCGTCGAGTTAAGGCGTCGGTGGCTTGCGATGCGACAAAGAGACTATCGACGCATCTCCTCAGTATAAATTACAACAGTGTTGCGACCCGGTATATCATTTACGTGTCCTAGCCCCTATTTCACCAACATTACAAGTGTCAGTTTTCAATGACAATTCGGTGTCTTTAAAGAGCTTTAATTTTTAGCGCGCTTCATATTGACACAGAAATGTAGTTCGAATTGTCAATGTAAACTGACGATTGTAAAGTTGGCAAAATAGGGGCCTGGTGCCAGGTCCCGATCTACCAAATGATAATAAAAGCTTTGGTAGTAAAAGTATCTCCGGTCATAAATGCTTTGCTAGTTTAAGAGATTGAAAGACCATTGCTACCATTCTAATAACTAAACTGTGGTTTATTAGGAGCAATAACTACGAGTATTGTTTTACAGTACGGTATTTCGACTGCATTTTCAGACCGGCCTACGCAACTCCGGACAGGTTTGCGGGGCCTTATTATAAGCAAAGATAGTCCTTGATTCCTTTAGGCCGACTTGCGCCAATCTGGTTCAGACAACTAACTCACTAACTCGAAATTCATTTTACACTTAAAGTAACAAATACGCCAAGTTACCCTTAAGCTGCTATTACAGGTACAAAAAGAGAGGTATTATAAGTTTGACGTGTGCATCTTTGTATCTGTCTGTGGCATCGTAGCTCCCAAAAGGAGAAAGCTAGTTAAACTACAGGGTTCTTAGCCAAGTCTAATCAAAATCAGTTCGACCGTTTTGCCGTTTATGAGTTATTGAACTTTGGAATGGAAATGTCGAGGGATGTACAACTTTTCTAAGATGCTTGCGAAACCACAAGGAAAGATAAGACGATACGAAAATAACTCCTTAGTCATTTGTCATTATTTACATCTTAGGGGCATAAAACCATCATAAAACTTATCCTTTTTGGTCTGAACCCTAACGATCGGCGTATTAAAAAAGCATTAAAATATAATTAAAAAGGCCTACGCAGGGCGAACATACATTAGCAAGCAGCAGTACTATCTAGAACTTTTGTGTATTTTTTTATTTTATCATAGGTAGGATGTACCTTGGATGAGTATTTAATATCTCAAGTACCTACCGTGTTAATAACGAAAAGAGTCTGTCTTCTCAAGTGTGGGAAAAGAGGGCTGGGAAATTTTGGACTCCGTAACTTTGTTTACTTTGGACTAGAACAGTTAGGAGATGAACGTCACATGTATATCACATGTAATCACATGTATATCACATGTATATCACATGTATATCACATGATATGTTTATCAAAAGTCCCCGCCCGTAGCCCTTGAGCCCGGGGGGAGTTCGTTCGTTCGTTCGTTCGTTCGTTCGTTCGTTCGTTCGTCCGTTCGTTCGTTCGTTCTGTGACCCAAAGCAAGTCGACTCTTGTCTAAAGCTGCAATATCTGTGACGCAACGCATTAGGAAGTAATTCGTTACAAAAGAAAGGTTCAATTTGTCACAAGCGAGAGCAGAGAAAGCGCATGCGCATACTCGGATGCCATAATTGTTTCTGTATGTAAACGGTTAATTTATGTATGGCGATTAATTTCTTGTTTGGCGAGCCGTGAGCGAAGATGGCTTTTGTTTTGTTAGATGTTAGACTGTTTTTTGGGACGGTCTACTGTAATTGCACTTTTTGACTTGAATTGACAGAGGGTCGAGCACGACTTAACGAATGCTGCGTAACGTTACGGTTATCGTATCGAGATCGAGAAACCTCATACAAAACTTTAGTTCCAAATACGCTCACGGGCGGGCGCTGTTCCAAACGTCAACTCGACAACGTTTACTATTCGATTTTACGTTATGCAGCATTCGTAAAGTCGTGCTCGACCCTCAGAAGAAGGAGGGTTATGTTTTTCGAGCGTATAGAGGTAGAATGTTATGTCTTATTGTCTTTCTTTGGCAATTTCAACGTACCTATGAGGATTCATTGGATTCGTCTCAGTTCTGAGAGTGACTAGGGTGGCAGTCGGGGTTTCTATTTTCAATTTTAAGTTGGTTAGGCTATTTTTGAACGTCTGAGTTTTTATCAGAAGCCTTAATTAAATAACGATGTTGTGACGTTTTTTAAAGTTAACACTGATGAAAGTGCTGATAATACTTTATATTAAGTCACGTTTTTATCAATCACTCCAAGTGCAATCTCCGAAAACGCGAGATAATCGACCGGTGTTTACGTAATTACTTAATTATTAATTAAGAATTGCACAGGAAAAGTAAACGCGTGTTGAGACTTGTCTTGGTGTGACAGACGGACGTAGAATCAGCAAATTCTTATTACCTGATAAGGTAAGGTTAGAATCAGCTTAGAACCCTAAAAACTTTGAAATTTCGACATTTGAGTGACTCGAAAAATTATGTGCCCCTTTATTTGAACTAGTAAGTATAGCCTTAATGTCTATAAAAACTCTTCAACCTTAGAAATATACTATGTTTCTTCCCAACAAAATACAGTTCAAATATAAACACAGTTACAGACTTACAAGGTACAGTTAGTGTAATTAAAAAGTTACGTCCTGCATCAAAGGTCGTTGTACGACCTTAACCAATTACGAACAGAAAACGCTAATGTGTTTATTTGCCCAACTTTGAATGGGTTTCCTGTGATTCTTCAGTTATGATTAAGTGTTTATGTAAATTGGTTTACTGTAAAAATTGCTGGTGTGTGGTTTTCGTATTTTTAATTTCGCAGTAAGAAATAAATTGCGCATTTTTAGGGTTCCGTATTTGAAAAGAAAAGAAAACAACCCTTATGTACCTACTTCGTTGACCATACCTACTCCTCATTAACCTAGAATCATGAAATAAATGTTTCAGAATTTTTATAAAGCATACCTAACCTAACCTATAAAACATACCTAACCTATCCTATAAAACATACCTAACCTAACCTATACGATTCTAAGAGATGGCACTGAAATAAATCCTGAAATATTTACAGTTTCAGAAAAAAAGCATTTTGATCAGATGAAAAATTTGGGAATTTTGGGAAATGAATCAGTTTGACAAACGTTGTTTTGATCAAATCTTTAAGGATCCCGAAGATAACTATAGATAAAGAAAATTATAATTAATTATTTTTATTCTTGTTACAGGTAACTTGAAACAGCCGAAAGTGTGAAGACTTCGTCCAACAATGGGCTTAAAAGAGGTTTTTGCTATGTTAAAGTGCCAGTAAAGTAAAGTAATAATTATCATTATTATGTCTAATAATTATTTTTTACACTTATTTCTAAAATACGGTATTCTTTTTTTTTCTCCTAATTTTTTTAATGATAGAGTGAGGTTTCTTTGTGTAATTTATCTGTGGTTACGTATTGTAAGAGCTAATGTACTTAACTTGTTTTTAGAAAAAAATACTTTGTGCCAAGTTTCTTGCGGCGCATTCTTCTTGGCAATCATGGTCTTTCCGAAAGCGCTGGTAGACTCAAAAAAATGACGTGTAAAAGAGCATTCAACTGCCTATTTGCTGAATAAAAAAAAAATCAATAATGCCCGTAAAAGTTATTACACACACACACACACACTAATGGCTTCTCATGACTGTGCAGGTTTCCTCACGAAGTATTCCTTCACCGAAAAGCTCATGATAAATTACGAATGTAATTTAGCAGATAAATTTCGGAAAGTCATGTGCTAGCCGGGGCTCGGAACCCAAGACCCTCTGCTTGAGAGACCATAGGTCAAACCACTAGGCTATCACGGCCCTAGTGAGGCTAACGAATAGTTAAAGTACAACCCAAGTAAACCGGCGGTGGTCATACTTACATGCAGAAGTCAAACAAGCTTTGCACATAAATTTTATAAATACACTGCAAATTAAGCCTTATTCCTATTCTTTAAATTGCAGTTAGTCTGCACTGTGTGCATATAATAAGTTCGGTATTGTATGTACCGTAATTTGGCGTTATATTGTCAGATCGCTCTCATTCTGTGATGATGGCGTATTATTATGTTGAAGGACAAATATGAGTAAAAATCGGTTCAGAGAAATCACTGCTATACTTATTTACTTATACTTACAGGTAAATTAGCTTACTTTATAGTGGCTTTTGTGCTATGTAAGGTAAACGTCTGATACAGTTTTAAATGATTCGCGGTTAATTGCATTAGACATAATTAATCAATATCATATTAGTCAATATCCCGTTTTCATTATGTCTAACCCGTCTGTTACCTCTGTCGCCATGACATAAAGTTTAAGGTGTCATCAGGTCAGTGTCGGGCACTGGGACATTTACCTTATCTAGTCTGATGAACGTAGTAAAGTTCTAATCATTCACACGAATGATTTTGTTAATTCATTTTTTTTAAAAGCTGCACTCATTTTTATTTATATATAGCCAGTTTCTATTCGCATAAAAAAAACATGGCGTGTGTCTTTTAATACCAAAATAAACACAAACTTAATAATGCCATTACTTCTCACCGCATCATCTCCTAACACTTACCAAATAATAGCGAATTTCAACAGTACGTTCACACATCGACAGCATAACAATTCGTCCAACAATTTCAACAT
Source organism: Clepsis dumicolana (assembly GCA_963691665.1). Taxonomy (NCBI): domain Eukaryota; kingdom Metazoa; phylum Arthropoda; class Insecta; order Lepidoptera; family Tortricidae; genus Clepsis; species Clepsis dumicolana. The sequence goes on from OY829526.1 coordinate 3,621,719, forward strand.
GCATTTCATGATAACCTAAACTCGAAGGCAGCAGAGTGCATTTCACCTCAATCCAAGTGTATCGAATTGCTTTTTTTGGGTTCATTGAACCGTGGTTAATAAATAAATAGGTGTGAGAGAACGGATGCAGTGAAAAAAAATAGGAGACTAGTTACGGTGACTCCGGTGTCCGGTAATTCTGCCGTCTGCGTGTGCGGCGGTTAAATGAATCATCATCATCATCATCAGCCTATTTTCGTCCCACTGCTGGACACAGGCCTCCGCTCAGAATGAGAGGGCCTTTGAATTGCTTCGCAGGAGTGTGCAGGTTTCCTCACGATGTTTTCCTTCACCGAAAAGCTCATAATAAATTACAAATGTAATTTCGCACGTAAATTCCGAAAAACTCAGAGGTGCGAGCCGAGGTTTGAACCCTCGACCCTTTGTTTCAGAGGCGATAGGTCAAAATACTAGGCTATCACGGCTTCACGGATTCACGGCGGTAAATGAATGATTAACTTTAAACCGATAAAATGCTTCCGTTTTTCACTGTCGAGATAAAGATAGCCATAGTGTGGAAAGGAAGAGTTCCATTTGTCAATATGCCTTTAGCAGCGATAAGGTTCCACAGTACGCGACACCACAAATAAGGTAAATGGTAGGACCTTGTGCGAGGTCGTCCGGATCGCTACCACCATCTTACTCGCTAATCCTGCCGCTAAGCAGCAGTGTTTGCACTTTTGTGTTCCGGTGTGGAGAGTAAGACAGCCGGTGTAATTCCGTAATTCCGGGCACAAGAGGCATTTCATCTTAGCTTTTTAGGTAGGCAACGCGTCTGCAAACCGTGTCTATGAGCAGTGGTGATCACTTACCATCAGGTGACCCACTTGCTCGTTTGCCTTCCTCGTCGTATAAAAAAAATGTCCCTGTGCTGGACACTGGCCTAATAGTTGGCACCCTCAGCCTTATGTCATAACGAGAGGTGATAGACGGGTATCAACTATTGGGTATAGGGTGTCAAGCATTGGGACATTTACCTTAACGCTTCGTCAATAGGACGCAAATCTTACTAGGACAATTGGGATGTGTAAAACAATCGACCAACTAGAGTCCTAGAATTGGAGACTGAAAAATCTTAGATTGCGACAAGCATTTAGTTACTTACCTACTACGAAATTCGTAAATCGAAGTTCGTATCGTATCGTCCCGCTCACTCTCGTGTTAAATAATATTAGCTTGAGAGGGACGGCACGATACGAAGTTCGAATTTTGCACTTCGTAGTCGGGGGGCTGCCTACTACTAAGAACAGGTTTTTTTCTGTCCCGTCCTCAGGTGCTCAGGAGACAACAGTGATAGGTACAGTTGCTTAGAAAAATGGCTGCCATGTATACTACTAGCATGTTTACGAGATAAGGCATGGCATGAACGAAATTCGTTAAACGAATAGGCTTCAGGGTCGAGCACGTTTTCGAATCCTGCGTAACGTTACGGTTATCGTATCGAGATCGAGAAACCTCATACTAAATTTTAGTTCCAAATACGCTCACGGGCGGGCGCTGTTCCAAACGTCATACAAACTCGATAACGTTTACTATTCGATTTTACGTGACGCAGGTTTCGAATATTCGTACTCGGGTCTCTGTTACAACTCCTAACTTTTAGTGGATTTTTACCCTAGAAAATCATACTTTTATAGTATGGCCATAACCGCTGTGCACTCCCTGAGGTATGCGCGCGGCGAGACGGGGGGGACGCGCTCTGTCACAATGGTTTGCACCGGAGCGAAATCTTGCGTACCGGTGAAATTCACCGGTGATTTGCTGATCTCCGGAGATTCTCCGGAGATCTCCGGAGAATTTTGATAAGTAGTTAGCGAGAAATCAAGCTTCTATTCAGATCGACTCCCAGCCCAAACCCCTGGACCTAGAAAACTGGAATTTGGCATAGAGATTCCTTTTATAATGTACATCCGGGACAAGGCAGATTTTTTTTTATTCCACCCTTAAGGGGGTGAAAAGGGGGGTGAAACTTTGTATGGGAAAACGTTATTATTTTAAGGTTACCGTCATGGAACGAGATCGAGAAACCTCATACTAAATTTTAGTTCCAAATACGCTCACGGGCGGGCGCTGTTCCAAACATCATTCAAACTCGACAACGTTTACTATTCGATTTTACGCGAAAAGTCGTGCTCGACCCACAGGGTGTCAATTAGTTTTATCCCGCAAGGCAACAAACCCTTTTCCTCGCAAATCAGGCTACAATGTACGGCTAAACTAAACGTTTAAATCTACCGGCATTAAAAAACACACCGTTAGCTTCAAACGGGTCCAATTTACTAGCACTGCTGCTTAGGGTTACCAGACGACACAATTTTCCCTGACTATAGTCTAATTTTGGCTCTCTGAAGCAGTAGAAATCGGGGATAATCAGCATTTTTTTTAATTCAACCGGGCGTGACTCGCGATGCTCTAGACTTTAGGCTAAAAAAAAACTGGAGTGCGACCCGTACTCGCGCACTGAGGGTTCCGTATTTAACATTTATTGTGACGCTTTACTTCGCGCCTCATGATTCTAGGTCAATGGGACCTCCCATAGCATTTAGGATACATAGCTATCCTAGGTGTTGATTTATTTGACATTTTAAGACGTACGGACAGACGGACGGACGGAGGGACAATACAGTGATAGTACAAGGATTCACTTTTTTCCTTCTGAGGTACAGAACCCTAAAAAAGCCTGAGCCCTTACAATGCCGCGAAATATCCCCCATTTGATCTAGCAGCCCTAGCAGCGCAGGCGCCGTTCAGAATGGCTCCTTTTAACCATTCACGAGCGCCACCTTGGTTTTTAAATTGCGTAAAATTACGTTCAACATGTCAGCACTTACACAATATCACAGTCGATTTCAGAAAGTTTTTCGTTTACGGAAAGTTGAAGGGTGAATTACCTTTTTTTTACCCTACTGCCGAAGGTGGGTTATTAACTTATTGTGTCAAGGGTAACGCTAGCTTATTCATGGCTGTTACAGTATTAATTTCATCATGTCAGCCGAAAGACGTCCACTGCTGGACATAGGCCTCCCCCAAGGCTCTCCACTCAGACCGGTTTTGTGCTTTCCGCATCCACCGCGGTCCCGCAATCCTTACTAGGTCGTCGTCCCATCTTGTTGGAGGCCTACCGACAGCTCGTCTCCCGGTCCGTGGACGCCATTCGAAAACCTTCTGACCCCATCGGCCATCAGTTCTGCGAGCAATGTGCCCCGCCCACTGCCACTTAAGTTTCGCAATTCTTCGGGCTATGTACACAGATCAGAAATGATGATATCCGCAGTAGAACTAGAGTTACCGACAACTCTAGTTCTACTGCGGATATCATCATTTCTGATCTGTGTACAGTATTAATTTAGTACCGAAAATTGACAATTGGCGTTGCAGAGTAACTTACAGAATTAGAAGTATTTTCCACGCGCGGCCGTAGGAAGATCAGGCAAGACTCTTCTATGATGATGAAACCCTATAGTAAAATAAAGAAAGGGAAAGAAATCCTTTGAAACATGACTTATTATAAAACTTTAAATACTTCCTGAAATAAGAATATACGCTCCTATTTTAGTGTATGGGTATGCACGTGTCACGGAATGACAAGATTCAGGCTTAATTCCGGGGTAGGTATAGGCTATATTTTCTGATTTTCCGAGTACTTATTCTTGTTTCAGGAACTATAGTTCAATACTACATATTTTTAAACGGGAAAAACTTAAAAATAAAAATTGGAAAAAAATACAAAAGGATCCTTACCTGCTCTACTCTATGATACAACCTCTTCTCTCCTAATTTTGCATCAGCAAAAAATAAACACTTCCCGTGTTATGAAGTTAATCAAAAGTAGAAAACCCCCGACATTTTCATTTCAATGTTGAATATCTCGAAAACGGCTGAACCGATTTTTATGAAGCTCAGCTAAGAATCATCACGATTGAACGATATGATAGCTTCCTATTTACAAAAGACGCGTTCAAATCCGTTCATCCGTTTAGGAGCTGCGATGCTACAGACAGATACACGGATACACAGGTCACAGATACACAGGTCAAACTTATAACACCCCTCTTTTTGTGTCGGGAGTTAAAAAATTACATAACTTATTCAGCACGTTTTGACCCAAAGTGAAGCCATCCTCAGTACGGCGTATGCTATATTGATACACGTGGCTTCAACAAAAACATAACTGCGCCTGCGCAAACAAACAAAACGATCTTACTATCGCACAAAAGCGGCTTTTTACCGTTTGTGAGGCAACGCGTACGTGCAGAGTGGACGGCGGTTGATGGCTTAATCAGACCATTTTGGGGTTCAGTAGGCAAATGGTTTAGTTGAAATGGTCACGAGGAATGCACGCATCAAAAACAAAGTTAAATAACCACTCAGTTGAACAACCCCCGGCATTGTTATTTCAAAGTTCGATATTTCAAAAACGGGTGAACTAATTTTAATGACACTTGGCTATGAACCATCTCGATTAAACTAGCTTTCGACTAAAAAAACCGCATCCAAATCGGTCCATCCTTCTGGGGGCCATGATGCCACAGCCAGATACACAGATACACAGATAAACATATACTTAACACCCCTCTTTTTTGTCGGGGGTTAAATACTTAGCTGGAGAAAGAAAGCAAGGCCTCTGTCAAGCTCTTTATTTTAAAAGGAAACAGTCACCCATAAGTGTCATCTCCATACAAAAATTACATTAGAGTAGTCTGCGTGTTATGGGTTAGAGGCCCTGACTATATGAAGCTTGAGGTCCCTGGTTCGATCAGAAGAAGGTAGGGCAGAAGTTTGTATATGATGAATACGAATGTTTGTTCTCGGGTCTTGGGTGTATTTATCTGTGTGTGTATTTAGTATGTACATATAAGTATGTATTTAACTATAATTATAATTGTTTATCCATTTTCTAGTATTCATAGTATAGGCTTTGCCTAGTTTGAGACTATTAGGTAAATTGGTGTTAATTGACCCATGATATTTATTTATTCTCGAGTGGTATTTTGTCTTTAAGACCATTTTAGAAGGAAAAATTGAAGGACAGAGAGGAAGAGGTCGGCCTAGGCGAAACTACATGGACCAGATAAAGGAGAAGGCCGATGTCGTGTCGTATCAGGAGGTTAAGGAACTGGCTCATAGGAGAGATGATTGGAAGAAACTCCAAAGACAAGATTGTAACTCTTAAGTTTGACGATGATGATGATGGTATTTTCACATTTAAGATGTGTTAAATCAGGTCCCAGTTCACCAGACATCTACTGGTTATAAATTTACTGTCACTTTTAAGTCAAGAGACTGCCACTTTAAGTACCTGTTTGACATGAAGCCGTTAATTTATGATTCCACTCACGCACGCTCGTATCTTCAACCTCCTATGTATTCTTCATTATTCTACTCGCTTTTAGTTTGCACATCCACCAGAGCTGCGCCAGGTTAGCAATGCGAGAAAATTCCACCAACAGGAGAGCTGCTCCGAGCGACGCTAGGAAAATGAAGCAATCCCATTGTTGGACTTTTTCCCGCTTAGCTACCTGGTACAGATTTAAACTTCGCGATTTTCACACATTATCATGATACTCGAGACTTAATCACGTAAAAATATTTAAATACCTCGACGTTACGGACACGACGTTGTTGCGTCCATGGTCTCGAAGGGACTCCCTTCCCCTTCCCCCCTTTGAGTATTTTTACGTGATTAAGTCCCGAGTATCATCATAATACCTGCTACAGAAGGTCGAGCACGACTTTACGAATGCTGCGTTTCGTAAAATCGAATAGTAAACGTTGTCGAGTTTGTATGGCGTTTGGAACAACGCCCGCCCGTGAGCGTATTTGGAACTAAAATTTTGTATGAGGTTTCTCGATCTCGATACGATAACCGTAACGTTACGCAGCACTCGTAAAGTCGTGCTCGACCCTCGCACTCAAAGAAATAAATACGCTATAATTAAGTATAGGAACCGGATCGTATAATTAATTCACTGTGATGGCTCCTTACACGTTAGACGGATGACGGCGGTGTACGTCGATGACATGCTCGCTGGAGGCGAAAATCGCGTTTTTTATGCCTCTTTTTAGTTATAAATGGTCTAGATAGTCATACAAGTGGTTTGCTAAGTATTCGCGAAGATATTTATAGCGTTTAGAGTTACATGTTCTTAATAGATTATTTGCATTAAGTCATGTGCTGTGCAAAACATTTTATTGAGATAACGTCTCGAAGAAGCTTAGCTAGTGTATTTTTTAATCACTGAGACGGAAATGGCAGCTAAAAGTCGCACCATTTGTAGAAGAAGGATGTAAGTAAGTCAATGACTTATGTCTTGTTTCTCTATCTGACACATATCTTCAGATACGTTTCTGGTTTTAAGACTTACATTAGAAGCAGTCTTCGGAGCCCAAATCAGTCTCAAAATTACCTACAAATTCATACAGAACCGCAGCTAAAAACTGCATTACTACCTACCACAAAACCGAGTCTCATTGCCTCACTCTAAAGTTTAAATTTCATTGTGTATCCATTGTGTACCATCATTGAACTACAAGTTTAAACCATTCAAGAACATTCGTGCCTATACCGTTACAATGCGGGTTAGAGAAGCCACTGAATTATAAGTGAACGTTTGAGTGCGGCAATGTAATGCTGCTTGAACGAAATTACGTGTAAATTCGATTGTTAAGATAGGCGTGAGGTCGACTAGGGTCATTCGTTAGGTTTTTGTTGCGTTCTGGGTTTGGGTTGTACTGTTAGGGCGTGCGGAAACGCTGTTGGGAAACCAGGAACCTGAGGAGTCATTGACGACTACTGTATTTAGAAGGTATTTCAATAAAAATTATAAAGCTTTTTTTTACAAAATATTTAGCTAGCATACCCGCCTAGTATAGCTGTAGTGTAGGGGATATTTATGGTACGCGACACGGAATGTTGAGGATCCGATTTCTTCTTTTTTTCTGTGTAGGTATTCATGTTTCAGTGAGTATTTAAAAAATACAGAAAGATGCTCCATTTAAGATCATGTATTCTTTTGTTTTAGTGAATATTTAAAGTATAATTATACATTTTAACGTTTGTCGCGATGTGAAATTGACACTAAATGCTCTGGCCCATGACCGATGACTCTATATGAGGGTGTCAATTTTAACCATAGTATGAACAGCTGAAGCTAGAACTCAACAATCAGTCAAGCAAACGCATCTGCTGATCTCTATTAAAGGCCACCAGATGTCAAGAAGGCTTGCAACCTTGACCTACAACGCTACGTTTGATTTCGAATTTTATTTCCTGGCTGTTTCGATTCATAATGGCTTGGAATAACAGTGGCGTTTGAATCCTTTCGGTAACACAAAATGCAACTGTCAATTGTTCGTAAGTCTTACTTGAATTTCGAGCTTTTCCCCCTTGTAATAGAGATGGTATTTGATTGGTGGTGTTGAACAGTTGTGTCACGCAGATGTAAGCATTGTGCCCTTAGCACGTGCTGTATGGAAAAAAATAAGGTCTGAAAAAAGGGATTTGACACTATTGTATGTTTTAACGGTTTATACTTAATAAATAGTGCCCCCTAGTGAGGGCGGTGATTATAAAAACCGTAATGGTTGCCCTTTTCTAAGCATCACAGTACTACTTTGAGGAGGTGGGGTTGGATGTATGGATGTTTGGACGTTTGTTACTCTTTCACGCAAAAACTAAGTCAAGTTTAGTCCTGCCTCTGGGGGCGCATGACACAATGGCAGCGAAATGGACACTACGCCAGGCTCTGCTAGCGCGACTCAATAGGCTCAACCCGACCTATAATAAGTAGGTACGCGAGTTTCACTATGATTTAGTCTCTTGGTAGTTTTATGCTTTAGGTATGTTAAAAGTAGGTTATTAAATATTGAAAGTTTTAAAAACCACATAAGTACTTTTTAAATGTAAAAAAATAATTAAACCTTAACTACTGTATTGATATGTTTTCAAGATATACTTAAATCTAATATTCGAATGTAGTAGTTTATGCAACTGCTACATAATGAGGGTCCTTAAAACACGAAGCTGAATTTCATAATAGGATCACACGAGTGTTTTAAGGCCTAATTATGTGGAGTTGCATACATTACTTTATCTACACACATATTATAAGTACTCTAAGATGGGTTCAGAAGCCAAAGGCATATATCATACCCATACCTGTCACGAATTTGACTGTTTTTTTTTAATCATAGACAAACATACTGAGCTGACGTTTCGTGAACTGTTTTTTTTTTGTAAAAAAAAATAAAAAATATCAAATTATTAATTATACATGTCGGACTGAACTTGACTTATATACGTGAGTGATCCGTTTTATTTCACTATTATTGTAAATTACGTTGGTTGTCAAATTCGATATCGAAAAGTCATTACGACATCGAATTCGATATCGTAATGACTATTACTTTACTGCTGGTGGTGGAGGTGCCGGAGCTGGCGCTGTCGGCGAGAAGGCTACGTCGTGCTGAAATGCTGGTAATTTTCTACGGTTTCTGAACGCATTATAGAGGACTTATGATATGTGTCTAGATAAAGAGTATTTTCAATTCGGAAAAAGTCTAATGTTGATAATAAAAACCTTAAATATACCTACTACGTACAGTCAGCAGCAAAGGTTGCTAAGCAACCGACGCGTTCACAATGATCTAAGCACGGCTCTACTGTTATAGACATAAGAGCTTGTGCTGATCATTGTGAGCGCTTCGGTTGCTTAGCAACGTTTGCTGCTGACTGTACCTACGGAAGTTTAGCGGTATAATTGAGTCCGTAAGCACACTTTAACAATTTTTCTTCATATTTCCGAAACATATTAAAATTGACAGCCAATTTATTAATCACCGAACTAATCAGAGTCTAAGAGTACCTACCAACATATATAAGTCATTATGCTAATGAATTGATTTCAATTCAATAAGCAATTGCCTGTAATTTATTATGGACAAGACAGTTATTTTAAACAGTTAAAAGGAAATGGATAATTGCTGTAACACTAGCCGGGTTCATGGGTGTGCCTAACCAATCTTGGTTTTTATACATATAAGTACATAGCGAGGATAATAAAAGCAAGATTTGAGGACTGCCAATGTCTGTAATATACAATGTTGCGGTCCTTTAAAATAATAAGTTTGCTGTACATGCTCTCAGTAGGAGTATCTTTTTGTGTTTTTTCTCCCATTTTTTTTTACGGTTTTCCCGTGAATATCAATTATATTTTTTATAAACTCACTGAAACATGAATACACAGAAAAAAACCAGAAAAATGCCAACTAACTACTAACCAACTAACAAACTGAAAAAAATCGGCTATTTCCTCTATGTCAATCGTGGTGTAGCCACACGACCCGGAGTGTCGAGGATCCAGGTTCGATTCCCGGAGTTGGCATTTTTCTGGTTTTTTTCTGTGTATTCATGTTTCAGTGAGTTTATAAAAAATATAAGTTTGCTGTAGGTAATCAAAGAAACTTCAAAACCTTCACGAGAGAAGAAGCAGAATACCATAGGAAATGTAATATGAGCTATGATGTAAGTGTAATATAAGCTATGATATAAGTGTAATATAAGCTATGATATAAGTGTAATTTGTAAGCCATACGATAAATTAAAAACCAAAGAAAAACTCATTTAGATTTTATTTACCAAAAAATTTACACAGCATGACTATAACAAAACCAAAGCGCTAGAAAATTCTGGTATTTAAAAAATATTAAAACGAATTGATAGAACCCCCTCTTTTTTTGAACTCGGTTAAAAAGAAGCAACTTTTGCGTGCGGATTTTGGTAATAAGGCATAGAATATACCATCATTAAATCTTTACGATATTAGTATTATTTATACGTAAGTATGTAAAATGAAGAGATTTACATTACTGTAATGTAATGTAAATCTCTTCATTTTACATAAAATCTCTTCAGTTCATTAATATTTACAGCCTTAATTAAGCTTATTATAGAACGTCGTAAGTATTATGAAACGAGATGTGCAACGAACAATATTAACAGGGTTATCTTATGATTATGACATTATGACCACATCGCATTGTCTCGCTGAATATGATCAAACAATTGCGCCATGTTGGATAACCGTTACCAAAATTATGTGCAAACTGAAGCGGTGTGGAACCTTATCGCAGCCAATGCCAATATTATTTAAGAACTTTATCTGCAAACTTGGAAGTGTTTATGAAATTGAAAAGGTTCCACAGAGGTTACACGTGACGCGAAAACTTGGAGCCCCTTTTTAACTCGTGATCCAAAAAAAGGGGTGTTAAAAGTTTAACTTAGTGTATCTGCATAATCGGTTCAGCTGTATTTGAGACAATGAACTTTGAAATGATACTGTCGGGGGTTTTCCAACTCTAAGTTGTTTTAATTTTAATTACTAATTAAATCGTAATCATGAAACTGGATTAAATATAAATAAAACAGTTGCTTTTGCCAAGCGTTTAGAATAGGTATCGCGATTCGGATTAATTCGTATTGACATCTATTTCTTTGTTTTTTTTTTTAATTCATCCCATAAGGGATAGGCAAAGGAACTGAGTCCATACAGCCACGTCTGATGTGTTTTGTAAATTTCTGTATATTAAAGTCCTGTCATCGTCAGAGTTGTGTCAGTCTGTCCTAGTCACGTCCTGTCAACTGCTCATGCCTTCCGTAAAGCGATAGTGTACTTTACGGCGAGCCACGGCGAGCAGCAGCCGGCGGATATTTGGGGGTCACAAACGGAGGGAATACGCGTTTTCACTTGAATTCTTCATTTGCTGGGCACTTTCACGTCAATTTGTTGTATAATACACTATCTTTATTATCCACCAAACAACATTAAGCACAGAAACTAAAATTCAATTAACGACACGATCCACTCTCATCGGTTTCCCGCCAAATTCCCCATAGCTCTATTTCTTTGAAAGGAAGCGCCATTGACAGCCGAAATATTAACCCGAATCCTATTGATACTCACAAACGTCAACAGCTCAAACGTCAATTTCAACCTTCAACCTCAACTTAAACGTCATTATCAAGATCACCAAAACGTAAACGGAATCTGTCATGAGAATGCGATCTGTTTTAAAACTACCTCTCAATCTCTCCTACCATTTGTTAGCTTATTATTATTACTTACAAAAACCCCATAAACTTGATTGTACCCATAAATTCGGCAGACAGTAGGCGGGGGCTTCGGTTTGTAATTTAAAAGTGACTCGCGGCCAGACGCCTACGCAGCAATAAAGATAATAAAAACGCTTAGCGGCTAAGCCTGCAGGTTGGCTTGCCAAATATTTGCAATCGCTGCATTACTGGATTACTGCTTCTTTAGGCTGTGAGTGGATACGTAATAAACTGATACAAAACCAATGATATTATAAGTAAACATACGTCTTAGTATGACTGACTGACTGACATAATCGAATTTCATTTATAATTTTGCTTTTCTATTGATTTTAGGTTTACACATCATTAATCATTCTATGGTCGAGGTAGTGGCCTAGACATGTTTACAATTTTATAGAAATTGTAGAAAAACCTTCCCCACGGGCCAGACAAAAATCAATCTAATGACAATGTCATAAACATTTTGACAGGGGAAAACTTTTCTCACTTTAACCGTCTATGTTTTAACTAAGTATACTATGTTGGATGGACACAGGGTATATTAGTAAGACATGCTAACGCTGTCCAAGCAAACACAATCGTAATAGGTACAGTTCTTCTTCAGCCATTCTCAACTTGCAACTCTCTACGCCATTTTTCCCGGTTCTGAGCAGTTTCCAACCACTTTATTCCCGCCAGTCTCCTGATATCATCGTACCAACGCATCTGTGGTCTTCCTCTTGGGTGTAATGCTCGTAATACTAATATCAGAGATTGCAGAAGCGCTGAAGATGCTACCTTAGATCCCTCAGGCCCTAGTCTGTTGTAACACGGTGGAACCGCGGCAACCCATTGTTGCGCAAGCGCGTGGAAACTGTCACGTAGCGCGTGCGACGATTGTTTATTAATACTACTAGCAGGTGCAGTGGTTACTGTGAAGAGTATCGGTATAGTACAAGTACTATAGTTGTCATTAGATTAGCCATTTCTGACCGTGTCACCAGCAGTGAAAGATGTTCTATGCCGCCGATTTGGAAGCTGTCAACGCCGTTATAAATTGAGTCTTTAAGGTTAGAATTACCAAACAAACACGGACAACCTTACCGTACAAGACCAAGGGTCGTTTGGCAGTGTCTTATCCAACCTCGATATTGGCAGAATCATCGCATCGATCTATAGGGCCATTATTATCCCAAAATTGAATTGAAGGTTAGAATTTGTACGAACATGGCAGGTGCCAAATCAGCCACATAGATTTTATCATAAAATTCATCACTTCGGGGATGGGCAAAGGAAACAAAGTCCATGCAGCCATGTCTGTTGTTTTTTTTTCTGTCTTCTGAAAAAGTTCTGTCACAGTCAGTCAGCCTGTCCTAATCACGTCCTGTCAACTGTTCATGCCTTCCGTAAAACGATATCTAGTGTATTTTACGGCGAGGAGCGGCCGGTGACTTCTTAGGGGTAACAAACATAGGGATCATACACATTTTCACTTGAATTCGGTAACATAATACACTTTTTTCATTTATCTATCTTCAATAAATTTACTGTCGATATTCAATTCCATCTTTGCTTGCTATCTTTCGATGGGACTATGGTGGACCTACAGATAGCTAATTGTTCGTCAATTCATTCAAAACATTCGTCACTAGATCTAAACAGGAGATAGATTTATTATTTGAAATGGCTGTATTTAGGCTACGATAATAAACGATCCTGCAAAAAAGCTACCAGGAAATCATAGCCGACGAGAACACTTTCATTTTCGCATGAAGCAAAAACCCTAAATTAGGTTATGAACAATGAGCCGTGGGAGCTGGTTACGTCAGGGTTCATCTTCAAGTGGAACACGGGTGATGAGTTAAGTAGAAGCATTGCTGTGATGGTATTTAGTGATGTGCCATTGTTTTGTGTTGTAAGTGTTAAGTAGTTCTTTATGTTTAGATTAAGGTGTTGGGTTTGTTTGTTTCGCAGACTGAACGGATAGTAGGTCTGTACAAGTGATGATAGCTTGTCGGTTTGTGTATACGTATTGTATTGTAAGGTAGATTTTCACATAGCGAGATCGCTGCAAAGCGTCTAACTAAATATACGCACCATATTGTGACTAATACTAATCATTAATTGACCTAATCAGATCGTTCATTAGCTGTATTAATGAATTCTTAAATCTAATGCACTGCCGCCTCATAGTATGGCAGTAAGGCTCTAAGATAAAGGAGGTATCATTACGTGAGACTATATGACGTAGAATTACCCTTACCTAACCAGTCACAGAGCGCACATGTTTATCTAAAGACCTGATTAATTTAAATCGTCTCCCAATGAGTCAGGCTGGAATTTCTTCGACACGCGCGCGACGCGGACGCAGTTTTATCAAACGTTCGACGATTCTGCGAACGCGAGAAGGAAACTGCACCTTTTGGATTTCTAAGATAAAATAATATTTTTCTTATAATTTAGGTAATCATTTAAATTTTGCATAATTACCATAAATATTGATTTGAAATATGACTAGATATATGAAGCTATTCCAAATCATATAAGAACAGTTGGTGTTTATCGTATTCTGATTCAACTACTGACGTTTTTAGGTGTTTAAATTAGCTTTTTCCATAAAAAATTGTAACAAAGTCATGTCGCATCATTTTATTTTAACAAATAAACTAACGTAACATTTTATGGCACCGTATATTTTGCACAAAACATCCATGTGCCGCCCACCACTTTCGTTGCCAGCTCGCTGAATAACCTTATAATTTGTTTTAGTTCTTACTCCAACAATATCAGCAAATCGTGAGTTCAAACTACTATCACCCAATCATCAGACCTTCTCTTCCAAACCTACTATTAGAAACAATTTGCCACAAACATGTAGGTAACTCTAACGCAACCTTTAGATCAGTATCAATAGCGTGTAAAAACTTTAAAAATCCAAGGACTTTCATACAATTATTTCATACAACCGTTGCGTGTGGGAACTAACCATTAACGTTAATTGTTTATTGTTTCGCTACTGTTTAAACAATCGGTTGCGAAGTCGGAAGCGTGCCCCTAAATGATGACTTGTGTGAATTTGTAGGTTTCGGTTTGGCATGACCCTGCCGAAGCCCTTCTAATAGCGGCTTCTGATTGGTCGGTGTCGTGCGGAATTTGTGTAGGGTTGTGCCTTTTATGCTTTATTTATGGATAAAACCCAACCTCTCCCGCCGACCCACGTAGTATTTTTTGGGTTTTTTTTTAAGTATAAAGGAAACCAGAAATTACTTTGAGCTATGTATGGATTTCTCTTTTATTTCTGTCTCCAAAAAAAATACAATGAAATATGCATATTACAATTTAATAAAAATGTGGTAGACGACGGGACAGCTCGGGTTAATAATATTTTGGGACTGAATCACGCAATTTAGTGTTTCTAAAATTACTTACGTTTTGGCGGCATTGCAGAAGCTGTGGTCTAGTGGTTTATTTTTGGATTTATCGACATGCTATGCTTTGTCATCATTGTTTTCTCACAGAAAATATACCTGAGAATACATTTGTAAGTACTCGAAAATCATCAAAAGCTTGTCCTTAAAATTTTAAATTTCTGTGACTTTCACGAAAAGCAGAGCCCAAAATAAAAAATATGTCTATTTTATGGACGAACAGTCTCTTTTGCAGCTTTGTTAGAATTTTTATAGAATTTCGTAAGTACACAAGTACACCTTGCGAAGCGGTGTTCAAACTTGTCGTGGAATTAGCCTGGACGACCTCAGCCCTGCGCTACTCAAGTTACAGTCTGACAGCGATTTAACAATAATTTAATCACCATCATCAAACTCAAAGTTCCAGATAGACGTGCGATCAAGTACGCGTACTTGTGGCTCGGCGACCTTAGTCTCTTTCGCTTTATTCGTTAAAATCAGCGTATTCAGTAGGACTATCACGACTGGCCGCGACTTTGTTTGTCGAGTGAGATTATATTACCCGTCCCGTTGCATTCTGAGTGACAGAAAAGGACGGGCAGTTGTTCTCGCGCGAGATAGAAGTCGCACTGTGAGACCTACAATGGACATACAAGTCAAAAAAATCGTCGATTTATAATCTTGTCGGTGGAGTGTCGTTCAATCATCTCTCCTGTAAGCCAGCTCCTTGACCTCCTGATACGACATGACACCGGCCTTCTCCTTTATCTTATCTGGTCCATGTAGCTTCACCTAGGTCGACCTCTTCTGATTCCTTTAGTTTTTCCTTCTAAAATGGTCAAAGTACCTCTTCGCAGTAACACATTTGTCAATAATGTATAACTAACCACATCGAGCAACCGAATCGAGCATTTGCAATTCGGTTGCTCGATGTTTTTATGCTTATGTTAGAAAAAATGTGTGTATAAATATCCTCTTTTAAGTACTTCGTTATCTCTTATACTTTGTCTCACAAAACCCGTCGGCCTTTGCCTCCCTTTTCGGTCGCCGATGACACCCGATCGCTACCAATACCTGGTATGCCTAAGGTGGTATTCACATTAGTATCTATACCTATAAGGCGGTATTCACATTAAGCCGATGCACTGTGAATACTAAATACTTTATTTAGTTCATCGTTCGTCGCATGACATATTTTAGAGCGATGATTATTACACTAAAAATGCCTTCTCTACATTATGGCATTAGTGTGGAGAGGTCCGTTTGACGTATCTAGCATGTTTGGTATTGGCTAATTATATGACGAGTCGTAGGTCGACTGGTGGAGATCACTTAAAGAAATAAGTCCGCCTTTGTACTTGTTTTTTTTTTTTTTTTCGTTTTTTTCATTCAGTCCCTCACGGTACTAAAGCGATATTTTGTTTGTCCGAAAACCTTCCTTAGAATCCTCATTTGCATGACACCTGTATACTAGGTACTCAAAAGAAAATTAGGACCCACTAAGTAAGGTATTTTGATCGTCATGTGAAAATTATATTGAACAGTAATACGTTTTTTTAAAGAACGGTAATACTTACAAGCTTTTTGTTTGTATTTAGGCTAATAATCATTTAATTAAGTAGTCAATTGTTTCACTTATTTCAAGAAGCGAGACAATTTCTTAAATTTTCTTATTATATGCGATAAGACCGCCTTTTGTCTACCATACCAGTTTTCTGTAATCTTTGTAATGTTTTGTGGTTTTCAATAAAGAATATTTGTATTGTATTGTATTGTATTATATACTGTTTAATATTGTTTTCACGTAACGATCAAAATACTGGGTGGCCCTTATTTTCTTTTGAGCAGTATATATATGTTACAGTTCTACAATACCACACATATACATTCGTCGTAATGGTACGAGCAGTTATGTTTTTGTTTTGCGTCTGTTCTCACGCGCAGCAGCGTCAAGGCGACAGTTTTTGCTGTTACATTGATTCCAAAGACTGATATTTAGTCAGATATGGGCATTTTTTACATGAAAGGTTTTTATCATCGTATTGTATGTTTTATGCACTTTAATGACCGGATAGCCTAGTGGTTATATAGTGACCTTGTCTGTGAAGAAGGGGTCTCGGGTTCGATTCCAGGAAGGTCTTTGTAGGATAAATATGTATGAACGTTTTTTTTGTCGACTTATGGATGTTACTATGACCTTCCATTTTGTAGAGGCCAAAATACTAGGGTATCACCACAGTATATATATAAGCTAAAGCAGTATAGAAACTACGTACAAACGTTCGAAATGACACACGCACACAGACAGAGTCTTTACAAGGCTAATAAGGGGTAATAGCGGTGCTGTCAGTCGCGGGTGCCACGTCGAGACGAGTGGCAACTCTTTGTGTTTAAAACCTAATGGTTATTAGATAGGTGGTATAATTTAATGATGAATAATGGTAATAGCATAGTGACATAACTTATTTACTTTTCATTAATTTAATTCGAATTGTAATCAGTGGAATAAAAAAAAAACATTCTAAGATTTCGGATTGGGATTGGGTGTGTCATTTTTGTTAATAAAATGATCATAAGGGTGGCGATTTCGTGTAACTTGGCAGTGGTGAGCTCGAATTTGACATTATTTTTGGGATCCAAGATGGCGGGTGACAGTTTGGCATTTTTATCACTAAAAATGGTCATGGGTATCGATTTCACGTAATTTGACAGCGGTGAGTTCGAATTTGACATTATCTTTTTGATCCAAGATGGCGGATGACAGTTTGGCATTTTTAATAACTAACGAAAAAAAAGTTTTCTTAAAATGTTGATGATTATTTAATTACACAATTTTGTTTGTAAACTAGTCAGTCAATTCATTCGATTATTTGATCATTATAAAACCCAAATAAACGTTTTAGTAAATAATAAATAAAAACCCATTATTTTTTTAATAATTAAGAGTGACAACCCTAATGTTCTAATGAAAACTAGCTACTTATCTCAAAAAAGGCCTAAATAGCTGAGATATAGAGCTAACTACACAAAAACTTATTCAATTTTACAAAAAATAAGAGGACTACCCTAACGCTCAATTGGCGCTTACGTCATCATCTCAACAAAAATGCCTAGTTTCTGTACTGCTTTAGCTTATATATATACTGTGGTGTATCACGGCTTTTATTTATTAAGAACTAATAAAACTGGTTACAAACAAATGATACCTATTACAAGAGCGAGTCGAATTTGCTCACCGAGGGTTCCCGAGCCACCATTAAAAATAATTATTATCTGTCCTGTAGTATGGCAATTGGTCACTTTTAGTGTTTAGCAGTAACACAATAGTTTACTGCTACATAAACGCATATTGCTTGTGTCAGCGACAACCCATGATTCTAAAAATAGATGTAAGTAAGTAAATAATTCGCTATTAAACGGTTTTCATTGTAATATCATCGGTTACAAAGTACCTACCTAAACAAGATAATGTGTGTGTGTGTGTGTGTGTGTGTGGTTATTGATACTTGTCATTGTGACCTATTTATTTTTCATGAAATAATATTTGTCGTGAAAATTACCAGTACAAGTAGCATTTCATGTTAGCTCTCTAGCCAGGCTGGCAACGCATCAGTCTTCCACGCGTTGATGCGGGAGTCTGGTCCACAGAGATAAGATCATCCGTCAATACTAATTATTCCGGGATATTTAACTTACTAACTGAATCGACGGGAGTTGGACTTCAAAGATATTTCTAGTTTCTTCAATGGTTCATTGACCCTTGCAAAAACTAGCGCAATCATAATTTTTTCGAACATAGAGTAGTTTTTGTCATTAACAAAAGTCGATGCCCTAACTAATCAACCTTCGATGATCAAATTGTATCATCCTTAACACAATGTAATTCGCACCTTACTTGTTGGTACATAGAGCTTAAAATAATTCCGCTTTGTTCATCAATATGGATACACACATATCTAGTTTTATAATGGACTTTCTCTAGTTGAAGTAAAGTTTGAATTCGAATGTTACTACAATACAGGTGAGTATTACATATTTCCTATAATAGACCACATTCAATTCGATTCGGAACGTTAATACAATCAAGATAAGATATAAATTCGTTCATTTTAAGATGCTTAGGAAGTATTTCGTATCAGTAATAAATTTGGTTGACGTAATACTCAGTCGAAATGTAATTAATAAAACATCTGTTTCTCATAGAATTCAGTAATTGTCTTTTGAGAAACTTGCATAGTGAGTCTTAGAAACACGATCATAAAAAATTGTTTCGTTTGTACAACGATTTGTGCAGTTATTGTACAATTCGGTGCCATGCGTAATGAATGGAATATCATGCAATTTGGGTAATACGTAAGTTATTATAATTGTACCTAATTAAATGATAGAAAAAGTTTCGTCTGAATTAAAAATACGTTTCAATGCAATAGTGATATTATGAGAGGCAGAGCGTCCGGCTATAAAATAACTTTCGTTAGAAAATTTAGGTTGATTTCTTTACTTAACAAATGGGAAGTCATTACATCTTAGCCGTTAAGCCATTTTACAATTGGTGTCAATTATTGTTTTTTTTATACACTATAGACAGAAACAAGTAATACAAAGACTGCCAACCTTGCGTACTGCGTAGCTCTGAACTATAAGGTTCAGTAGATGGCGTTGTTTAGCTTGTATGCGAGTAATACCCCGGCTAAACAACGCCTCTAATGAACCTTATATTTCGGAGCTACGTAAGTTAATTTGGAGATTGGCAGTCTTTATACATATTACTTGTCTCTAATATACGAGGGCTGTTTGATAAGTACCCGTTTTCTAAATATATTAATATCACTGGCCGCAAATAAGCCATTTTTCAGAGGCGGGAAAATTAAAAAAAAATGGCATTCTTTTGTTTTTTTTTCTCATTTGACAACGATTCAGTGAAGGCGTGAACTTAAAATTGTTAAAATGGAGAAAGAACAGTATCGGTCTGTAATTAGATTCTTATTTTTGGAAGGAAAAACATGTGATGAAATAAAAGTAAGAATGCAAGCGGTTTACCATGAATGTGCTCCTTCTATGACAACCGTCAGATATTGGTATAACGAGTTTAAGCGGGGGAGAACAACCGTTTTTGATGAGGATCACCCAGGCCGGCCAGTTGAGGTGACTACAGACGATATGGTTAAGAAAATTGAAAATATCGTTTTAGCCGACCGCCGAATTAAACTTCGAGTACCTAATCGTTGACGCTGTAAACGTTTCAATCGAGAGGGTACAACACATATTAGAAGAAAAATTGGGTATGAAGAAAGTATCGGCGAGGTGGGTGCCGCGTTTACTCACGGAGGAGCAAAAACGGAACCGACTGACTACTATGGAGCAGTATTTGGCCGTGTTCAAACGTAACCCGAAGGAGTTTCTGCGTCGTTTCGTGACCGTGGACGAAACGTGGGTCCAACACTACACCCCGGAAATGAAAGAGCAGTCGAAGCAGTCAATTTTACCGGGTGAACCTGCTCCAAAGAAAGCAAAAACCGTCCCGTCGGCTGGAAAGGTCATGGCGACCGTTTTTTGGGATTCGCAGGGTATTATACATATTGACTATTTAGAAAAGGGAAAAACAATAACAGGGCAGTACTATGCCAATTTATTGGATGAATTTGACGCCGTGTTGAAGGACAAACGACCCCATTTAAAAAAGAAAAAAGTACTGTTTCATCACGACAACGCCCCGGCTCATTCGTCCAGAGTTGTGACGGCTAAATTAGCACAGTTACGCTACGAACTATTGTCTCACCCCCCCGTATTCTCCAGATTTGGCCCCATGCGATTTCTTTTTGTTTCCCAACATCAGTCATTGCCGCCACAGAGGCCTATTTTAATGACTTTCCAAAATCATACTTTTTGGATGGTTTATTGAAGCTTGAGTATAGGTGGAACAAATGTATAGAGTTAAAAGGTGACTACGTAGAAAAATAAATGCATACAAAAAAAATATTTTTTTTCCATAAACGGGTACTTATCAAACAGCCCTCGTAGGTTTGCGTTTGACCACAATTGAGATGTCAAACATTACCACCGCCGTGGTTATGACACTTCCTCTGACAGTTTAAAACCCTCTTGGACACCAATGAGAATGCACTTGGTTTTTTTTCCTAAAAAAACGAGTTGAAGATGGAGACAATACCTGTCAGAACACCGTCTGCGCCTACGCAGAGCCGTAACTGCGGCCGTTTGTCGAAACATGTGAACGGACTTACGAAAAACGTTGACTGTAATGTTGCGCATACCGACCAAACAAGGCACTTTGCGAGTAAGTTTGACAGATTTAATACTGTCAATATCCATTTGTTTGCTGACCAAATAAAGAATATACAGTAAGTTTTTTTATTAAAATAACCTAACCATAAAAAAATCTTTAAAACAAGTTTTTTTTTCTGTCGTCCAACTTACATTATCCATACCAAATTTCTAGTCGATGCCATCACTAACCGTTGAAGAGTTCTCTCCTGCGGAGACAATCCTGGCCGCACCACCAGAATTTCACTACCAGATTATTGTATTATCACCGGATTTTTATAAGTATGTCAAATTTCATCTCAAAAGGTTGAGGCTAACTGCTTTAAAATTCAGTTGCAAAATTTGACGGGCTACTTACAAACATACGAACAGTGCAAGTTAAATAAACGCTTAAAAAATAAAAATTATCTGAGCATCTGGTGTAATCAACGGCCACAAATACGTCTCGATCGCGTTCGCGTTTACGTCTGAATTACTATGGGCATATCAGCAGCGCCACTAGTGGCACGTATCGACAACAAACAATTCTCATACTATTTGAAGCGAAAGCTAGCGAAACGTATTTTTGCCGTCGATTACACTAGACGCTCTGGCCTCTGTAGCATTAAATACATACACATTCGAATGTTTAACTAAAGACAACTTAACACAACGCTAATACAGGAAGATATCAAAGCATTATGTCCTTCGTGGGACAATTTGAAACCATTAAATGCAGGCGTGGGTGAGGCTGACTTCGTAATTATTTCTATGTCTCCAGATGATTGTATCAAATTCTGCCTTATTAAGACTTTATATGACAATGAAAATAATCGATTTATTGATTATTTTTGTTTTATTTTTATGAAACATTCATAGAATGAAATTCAACATACAATGACAATGCAAAGAAAAATTCGTTAAGCAGCTGGACTTGAACCAGCAACCTCGGTAATCCGTACCACGCTCCACCAATTAAGCTATACTTAACGTTGGTGTACCTAACGAATTTTTCAATGCCTTGTGTCATATTTTTACAATAATTGTTACTTGTTAATTACTGTTCATACTCTAACTTTATTTATGAAAGATGGTGCTCGGATCGAAGCTTCCAACCAACTTCCAACTAGGCAAATAAAGTGGCTGCCTTCTAAAATTTATTGGTCAATGGCAAACATAATTATTATTGTAATATGTGGGAGTTACGTACAGTATTTTGATTGGTCTATTCGGAAGGTTTCTTAATCAACTGCCATCAGCAGCGGGGATCTTATGGGCAATTAGTATCTGTGCTCATACAAACAATAATTGGGAGTTCTCACCTTTAGTCAAGCCATGCGGCATCCTCAGTTGTTAGTTCTGGATCCGCTTAACCTAAAGTACGATTCCGAGGCTCGAGGCAGCCGACTCCGCCCGATCCGCTAAGTAGGAATAGTACCTACTTAAGGGATTCATCCAAGAAACACCAGAGTTCTAAACATTTTAGCTCATAGCACCAGTAGTTTTAACTTTGATAGCAGGTTTAAAATTAGAATTAGGACCCCCTTACTCAGGCCAGACAGTCCGTTCGCTGTAGTTCACTGTTTTTTTTATCATTCATACTTTGATCTTTGATTATCTCGCGAGCTATGTGTAACGATACCTACATTTGAAATAGAAGCTGACTCTGAACCGAAAATGAATCGAATGAATAAGATCGCGTTTGATTACTTTAAAAAAACCTACGTATGGAGCCATTTGCCGGTCTTTCCGTGACCCCGAAACCTTCAAAAGGCAGCCCTTAGCTTTGTTATAGGTACTAGCTTTGTTAGAGGTTCTTTATTGGGCCAGGTCAAGGTCTACCAAACCAATGCTTAAGTATGTATTTTATTCGTCTCCGTTGTCATTCAAATTACATTTGCATACCATTATTTAACTACCCTTTTCATAAGATAACCATAAGCACAGACCATTTCAACACAATGGAACCAAGGAGCTTATCATATTGTCCAATAGACATACTATAGACTCGGTCATAGACTAACAAAGGTTTTTTATCGGTCCCACGTGCAAGGCTCTTTATGAACAAGCGGAATCTATTTTAGTATTCTAATGTATTGGGTTTCCTGCTCAAGATGAATTGTTAGTAGACGGGTTCATGACCTCATTTGGATATTGAATGGTTTCTAGTTACGAGTGATGCAGCTGTGACCGAAACAGTGGATGCATGTCAATCAATCTTGCTTGGACAATTAATAGAATTAATATGATCGAAGTTTGGGTTTGACAGCAAATAGCAATCAAAGA
This sequence comes from Clepsis dumicolana, assembly GCA_963691665.1. Classification (NCBI taxonomy): domain Eukaryota; kingdom Metazoa; phylum Arthropoda; class Insecta; order Lepidoptera; family Tortricidae; genus Clepsis; species Clepsis dumicolana. Next base: position 3,644,804 of record OY829526.1, read on the forward strand.
TCAAAGCTACGGCTACTGGTTCTGTACATTTTAAAATGAGTAGCATCCGGGTCTTTCTTTGGATGGATCTTTTCAGTCCACAACAAACTTACAGCCCAACTGCGGATTTTACTATTATATACTTACAAGGTTACAAGCGAAAAAGTACGAAAGTGTCACGGAAAGTGTCAAGCTGGTGTTGACGCTGACTTTACCCGAGGATGGTGACAAATACCTATATTGAAATTGACAGTTTCATTGCCTTTATCTTTGACCGCTTTCATAATAATAACTAATATTAATTATAACCACGGTACCATGTTCCTCTACAAGCCTCCCACCTCCCACTCAGCGTTTCCAAGTACCAGGATACCAAGAACGCTAAGCGTGTCGTGTGAACTTCTTGTACATCTCAATGATTTCTGCGCTCCTAGTCACCAGACTTCATACAAGTAGTACGTAATTACAAAACAACTGGCGTATGGAATATTTACATCAAAATGTAATGACTCACCTGCACTAGACCTCATTTAAATTGGCTGTGTTATGCGTATTATGTTCTTAGGGTTCTTAAATCTGGATTTTATTCTAAACATGCTCAAGGAAATGGCTTCGATGTTGTTCTTCTTTATTCTTTTATGAATGAAGATGTAAGGAACTTTGTCGTAGTGATTTTTGCTTGTGATTTAGGTACATACAAGTTGACAGAGGTTGACAGTATTAATAATTATTTCAATGTTTTTTTTACTCTTACATAAGCAGATAATGACAGAACCATTCGACGGAACCCATTTTCTAAATAAGATAAATGATTCGTAAACCTCGAGAGTTTTTGCTGTTATTCTTGTAACAGTTTTTTTGTTTGTAATAAAATTTAATAGTTCGATCACTTGGGTTGATATGGTATCAATGATTTATAATTTCAGAGTAGGTAGCGAAGCGTACCTAATGCAAAAATATCATTAAGTACTTGTATGTATACTTAATACTTACATCTTCATATTGTAAGTAAAGTAAGTACAGAAAACAGGAGTAAAGATAGATAATGGTTCTAATTTTAATCCATGGCCGTCGAAGTATTTAAATATTTAAATTAATGAATGCTTGGTGTTACTTTGGGAAGGTCCTTATGGGGTTTCGAATTCGAATCAATCTTTATGTTCAACCGAACAAACTGAATCGCGTACCTCTGTAGAACCTTTTCGTAATCGATTTCACGTGAATCTCTGGCATCCAGCATGTCAATTTCCGCGAAAAAACTCCACAACGGTACGCGAATCATTTCTTCGACTGTATTTTAGAAGAAATGATTTGAAACATTCACGTTTACCTATATGTTGCTAATACGTTTAAAACTGAATTAATTGTCGAAATCTTCGAATGAAAATTGCTTTTATTATTGTAACGATATAATATATCGCCGCCGTAAGCGTCTAAATCTCGTCAGAGCTAAAACTGCATTGTCCAACTGTTGCTGTCTTGTTGCTAAATATGTATAAGATCCCAACAATAAATACTTGAATATCCCAATCACGACAATCGGGCCGTAAATCACCACAGCGTTTAATTACGAGATTCCCACTATTTCCCACCATTTCCCACTATTGGGCAGACGGAGCCATGATTTTCCCACGCCGATACGGGGTGTCAACATGTTGACATAAGTTATTTACTGGCTGCAATGTACCATGGCGACTGTATCTAAAGTACCGTTAGGTACCTACATGGCACATTGTTCCAATTGAAGTCCGGATAGCCTAGTGGTCAGAACCTGACTATGAAGCTTGAGGTCCCGGGTTCGGTGGATATCTGTCTTTATGGTGAACATGAAAGTTTTTTCTCTGGTCTTTGATGTTAAAAATGTACACATACAGTTAGACTTGAAAAGAAAAGAAAGGTTTTGAGATGACCTATTCCAAAAACCAAAGGTATTTTCTCGCACATTATCAACAATAATCAGACCAGTTAGTATCAGTGTTACCAAGAGGATACAACTTAAGTACCTACATTTAAGTGACGAGCCGATCCTTTTACAAAGGCTGGCAGCATCCCTGAGATTCTTCTTATTCAACTTGTGTCCATTGCATTGATCTTCTTAACATCTTAATCTTTGTTCCAGGTGACGCGCTCCGCCTCAATGGCCTGATAGCATGTTCCGGACGGCGTCAGTGGAAGGCTCCGCGCCGCGGACGCCCCCTGCCTACGCCCCGCACCCTCCTTACGTCCCTCCCCGCTTCTTTCCCCCTCGGATCCGACCCCCACCCCCCCAATACTGCTTCGACGCCGCCCGTTTCGCCTGCGACGCCTCGAAGCCGAGATACCTCGATGTGGAAAGAGAGAGGCTAGTCACGCGATGGTTAGCAGAAGCGAATGAGGCCCTAGTCAGAAGGGATCGGCCTCCTAGATACAAACCTAGAAGCAGTGAAAGAAGACCTGATTATTTAGAAAGAAGACCAAACGCTCCGGAGTGGGCGGATAATTTTCTGCTAGGGCGAAGAAATGGTTCCGTGGAACCGGAGGAGGACTGTAGTGAAGTGATGACGTTGAAAGAGTTTGTGGATAAGTTTTCGCTGCCGCGGGTAGTGAGGTTTGAGGGGGAGGACAGGCCGGTGTTATTGTACAGAGTACTGGAGGCACATAGGCGGGTAGAGGCGGTGCCGCTGGCGGGGAAGAAGGGAAAGCTGGTCGGAAAGCCGCTGTTCATACCGGACTCTTATGATGGTGAGTTTTTGTAATTTAGAAAAATCAGATAGACGCAGAGCCCGTACTCCGAAGTCCGAAAATTTGAAGTTTGTATCCGACCGTCCTTCTCACGTCAACATAGGTTAACATGAGAGCGAGAAAAAAAGTAGATAGGACGTTGTGTCGTATCAAGGAGGTGAAAGAACTCGCATTGGAAAGAAGGGACTGAAGGGAACTGCATCGACAAAAGTGTCACTCTTAAATAAGACGATGTGAGATAGACTCAGAAGTGGAAATGTTAGACTAGATTGTATATTGCGTACTGCATTTGTAACTACCGGTTTACTTGAGACTAGTCGATGCGTACTACGCAGAAATTTTTATCGTTAAATAAGTACTTGTTTGTGCATTCATTACAATGCGTATAACTACATATATTTGTTATATGTTTACATTAACAACAACTCTAAGCCGGGTTTTCACTGTAAGAGTCTGGTAATCTGAGTGAGATACATTGCGAAGCTTGTTTGATCCATCACATTATACCTGCTAAGGTAGCCCTGCAGTCTATAACTAAGTACTCAGCAAATCGTACTGATGTTATTACAAAAACTTGGCTTTAAGTAGGCACAGACAACAGCGGATAGTAACTATAATAAGTTATGTTAACTACGAACGTTAAAGTTTGGACTAGCTATGCGACTCCGCACAATCCTCGAACTAATAAACAGAATGCGGTAATAAAGATGTAATCTATCACACAACGTTTAACGTATCGAATTCTTAAGCGCCCAAGCATTTAACAAACAAAACATCAGTTCAGGTTCCAATGAGCCGTGAAGACAATGGCCGGCCTTGCGGTCAGATGTAAGGCCGTGCCTTGTTAGGTGGGATATAGAGGTAACCATCTTCTGATAAATTGTTGGTTAGTGCCTATATTGGGCTTAATTAAAAAGTTTAACAGTTTTTTTACAGTCACAGGTTAATAGAAAAAAATAGTTTTTTTTTATGTATACACTAGCTTGATAACTTTTTTAATGCTCAGGCCACGTCCCTTGTAAATCAGTGGATTTCTTTCACGAATATAACATTTATAACAGAGTTTATAAAGCTGCAGTATCTACTAGCTGCAATCTTCTTACTTAATTATTTATTCAGTCTCAATATTATCACCACACAATTCACGCATCATAATCATAAAGATCGTAAAACGTTTCATCGTGGTTAAGTGTTTATAAAAAAAAATATTGAATCCGGCCCTGCCTTGATGCGTTGTCGCTGGGCACGCGGCGTACGTGTGCATGCTATTTGTTTCATTCTACCCGATATGTCTTTATTGATGTAACAATTACCCACTTTTATATTTATTGTTCTATTTGATTGTTTCGTATTATTGTATTTAAAGTAACGCTCATGGGCGTAATAGTTAAGGCATGATTGTTTGTTAGTCTCCGATAAGTGAAATGTAAAATTTATTTTGAGAGGTAATAAAAAAAATATTTAACCCGATATCTTGTTGCCGTATGGAAGGAGTGGCGTCTCGCCTGACATCGGCCCTTGGGGCACGCCAGTTAGTCACTGATAAAGAACAAAGAACCAACCTTCAGAACCTCGATATTTTCAGATTATTACTTTGAAATGGTGATTTGACGAAGAGCAAAAAAATGAAATTACTCGATTGAAGAAGTAAATGGTTCTATTTTTGCCCTAAAGATTGGTAACGGATCTGCAATCCCTGTGGTGTTATGAGTGTTTATGGGAAGACTTAGTGTCAGGTGGTACATTTTCTCGCTTTCCTTTTTGACTAAAAAACAAAAAGGAATTGATTTTTGTGAGCGCGGCGATCAAAATTACACTGGCAAATAAAACTACTCAATTCTAGGCAATATTTCTTAATGAGGATCGCTAAATGTCGAATGATTCTCTCGATCTGTCAATTTCCACCAATCATATGCCAGTAGCTTGTCTCTCATTGGTGGAGAATGAAAGATGGCCCTCACTTGACACTAACGATCCTAGCGGATTTTTGACTCTCAATAGCTCTCATTTATGACGTCACGGTAAGCAATTTACTTTAATATACCCATTTACCGCAATATTGCTAGCGCCATATCGTGCATTATGTATGTATACCTATGAAGCCAATAAAAGCAACAGTGCCGTATTTTTTCCAGATTGCTCATTGCAATTATTGCTCAAGAAATTATCCCTTACGATTTTCCTATATCAGGTGGAGACTCTTTCCACGCGGAGAAAAGAAAACACAAGTTATACTAAGCTTTGTCGAAGTCCTACCTTAACTGTTAAAAGGAAAAGTCAATAAACCGTATTTGTATCCATTTGGTGCTAATTGAAAGTTGCGTAAGAAAAAGAAAGTGTCGTTAGCGAAGCTATTAAGTATCTAAGTTGAAGTTTGAAAAAAAAAACTTTTCAATTTTTCTTTTACTTAACTTGTTGCGCATATTATTATCTCAAGAAAAATATTCATAATATAAATACCAATATTAAAAATATTAAAGGCAATTTACAATGACATTAAATCTAAGCTTAAACTACAACTTAAAACTAAATTAAATCTAAATAAGGCCCCCGTGGCATGGTGCCCAAAAGGCTGGCAGCGTTGCCTCGTGGAATAGCGATGCTGATTCTTTGAGAGAGAAAACTGCCAGCCCTTTGGTCACAAGTTGCATCAAATTGTCTCAAGTAGACCCAAAGATAAAACATGATTGTAAACGAAATCCTCGATAGAAATATTTTTTAAAGATAGACCTGCCTCGCCTCGGTATTATCGTTTCTGAAGCGGAATGAGGAGGAATATTGTAACTGTGATTAAACGAAAAAAAAAAAGGTAACTATTGATTCTTATTTTTGGAAAGACAAAAATCATATCATTACTTTAGTTTGTTCATCATCATTGTGACGTCTACGCTGGGTGCCTTAACTAGAGCACAAATAAAACACCGATTTGAGTTTGTACTTATGCGGTACGCCCGTCCGCCCTGACGTCAATCGTCACAATACGGAAGCGGGCGGGCCGCAGGCCACCTTTATTCTCTAATACAGCACAATCATCATCAAACTTAAGAGTTACACTCTTGTCGGTGGAGTTTTTTTCAATCATCTCTCCTATGAGTCAGTTCCTTGTGGCGCTTACGCCATGCGTTTTGAGCGCGTTTTGACTAGCCCTCTGTCTATTGACACACACGTTACTGAATAGCGTTGTCCCGGTTGTGCGAATAAACTCCAGCCCCAAACAGAGAGCCTTAATACCTAAGTAGCGGTATGCATTTGTTGAAGCCTAAATAGGGTGGCATAGCAACGGCTATACCCCCTTAAGGATAGACGTTTTGTTAAGCTGTCTTTCGTCTTTATCTGTCATTTCGATAAACGCCAATGCTAGACATAGACAGAACATGGTTCAGTAAGACCTAATTAACCCGTCATCTGTCTTCCACCAGGGGCCTTTGCACCTGTCTCGTTTGCGGTTGGCTCCAGTGCCGGAGCTGGTAGGGTTGAATTATGGGACAATGACCCTTACCTTATACCTTGGCGAGGTTGGAGTTGGGAATTGGTCAAGAAGTGTGCAGTCTTTTGTTTACTTTATACTAGAATTATTCTTTACGTCTTGGGCGAATAAATTCCTTTGCAGCCTAATGCTTAGTATTACCGTAAAAAAATTAACTAAATTGATTAATTTTTGATGAACAGGTCTGTGTCCTCACATATCATTTCTGTTAATGTCCTATTGTTAGGCACAGGCCTCTTAGGATAAAAATTATATTGCTTCAGATTGCTTTATTTATTTAAGTAAAATTTAGGAGGATTTTAGTTACTATATTAAAGTTTGTTTATTACTTATGACGAGAAAGTTAGTGGACGCTCCTCCTATGGTTCAGAATGGATTTATTCACACTACAATTATTATGATATTATGAAACTAAATGCTACTGCTCCGCGTCAGCCTGACAAACTGCAACTGACAGCGCACCGTATTTCTCTTCTTCAGTTGCCTTTAATATTTTTAATATTGGTATTTATATTATGAATATTTTTCTTGAGATAATAATATGCGCAACAAGTTAAGTAAAAGAAAAATTGAAAAGTTTTTTTTTCAAACTTCAACTTAGATACTTAATAGCTTCGCTAACGACACTTTCTTTTTCTTACGCAACTTTCAATTAGCACCAAATGGATACAAATACGGTTTATTGACTTTTCCTTTCAACAGTTAAGGTAGGACTTCGACAAAGCTTAGTATAACTTGTGTTTTCTTTTCTCCGCGTGGAAAGAATCTCCACCTGATATAGGAAAATCGTAAGGGATAATTTCTTGAGCAATAATTGCAATGAGCAATCTGGAAAAAATACGGCACTGTTGCTTTTATTGGCTTCATAGGTATACATACATAATGCACGATATGGCGCTAGCAATATTGCGGTAAATGGGTATATTAAAGTAAATTGCTTACCGTGACGTCATAAATGAGAGCTATTGAGAGTCAAAAATCCGCTAGGATCGTTAGTGTCAAGTGAGGGCCATCTTTCATTCTCCACCAATGAGAGACAAGCTACTGGCCTATGATTGGTGGAAATTGACAGGTATAGACGTCACTCGACACTTAGCGATCCTCGTTTAGAAATATTGCCTAGAATTGAGTCGTTTTATTTGCCAGTGTAATTTTGATCGCCGCGCTCACAGTAATCAATTCCTTTTTGTTTTTTAGTAAAAAAGGAAACCGAGAAAATGTACCACCTGACACTAAGTCTTCCCATAAACACTCATAACACACCAGGGATTGCAGATCCGTTACCAATCTATAGGGCAAAAATAGATATACAAAATCATTATCATTGCAGACATCTGATCACACAAAATCTCATTATTAAAACAACTCGCAACATGACTTAACATAAATCATGACTATTCATGATGCCGCATTCACAATATTAATACAAAACTTGTTATTCCCAGACTCAAGTACGTTCTCGTACACGTACCGAGTAAGGTCTGCCGTAATGGGACGGGTCTCCCACGCTAAGGGGGGGATATTACCGTAATTAACTTTGGTTTTGACGACAAAGCGAAGCTTCGGAATGGAGGGAGTGGCCATGACCATGTAGTAATAAAGACTTCATTCATATTGTACTTGCTGCCAATAACTGCGTGTGATGTGGTGTAGTGACATGGCACATGACACGGAATGTCGAGGATCCGGGTTCGATTCCCCGGGTTAGCTATATTTTTTGTTTTTTTTTTCTGTGTATTCCTGTTTCAGTGAGTATTTAAAAAGTAACTGTAATTAACCGTGAAAAAAAAATGAGAAAAATAGAAATAGATACGATACTCCATGCGAGTGAATATAATATTATAAAATATGAGCTTCATTCATACACAATTTAATCCCCGACCCAATAACCTTGACCAACTTAGAAAAGTTGAAAAACCTATGACGTTTTCATTTGTAAGCACCCGAACGAATAACTCTTTCATCATTTCCAAATTCAATTGAAATTTCTAATCAAATCTTTCGTTCGCAATGAAAACAAGTAAACGTGAACTGACTTCGCAACTATTCAACATAACCGTTATCTTAATAGCTATCTCAAACAATGTTTTCTATGCGGCGACCTCTGAACCTGAAATATGAACTCGGAAGACAGAGCCTGGCTAGCGAAGAGTTCTCAGGCCGAATATCAATGTTCCAGCAACGAGCATTGATTATTATAATTTTTGACACAAGAAAACGTCGATCGCGTTCGCGTTACGGGTGTCATGCTGACAAATAGTATGAGAATTGTTTGTTGTCGATACGTGCCACTAGGTGGCGCTGCTAATGTGCCAATAGTAAAAAACGCGAATGCGAACGCGAGCGAGACGTTTTTTAGGCCGTTGATTACACTACACTATCTGCCTTGCGGACTGTCTTGTATTTGCGCGTACTTTCCAGTACGCGATCTTGATGAAATTTAAATGGTGACCGTAAAAATTTCAAGGCTCCGCGTGGTTCCGCTATCGCTATGAAATGACCAAAAAACACACTAAGACCTTTGTAAATTTAATAGTACTTACAATTTATTAACACTTGTCCACTTTCAAACAATTTAAATTGTCGCAACGTGGAAGAAAGTTCTCAAACTACGTCATGAATTTTGAATTTTACGAGTAGGTACATAACCAACTTTTTACGAAAGTGCGACAAACTTAATGAAGTAGGTTTCTCCTTAGCGCTGTCATCGTGCGAAAGACGTTGATTAGTATGTAACATGTTAGTTCCTAATTTGACCACCGCCTTGAAAAAGTTGGTGGTGATTTGTTTTTAATTTTCACTCGAAACTTGTTGTTTTTGAACCGGCCAGTACGATGACAGGAGCATTATGCTAACAATCGATTGTCCGAATTTTATGGCATAACAGTCTATTGTAACGAGTGATTCAGCCGTATACAAACGGAATGCCATCTAGTAAAGTAGGGTTGTCTCTTAATATGTAAAAACTCTCGGAGAAACGTGTTTACACAGAGATTGATAATCAGATTTTTCCCCCTTCATTAGGTAAATTTCATCGAAATCGGTAGAGCAATTTCCAAGATACGTATACAAGTTTAGCTGGTTCAAAGTAATAGGATTTTCTAAATATGAAACGTAGTATTTTCAAATAGTTTGGCCAAAATTACAACGTGGCTTTATTTGTCAGTAATCTCATGCATGATTGCAAGTGTAAGTAGTTGATGATTATTAATGGTTAATGTGCCATGTTTGCAAAGTGCAGAGCTTGGAAGCTTGCCACAAAATATTCTTTATTTATAAAATCAGCTGTTTGTGTAAGTGACAGCCCTAACAATACCCACGAATATTCCGCTCACGTGTAGATGTGTGATGTGATGTGTACGATTTCTTCGCACGAGTCGATTTTTCGAGTCGATAAACAATTGAGTGATTTGAATCGATTGCACGGAATAGTATCATTGTTTACTATTTATTAATTTCATGGAACTGTGTGAATTTATTGTATGCTGTCTTTGGTATTTTCATTGCCACGGGTCCATACGCAAGGGAATAATACATTTTAATAGCGTTTTTGTTTACTGTGTAACTGCAATTAACTATCATTAAATAGGTATCTGTACTGTATGCCGACAAAATAATAATATATCTCGCTAGATCTTTTCTATCAAGTTTTTGATTTGCTTATAAATTTTACTTGCCAATTGCGAACCTGGCAGAAATGTAGCGATATTTTAAACGACTTCAAAAAAGGAGGAGCTTCTGAGTTCGTCGGTTTTCTTATTTTAATTTCTATCATTATATGTAGACGATTGAGGAGTGAATCTTATAAAATCGTACCTTTTAAAAATGGCTACATGGGCCCTATGGTGTTAGACACATAAATTAAACAAATATTTGACAACAATACTTAGAATTAGATACCAGGCTCCCATAAAATGGAAAGGCCTCATTGAAAAAACGTCCTCAGCGCGTGTAAGGCGTGAGAAGTATGCTAAACGTATATCTCCCATTCCCTTTCGAAGGCAGAACAATGACATTCCCTGGCCTCTATCACCAGGCAATCAGAAACACGTATGTTTATGTTAGGCCCTTGCATGGGTGTGGTATTAAAGCTACATCTATAAAAAAAAACTCTAAAATAAAACTCTACATTTTGGCCGCGACTTCTTCAGTGACGTTTGGAACAGCGCCCCCCGTGAGCGTATTTGGTACTAAAATTTAATAATAAGTTTTTCGATGGCAATACGATAACGATTACCTACGTTACGAAGGCTTCGAATATTTGTGACGTCTCGAAAGCGTTTGCGTCAGTGTCAAAGAGTATGAGAATTGTTGGTAGTAGATACGTGCCACTAGAGGCGCTGCCAATTTGCCCGTAGTAATTCAACGTAAACGCGAACGCGATCGAGATGTTTTCATGTGTCAAAGATTACACTAGAGGCTCTGAGCGCCTAGTGTAATCGCCGACCAGGCCAAGAAATACGTCTCGATCGCGTTCGCGTTAAACAATTCTTATACTATTTGACATTTTAACGCATTTTCGTCTAGTGTAATCAACTGCCAAAGAAAAGTCTCGATCGCAAATTGGCAGCGCCACTAGTGGCACATATGGACTACAAACTATTCTCATACACTTTAACTTTTTGGTCGGTGATTACACTAGAGACTCTGATGTATGAATGATTTAGTAGTATTGCCTAAAATCAGTTGCTGGCCAGATACATCGGTACTTTAACTCTCTGAGTAATGCTCTAATGTCATGTTAGAACTGTCAGACAAGCACAACCTTGTATTATTAGTATTACAATGAACTGCCCACGCCGAGGCTTGACTATACCATTGTCTCGATAAAGTAGGATCCATGGGAATTAAAGCTAAGGTTATGTTCTATGTCTGTGTTTAAGCTGGTCCGTGGTTCCTTAGATTGTCTGACAGAGGAAGTTATTTGGAAATACTTTGAGTCAGATAAATTGCGCCATAAGGCTCCACCTTTGTAATTTTTGTGAAATGATTAGTTATGTGTTATGTAAACATAACGTTACAATTTTCCTATCAGAATAGTCAGAAAGTCAGAAAAATATGTCATTATCTGCTAGACATGAGAAATACCTGTAAACTAGTTTTCCTCAAAATCCATTTTGAGAATAGGAAAGTAGAGAAAAACACCCCTATTTTTCCGCTTGTAACTGCTGTATTTATTTTCCGAATAATATGAAATGTCATAATCTTCCATACAATACATACAGTGGAACGTAGAACCTCCTCCTTTTTTGAAGACGGTTAAAAATAATTAACAACAACTTGGTTTTCTTCCTTTATTAAATTTCTTAAAATTTTACCTTATTCCGTGCTTATTTCTGAAATATTCCGCGAAAATTCCTACCGCTCCCATGATCCCACGATAATGGTATCGTCTATACTGAAAATTACCCAAAATAAACAACTGTTACAGTTACTATTTCAATGTATTTAGTGATACGACTATGAATATTGTGTGTACCTAGATAAAAATACTTTCACAAATGCATTGAAGCGTTTTGAATTTTGGTACGGGGATACGGGAATACGGGGTAAAAGGAATGTTTCACAAAACCAGGTAACAGTAGGTACCGAATCATTGGCAAACATCATAAAGCCTAAAGGGTACTTAGCAATAACCACAGGGCCAATCACTCGCAATAGCCAGGTCGGCAGAGCTAAGGTTTAGCAACGCTGAACTGCACGTAATTGGTGATTGAGAGTTGTGGTCATCTGAGATCTGATTGCAATTGATAAGTACTTGAGTAAAGCGCGTATGTTTTATGCGACAAACGCTACGTTAAACGCGATTTGACGCACGTCTATTTACATTGGCCCCTATTTCACCAACTTTACAATTATTGGCAGTTTTCAATGACAATTAAATTCCTTTGCCAGTATGAAGCGCGCTAAAACAAAGCTCTTCAAGTCAGCATTTGACACCGAATTGTCATTGAAAACTGACAATTGTAAAATTGGTGAAATAGGGGCCTGCTGACTTAAAGAGCTTTTGTTTAGAAAGAAATGTAGTTCGAATTGTCATATAAAACTGACAACTGTAAAGATGGTGAAATAGGGGCCAGATAATTTAATTACCCAATTATTGTTTTACGCGGTGAACGCAGCATTGAACAAACAAGGCAAAAGTTGAAAAATGAAAAAAGATTATTGTTCGAAAAACATACAACATAAAACCGGCTTCTGGATCCTGTGCTAGGAGTCCCTGTGTAACAGGATCCAGTTGATCGCTTGCGTCTAACGCTGCGATTTCCGCAGCACAAAACAAACGCGCGCACTTTGTCCCACCGCCAGCGAGTAGGAAGCGAGCGATTTCTGGTATGAACATTTTGTCGCTCAGCGACAAAAGAGACAGAATTTTCATACTGAAAAACATTCGCTTCTCACTACTCGCCGGGTCGGCGGTAGAACAAGTGCCGAAAGTGCGTCGTTTCGATAACATTTTTCAACTCCTTGTCAACGTATGTCAATCTGTCTTTCAATATCTACAAATATCCTGTACAGCAATAACAACGGTACTGTATTTATTACGCGGGTATTACCAGCCATTAAGTCCGAAACAAATTTATTTTGATGGAATCGTGTCCGATTCGAATCGGTTGTGTTCGTAATATTACAAATGGCCGCCATTTGCATAGTTCGAGACTTCCTTGTTGATTTAATGCATCATTTTATGTTGGTATAATGTTAGCCCATCGCTTGTGACATTTTATGAGACTACATAGTTGTTGTATAGTTAACTTCAACTATTATATGACAGCAAAGTAGAGTTCCTAAAAATGTACCTGCATTTTTTTTATTGATTGATGAAACTACTATGAGAGTCAATTGTTGTACCTACAATAAAACCTAGTACAATAAAAAGGCGGTTTGCTTTTTGTAAAAACAAAATCACAATTTTATGTTGATTTAACCTTCTAACCGTTAAGGAGTTGTGCCTTTCATCATTAGCTCATCAACATGAAATGATGACTACCATATGCCAATACTTGAATAGCTTTAAATAATATACGAAACACACATCCATAAAGTTTGTTAGTTACAATACAAAAAAGCTCACGAAATAGTGTTTATCTACACACATATCATAAGTCCTCTATAATGCGTTCAGAAACCGTAGAAAATGACCAGCATTGCAGCACGACGACGGCTCCCCCGCCAACCACCTCCACCAGCAGGTCCAGCAGTAAAGTAATGGTCATACGACATCGAATTCGATGTCGTAATGACTTTTCGATATCGAATTCGATGTTTCAAATTTGAAAACCAACGTAATTTACAATCACAGTGAAATAAAACGGATCACTCACATATATAAGTCATGTTCAGTCCGTCATGTATAAATAATAATGTGTTTTTTTTTTTACAATAAAAAAAAACAGTTTACGAAACGTCAGCTCGGTATGTTTATCTATGATCAAAAAAAACAGTCAAATTCGTGACAGATATGGGTATGATATATGCCTTCGGCTTCTGAACCCATCTTAGAGTACTTATAATATGTGTGTAGATAAAGTGATGTATGCAACTCCACATGATTAGGCCTTAAAACACTCATTATGTAGCAGTTGCATAAACTACTATAGTATTACAAATAAAAATATAATATTACCATGGTTCACGGAGGACATGTAACTGTGACTACCGACTTATATGTTACCGGTAATTTTCTTTGCACTGTAAAGTGAGTTAATGTTTCAGTTATAATGTAAACTAACTGGTTACACAGAACTGTCATGCTATATTCAAATCATACGACTTAGTTCCCTAAACCAAAGGGGAGAAAAAAACACTACATATACAATGCAGCTGATGCAAAAAGTTCGGAAACGCTACGGTGGCCAAGCGCGTCGTATGCAGATGCGCACTTTCCATTTCATGCGCGCGCATAATTCTGTGTTATGAGCGGAATGAGGACTGGATATGAAATTAGGTCAAGAAAAAACGATATTAGTAAGGCAACTCACTCTTAATTAGGATTCCGTAGTCAACAGTTACACAGACCCAAAGTTATCACCAGAGGCCCGAGTACGAATATTAGAAACCTGCGTCACGTAAAATCGAATAGTAAACGTTACCGAGTTTGTATGATGTTTGGAACAGCGCCCGCCCGTGAGCGTATTTGGAACTAAAATTTAGTATGAGGTTTCTCGATCTCGATACGATAACCGTAACGTTACGCAGGATTCGAAAAGTCGTGCTCGATCCTCAGTTCACCACCACCACTACACTGCACGCTGATGCGTTGACCTTGATCACAGAACTATATTGGGACTAGCTGTTGCCCGCGACTTCGTCCGCGTAGATTTCGGTTATCGCTATCCCGCGGGAACTATATAATTTTCCCGAATAAAAAGTAGCCTATGTTATTCCTGAATATTCAAACTATCTTCTTACCAAATTTCATCTAGATTTGTGCAGCGGTTTTCCCGTGAAGAGGTAACAAACAGACAGACAGAGAGACAGAGAGACAGAGTTACTTTCCCATTTATAATATTAAGTAAGGATAAGGAAGTAAGGATTCAAACTATCTTCTTACCAAATTTCATCTAGATTGGTACAGCTGTTTTCCCGTGAAGAGGTAACAAACAGACAGAGAGAGAGAGAGAGAGAGAGAGACAGAGAGACAGAGTTACTTTCGCATTTATAATATTAGTAAGGATAAGGAAGTAAGGATTCAAACTATCTTCTTACCAAATTTCATCTAGATTGGTGCAGCGGTTTTCCCGTGAAGAGGTAACAAACAGACAGAGAGAGAGACAGAGAGACAGAGAGATAGAAAGACAGAGACACAGAGAGATAGAGAGACAGAGAGACAGAGAGACAGAGTTACTTTCGCATTTATAATATTAGTAAGGATAAGGAAGTAAGGATGGAAGGAAAGACTGAAAGAGTCATGTAGGTACCGCGCGTGCCGAAAAGAAGGGCTGAGACAAAAACCAGCCAAGTGCGAGTCGGACTCGCGCACGAGGGTTCCGTAGAAAGATTTTAACGCTTTTTCCAAGTGTTTTAAAAAGTCCAGTGTTAGCAGAGCCCTGCTCCTAAGCAAAATATACGCAGTGTGGGGTCAACTTATATTGGTCTGCGAAATGTACAGACAGACATAAAAATTTTAGATTTTTAGACTTTATTGAGTGGTCGTGCTATAAGAGCTACGTGCATACCAAATTTCAAGTTTCTAGAACAACTGGAAGTACCCTTTAGGTTTTTGGATTCCGGCAATTTGTATGGAACTATTTCCAGTCATTAAAAAAAATGTTTTTTTTAGTGACTGTAACTTTTAATTGCGTTGACTTAGAATGTTGATTTATTCACAGCTTCAAGGGACCGCAGGCTTGAGTATTTGATATTCATTTCAGCATGCTACCTCCACGCGTTCCAGAGAAAAAGGGTCTTGACAGTCAGACAGACAGACAGACGGACAACAAAGTGATCCTATGAGGGTTCCGTTTTTTCCTTTTGAGGTACGGAACCCTAAAAATCATTAGAGCTTACTTATATATCTCGCAGAAAATCAGCTTAAAGCAACAGCACCGTTCGGTCCCCCCCCCCCCATAACCCTTGTCCTCCTTAAAGGTCGGCAACGAACTAGTGACTCTTGGGGTTGCTGGTTCTCATGGATGACGGTGATCGCTTACCATCAGGTGATTCACTTGCTGCTTTGCCTCCCTCTTTCAATAAAAAATAACAAAACAAAACAAATAAGTAAAAAATCCGGCGAATTGAGAACTTTTCCTTTTTTGAAGTCGGTTAAACAACAGTTTTCCGAAACCATTGAACAGTTTAACTGCAATTAAACCGAACAACAGCAATTAAACGAAGATAATGATCCCACAAGGCCGCGGTGAAATCGTAGGAAGGCCGAACGTACGATTATGAGTCGCTTCATGCCTATTGCCTCTTCTAAGGTGCGTCTGCGCACGTGGAGGTCACTTACAACTTTTATTTAAGGTGCAGAAATTGAGCATTCGCCGTTTTTAAATTTGGCATACTGAACACGAACAGAGCCAAGTGTAGAGCCTAACATCTTTGTGGCATGTTTCTTGCGGTGCAATCTTCTTGGCAATCATGTTCACAGAACTATATTTTGATAGAAGGAAAGAGTTCATAGATTTGTATGGGAGCTGAGCGTGTAACATTTTGCGTAGGTATTTTGACGTCACGAGTGTAATATAGTGAGGAATAATATATATATATAT
Source organism: Clepsis dumicolana (assembly GCA_963691665.1). Classification (NCBI taxonomy): domain Eukaryota; kingdom Metazoa; phylum Arthropoda; class Insecta; order Lepidoptera; family Tortricidae; genus Clepsis; species Clepsis dumicolana. The sequence continues at coordinate 3,661,205 of OY829526.1, forward strand.
ATATGTAATTACGGCCACAAGAGGCATTTCATCTTAGCTCTCTAGGTTGGCAACGCATCTGCGAACCTTCCGGGGTTGTGGGTGTCTATGAGCAGTGGTGATCACTTACCATCAGGTGACCCACTTGCTGGTTTGCCTTCCTCATCGTATAAAAAAAAATACCTACCACGAACCCTTTACTTGACAAAACTGAATAGAGCGAAAAACTGAAGTCTAGTCTCGTCTGATTTTTTATCTACTAAAAATGTGTACCTAATTAAATAAAAATACAAAATACTACTAAGTATAGATATTGATGATGGTTAAAAACAAAATGTTTTAATTAAAACTTCTATTGCCAATGATATCTGACATTCGGTTACTTTGGTTTAGGTATGACATCATTTTGAACAGCAGCAAAATTCATAGACGACGTTTTTGCTATGTATGCCTATGTATCTTATGAGATACGTTGCCAAATAAAGGTGTTCACTTTCGTCCAATCTTATTTAGTAGTTTAGTAGCTTTATTGTGGTCACACTGTCGTTATTGAACGGCCCTGATTGGCCACCCCGGTTCCCCCCACCACTCATTACTTCGTTTATTTTTCGTTACTTTTATATTGAAGTTCCCTGTTTGAATTTTGAGCTGTGAACCTCTCTGTCGCTGAACTAGTTAAAATTCCCACTACTTTCGCGGTTTAAAGTATTTTAATGTAGTATAGTGTGTGTTGGAGTCTCCCGGCGCGGCACCAGGATCTAAATCCGAGGCTAAGTGCGATCGCTGAAGGTAAAAGTTAACAGTAGATCTAGGGAAGCTATGGAGACGATCACCAACGGTGTGTCGCTACGGACGCCAAGGATCCCACATACAGCAGATCCGGAGCCACCAGGTCAGACCACCAACTCACTAGTTGATTTCTAGTTAGATTGCTTGATTTGCTTTTAAGATACACAATATTCTTGCTTAGAACCCATAGACCCCTTTCGTCCCCCATTTTTCGTAAATACAGTCCATTTCCTTTCGATTCATTGCACAAAAGGGTTAAGAATTGCGAAATTTCAGTGGCAGTTGCTCGCAGAACTGATGGCCGATGGGGTCAGAAGGTACTCGAACGGCGTCCACGGACCGGGAGACGAGCTGTCGGTAGGCCTCCAACAAGATGGAGCGACGGCCTAGTAAAGATTGCGGGACCGCGGTGGATGCGGAAAGCACAAGACCGGTCTAAGTGGGGAGCCTTGAGGAGGCCTATGTCCAGTCCAGCAGTGGACGTCTTTCGGCTGACATGATGATGATGATAATGAAAGAGTTAAGCTCCAACTTTTAACAGTTAATTTGTTAACCGTTAACAGGCATTTTGTTGGAATGGCATTTAGACATAAAAGCGAACGGGAGCTGTGACGCGTAATGGGATTTTTCCAGCCATTCTTTGCGGCACCCGAGGTACATACACTCTTTCCTTCTATTTATACATGTATAGTACCTCTGTGACTATGCCACCCTATTCAATAATCGCTTCAGCATACTCCTTGGAAAATCACTAAAAGCAAATCATAAACGGGCATCAACTTCTTTGCTCTCGATCACGTGCAGCCTAGAAAGCCTGATTCCAATTCATAACGCCCCATGCTAATCTGGTTGACAGTTATTGATAGACATTCCGATATTGAAGCTCCAGGCTTACAGAGACCCGAGCCAAATGAGGCCAAATGAGGCTGAGGGGCATAGATTGTGCACAGAGAGTAGACAAAAGGCGGTGTATCCCTGTAGGGCTAGCAGGACTGGCTGCGACTGTGTTTGTCGCGCGAGATTATATTACTCGTCCCGTTGCATTCTGAGTGACAGAAATGGACGGTCAGTTGTTCTCGCGCGAGATAGAAGTCGCACTGTGAGTTGTGCTAGACCGCTACGTTCGGTTCGGACCTCGTCCTCTATCTCCTAAGACCATACGTGAAAAAGAGGCCTAAACTCGTAAGTCTACAACTTAGAAAAGTTGAAAAACCCCCGACATTGTCATTTCAAAGTTCAATGTTTCAAAAACGGGTGAACCGATTTTAATGAAACTTGGCTAAAAATCATCTCGATTACATTAACTTTCGATAAAAAAAAACCGCATCTAAATCGGTCCATCCGTTTGGGAGCTATGATGCCACAGATACACAGATACACAAACACACAGATACAGAGATACACATGTCAAACTTACAACACCCCACTTTTTGTCGAGGATTAAAAAGGGCCGGTATCGTGTAATTCCCGTGTTGCCGGTTTCCACGTGCGGTGGTGATGCTTTCCACCATAGTGAACTGGTTGCTCGTTTTCCCACTTTTCCCCTCGCATATATGAAAAGTCGGGTCAACTGGCCTAAGTGGTCTCCTGATCGCGTCGCGTCGGGTTGTTCCACGATAGCACCGTTAGGCCACACGACAAGTAGGGCGGGATGTGCGGATATTTGGACAAGATATCTTTGAGGTTGATAAAAGTAGCCAACCCATTGAGTCGAAATGTGAACAGGTATCTGCCGTACAAAATAAAACCATGTTGCTTGCTCCCCTTTGAGTAACATCACTATGCTATAATATTATAGTACCTAATACAAACCAAATTAGATAACAACTGTAACTTGCGTTATATTGACTAATGTCTTAATTGAAGTTATTAATTAAAAGAGCAGCTTAAGATAATGTCCTGTCTATCACAGGGGTGATAGGACAGGTGAGTTGTAGTGCTTTGGAGAAACAATTAAGAGGTCTAGGTTTTGATAATGATATCCAAAGAAGCTCCTATTTTATTTGCTTTGGATGTAGCTGCAGATCTGGTTCCTACTATGTGATACTTTCCTTGATCCAACAACTTATTGTTTGACATGCAGCATCGTGTTCTGAATGGTGTTTACCTTACCCCGAATTTACTATAAGAATCTTTTTGTAAAATACGTTACATTACTGAGCTTGATTGACACTTCTGATTCAATCGCTTCACGGCCTCCCAATGTAATGCAACTTCTTCTTCTTCTTCTTAAAGTGCCACTCCGTTACTGGAGGTTGGCCGTTAGCTCCGAAAATCTCCCCGTCTTGAGCCATCCGGAACAGTTGCTCCGCACTGCTGATCCCGGTCCACTCCCTAACATTCCTCAGCCATGATTTCTTCCGCCTTCCAGAGCGCCGTTTCCCCTGTATTTTGCCCATCAATATTAGTTGCAGCAGCTGATATCTGTCCCAGATATTCGATTTTGCGCTTTTTGATGGTGTGCATTTTTTTCTCACTAATAGTAAAGGTAAGTTCGGGGTCATCTTTGTCGACGATTTTTTTAAGGAGAAGATGAGGTTATGGGTTACAACTTCCTCGGTAACAACTTCCCGTTCAGACTCACCTTTTGCACAACTGCCCGAAGAAAGGACTGTATTATTTTTCTGGATTCTTGTACCTATATAATGCAATTCTCTATCCGTCGTAGTTATCATATGCCGCCTCCACGCGTACGCGGCGCGCGCGCATTTCCCAAACAGGTTCCCGCGTCATCCGCTTCGTTACGATTCGATCATTCGTTGCGTCCCTCCGTTGCGTAACTTACGCTAACATTCCGCGTTACGTGGTTACGCGTTTAATAGCCATCTTTGTTCATGCGTTTAATATCAATAATGTTATTGAAGTGATCGCTAATGGAAAGTTAATGACGTGCGAGTTAGATATGGAGGTAGGTACTGGTGTCGGCAAGTAAGTAACTGTTGACTATTGATGATGTACGAACGGGGAAACGTAGTGTGGGGCGTCCTGAGGCACCATGACCTCAAGAGGGTTGCTGACGGCGGATGGATGCGAGGGGCCGAAGACAGAGTGTTGTGGCGCGCCATGGAAGGGGCCTATGTCCAGCAGCAGACTGCTGTGGGCTGATGATGATGATGATTGATGATGTCGGGCTTTACTCGACTAACATACTTCAGTGATACGTTTGTTAAAGTTTGTTTCACTAGGGTGTTGGGATTAGGGTGTTAAACATCAGAATTGAATTAGAATCACGGTTAGAGTGGTAGAACATTACAGCTCTACCTAATTTAAAGGAGCCATTGATGGCTGCGGCAGGCCAAAACCGATCATCGTGGAGAGCTTGGTTAATATCTAGTCCAGTGGACGTTTTCCGGCTGATATGACATATCATCATCATCAGCCTATTTACATCCCACTGCTGGGCACAGGGCTCCTCTCAAAATGACATATGACTAATTTAAAGGAATTAACTATGTTCTAGAATCTAGACTAAGTTTAAGACTGATTGTCAAAATTGACATCTTGGAATTTTATTTGAACGTTGCTTTGTAACCTTACTTACGCAAATTTTGCAGTCCTAGAACGATGGCCGTTGGGGTCGTAAGGTACTAAAGTGGCGACCGCGTACCGGAAGGCGAAGTGCTGGCAGGCCTCCCGCAAGGTGGACGGACGATCTGGTAAAGATCGCGGGAAGTCATTGGCTGCGGGTAGCACAAGACCGATCATCGTAGAGATCCTTGGGGGAGGCCTGTGTCCAGCAGTGGACATCTTCCGGTTAATAATGATGATGATGACGCCAATTTTTACCCGTCTAATGGAATTTTCACGGGGATGTTTTAGAAAATTAGCACCCAGTGCCTTAGAATAGAACCACCGGCATCTCCAACCTATTACATAACTTTCGTGTTTATAGGTAGTTCTGACGATCAGTATTGTTATAGATCCATTAAAGACCTGGCGTGTCCACACGTCACCCGTTAATGTGTGACTTCATATTTCACAACGGCAACACCGACTAGAAAGCTGTCACCATTCTATGCTAATTGCTAATTGTTGGATATCTCAACATGGCGGCGAGAATGTCCTGTCAAATTGGCCGGTAGCGAATGACAACGTAATTGGTACTTTGTCTAATTACATTAGGGTCGGTTACTGTTTGTTGACGATTTTTCCTGCGGCCGTATTCTGAGTGTAAGTGATCAGGAGCACATCGCGAGCGAGATTGTAATCTCCTTAAAATACCTAAACAAAGTTGTGTGCGATGGCGGCGATTTTAGTTCCATCCACGATTCGAAAAATTGTCGCTATTCATGCAAATTTGTTTTCAGTGTGAATAAGAATTTTAAGCTTTACGCTTGAGATGTTCCGATGTTTTACGCCATTATAATTCGTTGTAAAGAAATTAATTGGAACGAAAAAGATGTCGTTAATAGGTTTTCTGTTAAAAAACAATTTTTAATACCTACGAGCTTTCTTGCGGACTGTACTTTTTGTTGTCATCCAACTAATATATCCATACCAAATTTCAAGTCCATACCATACCCGGTTTTACATAGTATGCAAAATTATAGCTCAATCGGATGCCAACAACTGGACTGGAGGTTTGCAAATTTGTGCAAGAATAAAAGCTTCTAACCTAACCTCAACGCAATGAAACTTAGTACGTGAAGTAACGAATAACTTCCATAATGAATTGCTGCTTTACCTGCTTTCCATGTTATGAATCTTCTAAGACTAATATAAAATCTCGCTCGCTCTCTGGCCCCTAATTCACCAACCTTACAGATGTCAGTTTTCAATGCCAATTCGGTGTCAATTGCTGACTTGAAGAGCTTTTATTTTAGCGCACTTCATTTTGGCAAAGAAATGTAGTTCGAATTGTCATTGAAAACTGACGAATGTAAAATTGGTGAATTAGGGGTCTGGAGCAATATCACTTACATTTCACTCCGAATACTGGCCCTGTTCTCATTACAATACGCAAAGTAGCGTTAGTATGTCGCAAATCTTTAAAGAAATTTCACTGCTATGCTATTCGATATAGGGTTGTAGTTGCCTTGCTGTGACTCTAGTCGGGTCCTGGTCGTGGGTTTGCCCTAGAATAAGGTATTGAGGCTAGATATAACAGCTGATTGCCGAATGCTCAAGGCTCGGGAAAGATACCTGAAGACTATACTAGGTGCGGTGCGGTATGAAGAGTTTGAGACCAGGGTACTAAATTGGCACAATGTTTATCAAAATCAAAATTTTCAACGCAATCAAAAGATACAGTCATTAAAAAACTCGTTTCTATACAAATTGCCGTTTTTTGAAAACCTAAAGGGTACTTCCAGTTGTCCTAGAAACTTGAAATTTGGTATGAAGGTAGCTCTTAAATTTTTGTCTGTGTCTAGATTTCGAGGACCAATATAAGTTGACCCCACACTGCGTACATTTTGCTTAGGAGCAGGGCTCTGCTTACACTGGACTTCTTACAACACTGGGGAAAAGCGTTAAAATCCTTCTACGGAACCCTTGGCCGGTTTTTTTTAATCTGCCAGCGCTTTTAGAAGACGAGGATTGCCAAGAAGAATGCGCAGCAAGAAACTTGGCGAAGTCATTTTTTTAATAATTTATTGAATCAGGCGTTACTTTGCGGAGGTCCATATTTATGAACTAAAAGCAATTACTTTGCTCACCCGCGACCAAAGCAAAGTAATCGAAAGTCAAGGTGAGCAAAGTAATTGTTTTTAGTTCATAAAGTCATTTTTGTCTACAACAAGTTACAATAGCTCTTACAATACATAACCATAAATGAATTATTTAAAGAAAACTCACTAAATAATTAGGAATAAAAATACTCCAGTATTATAGTAACAAGTGTAGAAAATTCATTAAAATATACAGGTACTTATACAGATAACTAGCTTATGCCCCGCGGCTTTGCCCCCGTGAAATATTTCAGAATGAGCTAGTTCCCTATCCCATGAGAATTTCGAAAAATCCCTTCTTACTGCACCTCTAGGATACACAAGGCATGTATGCCAAATTTCAAGTCTCTAGGTCTAGTGGTTTAGGCTGTGCGTTGTCTGTCTGTCAGCCAGTCAGTCACGGTACTGTTTTATAGGTATAGAAGAAGATGAAGGGTCATTATGACAGCAAGTGAATGAGCAAGTCGGCATGAATAAAAACCTGTGAAGTTTTTTCGGAAAAAAGTATTGTCAAATTTGTCAACCAGCAGAGGCATTGAATGCACGGGAGAATGTTTTTGTCAACCAGCAGAGGCATTGAATGCACGGGAGAATGTTTTTGTCAACCAGCAGAGGCATTGAATGCACGGGAGAATGTTTTTGTCAACCAGCAGAGGCATTGAATGCACGGGAGAATGTTTTTGTCAACCAGCAGAGGCGTTGAATGCACGGGAGAATGTTTTTTCTTTTGCTGTTCACCTAGACGTGCTCTCAGTCACTTCCTGAAATATTCCCTTGATTTCATAGTTCATTATGTGATACCCTGTGCTGAATTAATTTTGTTAGGGCTTCTATTGAACCACCAATATTGACAATATTGACAATATCTTATTGGTTGATTGTATTCGATCATACGTGGTTATCATCGCCAGCCTATTTACATCCCACTGCTGGGCACGGGAGTGTTATTCGGCTGCTTCAGCGTAGTGTCAAAATAGCTGTCATTTAGTACCTAAAATGTGACATTTTGACGCTGATACAGGTGAACGTAACGCTGTCACCTTAAAGAATGACACCCCAGTACGAACTAACTTCTTGAAACGATTGTTGTAGGTAGTTTCTATCCTAGGGTTCTGCTCTGTGGGTCAAGCACGACTTGTCGAATCCTGCGTAACGTTACGGTTATTGTATCGAGATCGAGAAACCTCATACAAAATTTTGGTTCCAAATACGCTCTCGGGCGGGCGCTGTTCCAAACGTCATACAAACTCGACAACGTTTACTATTCGATTTTACGTGACGCAGGATTCGAAAAGTCGTGCTGGTTTTACGAGTTCCATAGCTTGTAAGGCGTTTCTATCCTGTGTTTAGTTTTACAACCCACATAACCGCTTCTACATTTACCGTTTGTTTAACCAAATTGTTATTTCCGTTGCAGGTACGTACGAGCTAGACACGTAATAAGGTAAACTGATTAAATAATCCTTCAAATTAATAACAATAACCCGCCGACCAAATCTCCTTTCCCGCTTTGGATACGATCGTATTAGGCAATCAGGAAACGTTGGCAATTATATCGTCGGTTTTCCTTCAAATATTATTCCAATTGCTTGTAAATCTACGAAATCTAAGGTTTGGACACGCAACGAAAATCGTGCTAATTGGTTTTCATTGCGGGGCCGTTAACCGACAAAGTTGGAAGTAGTCCATTAAACTCGGCAATATAATGTATTGCTGCTAAAACTGCCTAAATTGAGAAACAGAGTAGAGTAACTTGCAAGCTAAAGTTTAAAACACATTATTTTAATGCGATATTAATCGCTTTTTCTGTTTGTAAAGTAGTTTAAGTTACGCTGTATTACATGATTGAGGAAGGAAAAAAGAATTTATTCTGACATGTTTTTTTTTTATCCTAATTACTCTTAGAATAGAGGCGATACAGCGTTTAATACCGGTAACAGATGATTCGTAACATCAATTATAACCTGAAACGCTTTTAATTTATGACATCCTGGTACTTTTTCAGTATTGTAAGTTTTTTGCTATTAATATGTATCTAGATATGTTGTCCCAGTGAATTACGTTCGAAAATAGTCGCGGTTGCATCGTCACGTCATTTTGGTAGAGTTGTTTATAATATTGCATTTTTTACAAAACAATTTATGCATGTTAACTACTGTGACTTGCTGTGACAGACAACATCGACGTAGCTCCGCTGCGCGCGCGGAGCTCCAATTCCGTATAGTTCAAGGCGCTTAACGCCTTGACGCAACTCTATTTACTATATTAATAATAATAATAATATTTATTTGCTTAAAAACACAAGTACTTATACATTAAAATGAGATGTCTGACGGACCCCAAACTAGGCTGAGCCTGTATCTTGAGGTCCTGAAGCCCACTAAGCTAACCTACCTTAGCCGCTGTTTAGACAAGTTGCAACTTAGACTAGTCGCTAAATAGACGAGTTGTTATTTCGACCAGTTGCTACGTGGACCATTTGCTTTTGAGACGAAATATTACCTATCAAACTAGACCTTGCCAAGAGAGCATCCCACACTTCCCGCATTATCACCTTCAACGCTATGGTTCCCTGGTACAGTTAAAGGTCTAAGGTCCGGTACGGTACCGTAACGGTCCCGCTCTGATTGCCCCGACTTTGAGAACCACTGTGTCACTTGAACACATTACTATTCACAGCGCAGTTGCGTAAAAAATGGAAAATGCATAACATTTTGTGCTCGCTCTTGACTGCACAGTTTTAGAGTTCAAAATGGAAGCGTGTGTTGTTTGTTAATAACTATCACTTCATATTTTTAATTGCATGTGGGTTGAAGAAATCTGTGTTAGATAATACCCAAGTGGGTCTAAAAATTCTGAGAAGTAGGTAAACAAAACGCAGATTATGAGGAATTTCTTATGAGGTAATATTAGCTGAGCTCTCTTTCAGCGGGTCTAGATGTGCTAGTGCCGCTGATTTATGAATCGTAACCTAAAGCACAGAATACATAATAGTACACCTAAATCAATGTTTCTGTCGCGCTGATGTAGGCGGGATCACAATCAGTGCGATAAGGACAACTGTTTTGATTTTTGCGCTTATCTTTAGTCTTGTAAGATTTGCATACTGGGCTTCTGTTTGCGGTCTATTTAATTAGGCCGTTTTATGCGATGCGATGGTTATGGTTACTACCTAGCCCTTAAAATAACAAAAATATGAAAAAAGCAAAACGGACAAACACAGACACCTACTGATACAATTGACATTATTAAAAAAAAATTGATCTAGGGTCAAAAACCAGATCGAAAACATTTGTATGGAAAAATTACCTCTAATGATCTCTTAATATAATTATGGCCCGATTGAGGAAAATTACATGGATGCATCGAAGATTTTTATCAGGGAATCCCAAAGTGGGATAGATATTCTGAATCATCCAAATTAGCAAAAAGTGGAATTTATTACCAAGTAGTCTGAGTAAACTATCGCTTGACTAGCAATACATTGCGGCACTGGTGGAATCACCAAGAACTCATTAAAAGAGAGAGCCAGCAATGCATTATGTTGCATGACGTTTCTCGCCCAAGTCAACTCGAACTAGAAGGAAAAAGTCCCTGATCAAGAGATTGCGCCGGGCATCGAACTCGGTACATTTCCAAATGATAATTGAAAAGAACCGAATGCTCAATCGAAAGATGTTATCAAACCCTGCGGTAGAGATACTGGAAAAGGTTGGAAGATTTCTTTGCACGTACAAAATCTTTCAAAGAGGTTTTTACTAAGTATGGTGTTCTTCTTTCATTGCCAGTACTTTATTATTAAGTTGAAAACAAGATATTTTATAGTAAATTAAGAGTTTCAACACATTGAAGTACTTGTCGTGTTAAATAATAAAAGAAAATTAAATAATATCGACAAGGAATTAGAGTGCAGCTGTGTCTGTAATGCTGACAGTTACCACATAAATTGTCGTTAAGGAACGACAACGAACGATCCTTCAATCAATGAATTCAGACTTTTTGTTGACTGTACTTGTATTGTCACCCAAGTTAGATTTCCATTCCAAATTTTAAGCTAATCCAGCTACTGAAAGTGGGTCAAATGTAACTTGCAAGATTTGGCCCGAACATACGTATTGTACATTGAAGGTTAATAAAAAGCTTGTAAAAACCTAAAAATAAAAAAACTATTTTAATACTAGTTTTTTGTTGTTGTCTGTACTGTACGTATGTCATCCAACTCGCATAGCCATACCAAGTTTTAAGTGATTCCCTCCTGTGGAGACGCTTCCAGGTGCACCATTAGAATTTCACTACCATTATTGCATTGTCACAAGATTGTCACCGAACTTGCACAAGTATGAAAAATGTCACCTAAATCGAACATCGGGAAGTGGGTCAAATTGAACTTGCCAGATTTGGCCCGAACATGCATACATTGAAGGTTAACAAAAAGGTTAGTATAAAATAAGGTGTGGGTCTCCTCAAAAATATTTTTTTAAACCAAAGCGAGTACGCTCAGTCTCTTCCATTGCCATATATCCAGCCAACTCTCTGTAAGTGCAGTGACCATTGGCATTGCCTATCCATCCAAACTGAGGTGAAGCTGAGACAAAGAGCTCTTCTCTGCGAAAGAGGTTAGCGGTATTGTGGAATACAGATTCCTGATAACACCGAATGGTTAAGTTGTAGCTAGAGATAATCGTGGTTATCATTGGCTTGTACCTATAATACTGTAATTTCATTTATTTTGTTTGTTCTTTCTAATCATTTAGAGTTTTCTTTATATGGTTTGGCCACAGCCACAGTTAGTGGTTATGTATACTGTAAAAACCATTGCAACTTGTTTTAGAAAAAAAAAACTTTGTACCATGTGTCGCATTCTTCCTGGCAATCGCGGTCTTTCCGAAAGCACAGATACGTACTTACTAAATAAAATTTTGTTTAAAGATTTTGCGACTATTTATTTTGGTTTTATTCCTTGTTTCTGTTCGGGTGGTTCAGGCGAAAGTTTAAAGTGTAAACGCTGCATAATTAAGCTACTGTAACTTGTTAACAGTTGGGTTTTGAATTAGCGTATCTCACCTGATATAACTTTATTTTAAATTTGTTATTTACTCAGGGCACAATTAATCCCCTTCCCTATTTTTAAAATTCATCGTAAAAGCATTCATTGTATTAAACACATTTCACAATAATCACGAAAAATGGGATCCGTGGACGATTAATTTTGTCGGTGAGTGTAACTCTAGGTAGTCTTATATGATTGTGTGTGCGTGGTGGTGTTTCGCTTCTAGTAGGTTTTATTCTTATGGTTGAGGGTCAGCAGTTATTTCTTATTTGATTGTAAATATCATACATATGGCTATTTGACACTTGTATCGAATGGCGCCCACCAAGACGATTTCGTAGAAAGAAGTCTGATAAAGATGTTATGTTATTTTTTCCAATGAAACATGAACACAAGGCGCACACCGCTTAATTGATTTGCCCGGTTGATTTACATCGAAACATAAAGGGGTGAAGTGAAGACGAATAATCGAATCCTGCGTGACGTAACATCGAGAAAATTCATATCAATATTCGTGCTTGGGCTGCAGAGTAAGTGACAAGCAGTGTGAGATCGGTGTATGAAACTTTTCCAGTTAGGAGACGTAACTATAGTTACAAATTACTGCTATTACCAAGCATTATGTCGTCAATATACAAAGCGTGTGTTACTTGTCTGTCTTAGAAGTTTGTCAGGTCAGTTACAATGGAGTTACATTTACAATCACACTATTCCCTATTGTCTACCATACCTGGCATTCTGTAATCTCCTTGTACTGTTTTGATGTTTTCAATAAAGAATATTTTCTATTCTATTGTAGTATCCCACCCCACCTACCCATCTTGTTTTGATCTACTGAAGATAAAAAAACATCTATCTTCAATTTTGCTCTCTCAATAAACTTACCATCGATCGGTAATCTAATCTCTGCAGCTATCTATCTGTCTTTGGGAGAATGGTAGGCCATCTACGGATAGCAAATCGTTGGATTTATTAAATTCGTCAGTTAGCAAGTAGCAAAACAAAATATAGATTGAATATGCTAGTAGTCACTTTTACATGGTTACCTACTTTTGCTACATAAACAAACTTATCTATGTGGCAAAAACTAGATAACAATCTTACCTACAATACCAGGCCCGCATAAAGGCAAGCGGGCTAGATAAAACTGTCTCGCTATCGGCACAACATCCGGGTGTTTTCACCGAGGAACTGAGGTAACAATTACCCAGACGTGTGAACGTCCCACTGTTTCATGCTTCCCTGGTACATTGGAAACACTTTCTATGACAGCGCTGTGGTAAATTACGAAGAAACCATAAAAAATGGCGATGCGATTTCTAAGAATGGATAGATTGCTATTTATAGTAAATGTGACGGAAATATAAATCAGTAGGGGAAGCATCGCGGTAATGAACGGTTAGAGGGTGTGTCGAATCCAAAAGTCAGAAGAATCCTGCTGCGTGATTGACGCTTTTCTTTATAGCCTTTTATAGCTTCAAGGATTTACAGAAACAGAATATAAATATTTACTAAACAAACCGTACTTATTAAACGAAATACTTAATGTACTCACCTGATTACAGCTGATAGTCCAGTCAACCATGGCTAGGCTGAAAAAACTTGGTCATGCATTATAGACAACTATGATTATGAAAAAATACTGATTATGTAATTGGTAGATTGCAAGGCATGTGGGCAGCGACAGTAGATCTCGAGTCTCATGAAGTTGGCCAACCCTGACATATGGTGTCTGAAAATATTAGACTTGACACGAATCCTACAATGCGGTTGGTGATTTATCTAATTCTGTTTTTGAAAGATGGATCCTGAAATTGAAAGTTTAGATCTGCCTTGAAACAAAAACTCTAAATGGTACTTTGTTACATCATGTTACATTGTCGGCGAAATGCACTCACTCTAATCCGAAACCACGCACAGATAAACCAAATGTTATCATAAAAAGTGACTTCCAAGTCAGGACACGACAACTACAAACAGCGACAAAGTTTTCCAAAAATGGCGCCGCTAAGAAATTCCTGCGATGAATCGGAGCCGCATGGTTCCAACTATGTTTGGATTCCTGCACCAACACGTTCTTTCCTCGTTTGTTTCTTAGTGGGTCTCTTTCCTAATAGACCAGTTAGAGGAGGATGGACTGAGCTAATAGCGAGAAACAGCCCACAAGGTAGAGATTCAGGAAGAAGGCCCCCTGGAAAGTAGATGGGTTTAGGTAACAGACTTAACGTTATGTTAATTTCTATAAGTGAAACAGTTGAGGGACGATCAACGATAAGTAATAAAGTGAGGTTATACTCGATTGAGGTAATCATTTGTAACAGACGATTCTTTTATGACGATATTTACCAGCTTATTGTTTGATTCTATACCTAACACAATACCCGTGTAATGATCTGAAAATGATTTGATTATATCCTAAAGGGATGCATTATTGGCTAACTTTTTATAGTTTTCTATAGTTAGTATTTTTGTATTATTATGTATCTGTTATCGAGTTTCATTGAAATTATGTGTTTTTTTTATGCTTTTTGTGTATTTTTTTTTTGCTAGTAACCTGCTATAAATTCGTGACCTAAAACCTTTTTAATTAGCACCACCTGCTTTAATATGTTCTTACCTTTATTCCATTATGGTTGCCTGGTAGAGATCGCTCTGTAGCGATAAGTCCGCCCATTGCTACCTTGTATTTTCTTTGTGCCTTATTTCTTGTCTTGACTGTTAAGTGGTGTTCAATAAAGAGTTATTGTATTGTATTGTATTGTATTGTAAAGATAGTTCCACTTAAATTTCGTCAAGACTGGATACGAAAAACACTAAATGCCGTTATTAATGACAAAATCTACATCAGACGTATTCAAAACGGGATATTCACCGCGGTTACCTACTTAGGTTTGGATGAGCTCCCGATATTTTGACCCAGTTACATGCATCATGCATGATCATCCAATCCCATGATATTCCGTTTTGAATATGTCTAATGCAACCTCATTTAAAATTGTAAAAATTCAACCATTTCAGACATATTCAGATAGTCTGACTTTATTTCCTTTTCAAGAGGTATCCATTCCAACAAACACTCTCCTACTTGACTTAAAAATCAAAGGCTCACTTTTTTGTGTCTCTGTTCCAACTGCAGTTATTGTCATCTTTTCAGCCTTGATGTATCATTGCTTGTGTCAAGCAGGTCCTTAGCAAGTTTGTTTGTGTGCTTGTGAAGCCTTTGCCTGTACTTGACAATATCTGTTGAACTAAGAACAATTACTTTGCTCACCCCCGACCACAAGTGATAAAACAGTTTTATATGTATGTTTCCACGCAACACCTCCGCCTCCACTGCTGCACAAATCAACACATGCCACACAGACCCAACTATCACCACTACCACTAAACTAAACGCTGACGCTTCTCAGCACTCTCCACGAGGCCATTATCAAAGCACCAGAACAACCGTTCAACATGCCGCCATTTTCTCCTCGCGACTCCTGATACAATAAATTATTTTATATCTGTTGATTTCTTCTTTATGTGTTGGCATATTCAAGTATTCATGTATCTCTGTGTTTCTCACAAATCTAAAAATACTCGTGCTCAAATGTAAGTAAGTATTCTACTTTCTTTAATAAACTGGAACTTCAAACAATGACTGCCACTTCCTCACCAAAAGATCGATATGCGAGCCGCCGTTGATCAAGCAAACTTGACTTATCTGCCTTGAACTGCTTGCCTGTCCGCCTTTCACCCGTTTTGAATATCAGTTACACGTTATAGTTAGTTCAGTAAGCAATGGGTTTGCCTTTAGAGCAACAGGCTTCGGAAGGTACGGTTTTAATGTAGATTATTGCGGATATATAGCCTAGTAAATTTACGACGATTACTGCGTCTAGCGTAAGTGTAAGTTATGACAAAAGAAAACTTGTCACTCGCGTTTGCGGATACGTTACCGACGTTAAGACGTTTTCATTTGTCAAAAATTACACTAGACCAGATTGCCTAGTGTAATCAACGGCCAAAAAAACGTCTCGATCGCGTTCGCGTTTACATCTGAATTACAATAAGCAAATTGGGAGCGCCAATAGTGGCACGTATTGACAACAAACAATTTTCTCATACTATTTGACACCCGTAATGTAAAGGCGATCGAGACGTAAACATTTTTGGCCGGCGATGGCGATTGCACTAGGAGAGCCTAGGGGGAGGCCTATATGTTCAGTAGTGGACGTCTTTCGGCTGACATGATGATGATGATGATGATTAGTATCGTCTGACGTTACGTTAACACCGGGTTAGTTTCTAACCAAGGTCGGCGCAAGTCGGTTTAAGACGGCATTATGTGAAAAAGGCGTGAAGTGTTAACACTTCCACACACACACCTAAGACAAATATCTTACGACTAATTAATTAATTAGCCAATTATTTCCCGCAGTTATTGTTGTCGCATTCGTTTCGCCACAATGGCTTGAGAGATAGCGTCTGCACACGCTGCTAACCTATGCCACCCTGGTAATTGGGGGTTTCACCGGCTTGGAATAGGAAGGTCAGGTACATTGTCGGATCACCACGTCTCTAAGAACTTAAATACCTTTTGGTTCTAGTGACACAAAAATTATGACAAACAATCTTTCGAACAAATATTACATTATGACTGTTTTTTTCTATGAGACGTAGAAGAAGGACTACGAATTATTTAGTCTGAAACATGTTGGGCTAAACACGACTTATATTATGAGTGAGTGTATAGAGAAAATTACCATGGGATATTCTAATATTGATAGTAAACTAAGCAGATATGCTGATGATAAAGTAAAACTCAATATTTGCATTAGTAAATATTGACATGTTTACATATTTATCATCGGTTTGACATATCGAGGTCAATGTTTGCCTTCTTGGCTTGGGCAAGATAAATTATAGTATTTACATTCCGTGGAGTAAATTCGGTTTCTTGGGGCATGTAGCATTTGGAAAATATTTTAGTCTAGATTATGTATAACAACTATTCACATCAAACAGGGAATCTATTATTTATTATTTATAAACATGGCTTCGCCGAGGCTGCTCTTTCGCCAAAGATGCGCTAAGTATGTTGTTAAGACTGTGTCTGTATCCACCAAGCTTAGCTTAGCTTGGCACTGGTGGAAATAATTACTTGGCGGCATGCGGCATACTTCACAACTACACTGATACAACATACGGCTGACTGGCGTGATGTATGACAACAGAATGCCCTTAAAAATCAAGGCCAAACTGTATAAGTAAAACGGCTATTGCTAGGCAACCACCAAACAACACATACAAAGGCTACACACAACATAAATTTGCATATTGTGCTGGTCAGCCGGTGTCACGAGGATGGACAGAGTCCAAAATAAGCTCGTGCGAGGTAGTTACAAGATCGTCCCCATAGCAGACAAGCTGAAGGAGAAACGGTTGTGTTGGTACGGCCACGTGCTCAGACCGCTCACAGACCACATGGTGCAAGTGGCTTTAGACCCGGATGGGACACGGATGGGCGCCCAAACCGCACAAATTGGCCTCGAGTTAAGAAAGCGGACAAGGAGAGCTGACCCCAGAAACTGGGAAGGGGGCTTAGATGGATGATGATACTTCACAACTACGCAATAATACTTTTTACACGAGTCCGGAGGTGTCTAGGAACGAGCCTAGAGGCGAGGGTTGAGATTCGGGGCGAATTAAAATGATACCTCTGCTCGTGTACGTTTTGTACTTTTTAAATAAGTATGCGGGCATCGTTACGCTTGCAATGACATCAACTTACTGAGTAATGAGAAGGCCATGTTTAGCCAACGCTGCCGCTCATTTACTTACTTACTAGCTAGCTGGGCGCAGTGATCCGAAGTGGATCTTGGTCTCCGACACTAGACTTCGCGATGCCTTGCGATCCTGAGCCAGCTCTTGCCAGCCATCGACCCCGAGATCCGAAAGGTCCTTCTGGACTTTGGCGCTCATTTGGCTCTGACATATTTCTGTATATCTTCCGGTATAGTAGATCAATGATCAAAACAATGGAAACGCCTGGCACGTCAAGCGCCCGCGCATAATGTAACCCGACCACATGCACTCTCACCTTGTCTCAGCTAATCGCTGGGTGGTGTAACTCCGCTACCATATAAAGCCATGGAGCACTCATGACGGCAGTTACCTTTAGCTTAGCCTCCAGCTTAAGTAGCTCGTTAAACCTCCGACGCATAAAGAGGGGTGTTATAAGTTTGACCGCTATGTGTATGTCTGTCACCGACGCTCATAAACGGGGGAACTGATTTGGATGCGGCTTTATCCATTATTGTCTAGTACAGGCTTTGCCTAGTTTGGGACTGGATCAATTGGTGCCAATATTCCCATGATATTTCGTTTATACATATATTTCACCATTTTATTGTTTGAGGTATTTTGGCAGAGGTGAAAGCTCGTTGCCAGCTCCCGTCGCAAGTTTTCTAAAACCATACTGTGCTATGCCATCTCAACTTGGCTGTGTAATGCGATGTGACCGCTGCAACCAGGCCAAAGCTTGATGCAACTTCGTTACGACAGTTAGTTTAAATTATAATAATGGAGTACCTATATTTTTGTATTTTTTCTCCATTTTCTTATTCTTACGGTTTTCCCCATCAACTTACCAACACCATGGACTGGGTCAGCGCTTGAAAACGTCCGAACTAATTTGAAATTACATGAACCCTGAAAACAATACACTGGTTTTCTTCGGGCAGTCGTGTAAAAAGACCTACTGGGACACATTTTTCGTGAATTTTGTACTAGACCATGGTGTTATCTCCAGTAATCCATTTATTCCTCTATGAGTGAGTCTCACGGAAGGTTTATCAAAATATAAACACAGATAGTTAGGAATTAGAGACACTGGATTGTGTCCGTAATATTGGCGTAGATTCAGGCAGGTCTTTAACTCGGCAGTCGTTTTTTAACACGGAAGATCTTTTTTCCTAATCAGTTATACTTCATTAATTTTAACAACATATAAACTAGGTTAAACCGCGTAAACTAGTTCATTAATCGGAACAATACAGCATAATTGTCACCTCATATGTTTCGCGCATAATTCGATCTTACATAAGTGAATATTAAATGTTGTAACGGCAACGGCGCCCACGCGCCGCCATTGTTTCTTGCTGATGGGTATCAGGAGAGCATAGGAGTATGAAGCTTGCACAAATGTGTTTGTTTACACCGATGGGTCACGATCACGAGATAAGGCGTCTGATGTCCTGTTGCGCTATGATGCCCTGGTAGGTTAGAATGTTTGGGCTTGTGTAAGGCATGCTTGTTTGTACGATAAAAGGGTGCATTAGCGATTGATTTTATTTTTTAATCATGGTCTGTGTGTCAATTTCCACCAATCACAGGCCAGTAGCTTGTCTCTCATTGGTGGAGAATGACAGATAGACCTCACTCGACACTAGCGATCCTAGCGGATATTTGACTCGCTACAGCCCTCGATGTAACGAAACATGCGCCCTGACATTCGAAAACTATGGCTTAAAAAAAAGGAAAATTGTTTTAGAATGTCCAAACAGAAAACCCTTTTATTATGATACTCCACTTGACCACTAATAAATAACCCCACTTTGAAATTTGGAGACCACTTTCGGACCCTACTGCAATAAAAAATGTATTTGTAAAACTGTTCCAAATTCCAAGTCGCAGTAGTAGTAGTTAGTAGGTCCTGAGGTTACCTGCTGTGACGGACGTACAGACCGAGTCACACCATATGGGTTCCGTTTTAGTTTTTAGAAAAGTCGAAAAACCCCTCATACTTTAATTTTTTAAGTTTAATGTCTCAAGAACGGCTGAATCGATTTTCATAAAACTTAGCTAAGAACCATCCCGAAAACTAGCTTTCGATTTAAAAAGCCTCGTCCAAATCGGTCCATCCGTTTGGGATCTATGATGCCACAGCTGTATACACAGGCCAAACCTATAACACCCCTATTTAAAAAAAAAATCCTTAACCCATCATAGCAAACCGAGACAAACGGCTTCTCAGCCCCGCCCCACCCGCCCCACTCGCCGCACGCGCCGATTGCGAAATATTACGCGTATTAGTTACCGCACGTGCCTTATGTTGGCCATATATCGCTGCCTGCGCATGATTGAAGATTTGCTCGTGATAAGTAAATGGCCCGGCTTAAGAAGTATACCTTCAGATATACTGTACAGTCAGCAGCAGAAGTAGCTAAGCAACCGAAGCGGTCACGGCGCTATTGTTATAGACATAAGAGCTTGTGCAGATCATTGTGACCGCTTCGGTTGCTTAGCTACTTTGCTGCTGACTATACAACAAGTAAACATAAAACTACAATGACTTTCTTGAAAAGCCAAGTGACTTCCGCAAAAACGCTTTTCAAGGTGCGTTTTCTCAGAACTTTGACGCGACTGCGTTCCGCTGCGTGTAATTAATATTCGCCATTCTTCAACGGATACTCCTAACTGCACCCGTATACCCAATAATTAAACAAACACAAACACAAACAAGTTAGAACTACCGACAACAAAAGGCTATAATAATTTACTGAGCTATCTTTTGGACCGTACAATGCGGACTCGGACGGCCATGCTGGTAGCATAACGGTATTCCGATTTCAAATTTGACTTTATCTGCGTTCGATAGGATAGAGTGGCCAGTGTCGTGGTTGGAGCGGAGTTGAGAATAGAGATTAGTTTTTTTTTTTTTTAGTTTTGGCACAGAAAGAAACCAAAAAAGATTAAAGGTGGTGTGTTTTGCCTAAAACATTAGGATGTTTGCAATTTTTACTCCAATTCAAAACCGAAGCGTGCGATGACAAGTGTTCCATTTTCCCCAAAGTTCAGTAGTCGCTGTTTTTTTTTTAAATCATATACAAACTTACCGAGCTGTCGTTTCGTATCGACTACAGTCACCTAAACCATGATTTACCTTTCTATCTCATAACCCTGGTTAAGAAATACAAAATTCGTAAATAATATCGAAACTTTCGTAGTTGGGTCAATCAATATTTCATTGCCACTCGTTGCCATGGAGATGTCCCCTCGGTAACTCGTCTAAAATAAGATTATCTAAGGCACCACTCCGTCAAACGTCAGGATTTTCGACAGTTATATGCCAATTCCTTCATACTTCATCTCCTAAGCATGCTAAACCTGACTTTCGTGTTGTACTTTGACACGGTCTGAACTTTACAAAAGAATTTCATAGTTACAATGTCAACTAAGTACCTACATCCACTGCATGAAAGACGTGTAAAAGTAATGGGTCAATAGTCTATCTGTACACGTAATCATCTAACTGTACACGATCACGTAAACCTAACGGCCTGTATTATCCAAAATAGAGATGTTAAATTAGTACATTTAATAACTTATAATAAGAGCATGATTATAAAAATTGTTCGGCCATAATTTTTGGCCGAAGGCTCCTCACTGGCTGTACTGTTTGGAAAGAGATGAATGCTTGCAAATATCTGAGTTAATTCCAGTGTTTTGGACCTTAAGGTATTGTAGTATAGTTGTTTTATGATCGCGTTAGATGGAGAACGGGCCCTGATGTACGGGCGAGGTATTGATAAGTGCGCTCGCGCTTCCCGCTCGACCATGCAAATTATCGTTGCGCCGTGCCCACACTGTGATTTGTCATTGTTTAAGGTACGAGATTGTTGCTTTTCGTTTATGCTACCCTGGTACTTGGATCTGGGATGTTATTCCCTGCTGTTAGTTACAGCGTCGAAGTGTCAAATTAGCTGTCATAGAGTATAGAAAATTTGACACTTCGAAGCTGAAGCAGCCGTGAGCGCAACGCTGTCACCTTAGAGAATAAAAGTCAGTGTGTTTAAAATTGAAGTCAGTATTCAAAACTAAATATATGTTTCATATGAGTCTTAAAACTCGCTGCTGCAAGAAAGGGCTGAGTAATGCAATCCCGACTCAAGGAAGCTAAAATATCAAATAATTGGATATTTCACTTATTTTTTTCAGTAATGTAGCATGTGAAATGTCATGGCTTTTATATTAAAAATCGTCGAATTCAATTGGTACCATTAGTTAGGGATAAGCCCGCCTTTGTACTCGAATTTGGTTGTTTGTAAATTGTGTTTTTATCCTATAAATAAAGTTTTCTTTATTTAATTAAAGAATGTATACGAACTTAACGATATGTCGTCAAAAGTAGAAAATAAATAAACATTAAAAATAATGTACTTGTTATTTATTTTCGAAGTGAAATAAACGGATCACCACGTATGTCAGTCGAGTATTGCCCGACATGTTTCGGACTAATCCTTAATCCTTCCTATGGGAGCACTCAAGTCGGCGAAGCGTGTGCTCCCAGAGGAACGAATACGAATTAGTCCGAAACATGTCGGGCAATACTCGACTGGCATACGTGAGTAATCCGTTTATTTTACTGTGATTGAATGTCACGGTAGTTCCATGTTAAAATTGATACTGAAATTTATTTCAAGTATTATTGTTAAGATATACCTAAATAAGTATAGAGTTAGTATAGAACGAGCTTTACTGCGCATGCGCAGGCGTCGATAGCAGTATTAGGAACATGTTCGGATGAAGTCATTATTAACCCAATTTAACAGTTGATCTGTATCACGGTGATGGATGATAGCCATAGGGTGATTTTAAAATTGATTACAGATGCTGCAATCATTAAAAAATCATAGGTACTCACTTAAAAGTTTAAACATTTCAGTGTTCTGCAATTCATAGCGAAATAAAGAGATCACTCACATACATAATATTGGATCATTGACGTTAGTCCGAAACATGTCGGGCTAAACTCGACTTACGTACGTGAGTGATCCATTTATTTAGCTATGATTTAGTCTCACGGGACTTTCATGCTAAAAAATGTTCTGGAATTCGTTTAAAAAAAAGAGAGGACCTTCTCTTGGGGGCAGCGCAGTCTAATGGGGTCCGCCAAGACGAAAACACTTTATTATTACTTGAAGAAGATGTGGCTGACACCATGTCCTTAAATATTTACGAATTATTTTTATTATTACTTGAAGAAGATGTGGCTGACACCATGTCCTTAAATATTTACGAATTATTTTTATTATTACTTGAAGAAGATGTGGCTGACACCATGTCCTTGAATATTTACGAATTATTTTTATTATTACTTGAAGAAGATGTGGCTGACACCATGTCCTTAAATATTTACGAATTATTTTTATTATTACTTGAAGAAGATGTGGCTGACACCATGTCCTTAAATATTTACGAATTATTTTTATTATTACTTGAAGAAGATGTGGCTGACACCATGTCCTTGAATATTTACGAATTATTTTTTATCAACTGTGTTTGTATTTAGTATATGTATTGTATGTATATTATGTAGCAGTATGTTATAATATGGTGGGCTTTTATTATTTATTCGCCTTCACTATTTATGATTGTAAACGCACTCTTTGTCGGTCCCTTAAATTAACTTCTCCTCTCTACCGCTCAAAGGTTGACTGGTAGAGATCCCTTATAGGGATAAGTCCGCCTTTGTACCGTATCTCACTGTTGGTAACCTGTATTTATTTCTGTATTTTCTGTACAATAAAGCGTTTACTTACTTACTTACTTAATAAGGGATCTCTACCAGTCAACCTTTGAGCGTAGAGAGGAGAAGTTAATTTAAAGGACCGACAAAGAGTGCGTTTATAATTACAAATAGTGAAGGCGATCATGATACTCGGGACTTAATCACGTAAAAATATTTAAATACTCGTACCTCGACGTTTCGGACGCGACGTTGCGTCCGTGCTGAGCGCCTAGTGTAATCGCCGACCAGAGGGTCGAGCACGACTTTACGAAAGCTGCGTAACGTTACGGTTATCGTATCGAGATCGAGAAAACTCATACTAAATTTTAGTTCCAAATACGCTCACGGGCGGGCGCTGTTCCAAACGTCATACACACTCAACAACGTTTACTATTTGACTTTACGTTACGCAGCATTCGTAAAGTCGTGCTCGACCCTCAGGCCAAGAAATACGTCTCGATCGCGTTCGCGTTTAACAATTCTCATACTATTTGACACATTAACGCAAACGCGATCGAGACGTATTTTATGCTTTTTGATTACACTAAGGGCACTGGTCTCGAAGGGACGTGTTCGAGACGTATTTTAAACCGACTTCAAAAAAAGGAGGAGGTTCTTTGATCGTTGATTTAGACGCTATTGGACGCTTCGAACTGAACACATTAAAAAAAAACACCTAATTGGTTCTGACCAAAACAATGCATTCGTTTTCCTTGGGCAGTCGTGTAAAAAACATCTTTCCCATAAAAAACCCCATCAAATTCTCTTTCACTTAAAAAAGGCTCGTTCCCGTCCCGTGCGCAGGAGTGGACGACCTTGTAAGGTCGGCGCGGGTTTTACCAACCTGCGCAGAGTAGGGTAAGGGTGGAGTAAGCGACTTCGACTTTATACATTTTAAATCGAAGTAATAATAACCTAACCAACTTTTAGAAAAGTTGAAAAATCCTCACATTATCATTTCAAAGTTCAATATTTCGAAAACTGGTGAACCGATTTTAATGAAACTTGGCTAAGAACCATCTCGATTAAACTAGCTTTCGATTGATAAAAACCGCATCGAAATCGGCCGAATCGGTCGGTCGGTGTATCTGTCTATGATGCCACAGACACACACACACATGTCAAACTTATAACACCCCTTTTTTTCGTCGGGGGTTAAAAAGTTAAAGTATAAATTATCGAATTACTTGTGGGTAGTAGGACCTTGTTCGTGGTCCGTCAGGATTGGCACCACCATCTTAGTCGCTAATCTTGCCGCTAAGCAGCAGTTTTGTGTTCCGGTGTGTAGAGTAAGGTAGCCGAGGAAAAGGCACAAGTGGCATTTCATCTTAGCCCGCTAGGTTGGCAACGCATCTGCAAACCCCTCGGGGTTGCGGGTGTCTGTCTTTGGACAGTGGTGATTACTAACCATCAGGTGACCCACTTACTCGTTTGCCTTCCTTATAATAAAAAAACCGGCCAAGTGCGAGTCGGACTCGCGCACGAGGGTTCCGTAGAAAGATTTTAACGCTTTGCCCCAGTGTTTTAAGAAGTCCGGTGTTAGCAGAGCCCTGCTCCTAAGCAAAATGTACGCAGTGTGGGGTCAACTTATATTGGTCTGCGAAATCTAGACAGACTTTTTGAGTGGTTGTGCTTGCTATAAGAGCTACCTTCATACCAAATTTCATGTTTCTAGGACAACTGGAAGTAGGTTTTTGGATTGCGCCAATTTGTATGGAAATAGCCTTTGTCATGACTGTATCTTTTGATTGCGTTGACTTAGAAGGTTGATTTTTTTTCCCAACTTCAAGGGACCGCAGGCTTGAGTATTTGATATTAATTTCAGAATGCTACCTCCACGCGTTCCAGAGAAAAAGGGTAATGACAGACGCACAGACAGACAGACAGACTAAGGGTTCTGTTTTTTCCTTTTGAGGTACGGAACCCTAAAAAAATACGGCCTCCGGAGATCACCAGTAAATAAAAGTCTTTTGTTTTCAATCGTACTTTGACTTTGGGTGGCTTTGATTGTGCTCCCTCTGCGACGTACTCTGTGCAAGTGAGAGTGCGCGGGGGAACAACCGCGTTATGGTCCCGGCGCAGACGCAGGCAACAGACAACTTTGGGATACAAAGACGGGAATTTCAAGTTTTTTTTATTCGGTGCCAACGAGATGAATATTCCTTATTAACTTTTGACGGGATCTCATTCAGCGGCAGCGCAATTTAATTTATAACTAGAGCGTTACGGTGTAAACAATCAACTGAGAAAAATACATCTCGATCGCGTTTGCGTTACGGCTGTCAAATAGTATGAGAATTGTTTGTTGTCGATACGATCCGCTAGGCGCTGCCAATTAGCCCATAGTAATTTCGACGTAAACGCGAACGCGATCGAGACTTTTTTCTTACAGAGCGCCTAGTGTAATCGCCGACCAGGCCAAGAAATACGTCTCGATCGCGTTCGCGTTTAACAATTCTCATATTATGTGACACTTTAACGCAAACGCGATCGAGACGTATTTTGTGCTTTTTGATTACACTAAGGGCACAGAGCGCCTAGTGTAATCGCCGACCAGTGCCCTAAGCACGACTTGTCGAATCCTGCGTTACGTTACGGTTATCGTATCGAGATCGAGAAAGCTCATACTAAATTTTAGTTCCAAATACGCTCACGGGCGGGCGCTGTTCCAAACGTCATACAAACTCGTTATAGTTTATTTACAATTCGATTTTACGCGACGCAGGATTCGACAAGTCGTGCTTAGGGCACTGGCCAAGAAATACGTCTCGATCGCGTTCGCGTTGAACAATTCTCATGCTATTTGACACTTTAACGCAAACGCGATCGAGATGTATTTTGTGCTTTTTGATTAAAATATAGGCACAGTTACATTATTACAACATGCATCATGATCACGGGCAGACTGATGAAAATCTGATAGACGTAATCGCGGTCAATATCCCGTTCTGAATAATGTCTAATGTACGAGTATTTAACTGCGAAACATTTAAAACTGTCCTTAGATTGTTACTAAGTAACTATTAAGTAATTTATTCCGAATTGTTATTCATACACCTAAAGATTCCCGAAGCACGGCGCACATGCATTTTGCATTTCTAATGCACATTGAATAATAATTCGAGTATTGACGAGCCGCTGGACGTGAGATGTGTCAAGCGCATAATTAAATATAATAAATATAACGACAATGCAAATATAAATATAACGTGAATGCAGGAAGCGCATCCTGTGGTATGTTTTAATGTCGTTTTTAATGCGTTTGTGGAATAGTATAACTCAGTGTAATGGTGGCGGGCGGCACACGAAAGGGCTTGTTTCCGCAGCCCCCATACTACGAAATTCTAAAATCGATGTTCGTATCGTATCGTCCCGCTCACTCTCGCGTTAAATAATATTAGTTTGAGAGGAACGGCACGATACGAAGTTCGAATTTTGCACTCCGTAGTCGAGGGGCAGATGCGGAGCCGGGCGGAACGGAGAGGAGTGTGCATTCGTGTATTAGTGGAGGTGGATGCACTGTATGAAAACATACATTTGTCGCACAAACGTAGCTGTCTTTTTAGTTCATAAGTAAAATGTTTACTGACTCTAAATCTTCAATACCTACCTTATACAGATGCTGACTGCGTCGTCAGCCAAATATCAGAGCAATTAAAATTATTAAACGCAATATTAAAATATTTTTCTTTCGGAATCGAAGTAAGTGACAGTTTCTGTATTGTCTCTACACCTTTATCCAAACTATAAACTGCTATAATCCTTCCAATTAAATTAAATGTAGTCTCTCCCTAAAGAACCGTTAATGTGATACAATAAAAACAGAAGGGTTAACGTTAATGCGGCGACCTTTGCTTGATTAGGGCAGCAGCGGCATGGTTAAACTTAATGTCATATGTCAAAGGTCACTTGAGAGAGAAAATGAGTTTTAAGAGTAGTGACGTAAGGTTGAAATTGAAGCTATGATTAGTGATGGGATTCGGTTTTTTTGTTGGTAGTATTGGAATTGAAACAAGTCTAATACGTTAACCTTTGTTAGTTAACGAGTTATTTGGTCGTTAATAGCAGACGCTTCCTAATTCGTGTTTGAAACCGTGTGTCTACAGGCATTTTTTTTTTGTTTTTTTTTTTTCATACTGCATTTCAATGACATACAATTTTATTGGGCTAGTTTCCTGAAAAACATTTATTTAATCCGACAGTAAATAAGTATACTTAAAAGGAAAATTACAAGTTAGCCGTGTGCGCTCCTGTAATTTGTTAATTTTCTGTTTCTAACCGACTTCAAAAAAGGAGGAGGGTCTCAATTCGTCGGAATATTTGTTTCTAAACTATAAAGAGTCTTACATACATGACCGGGCGAATCCGGCGTGACGAATCGGAGTCTTCCGCCGTCTTGTAGTATGTCCTACAAAAAAGTTTGTCTTTTGTTAGTTACCCGACTGCCGGAGGAGGGTTATCATTGACTTCCTATATACAGCAATGTATTGGGTCTAGTACAAAATTCACGAAAAATGTGTCTGCATTTTTCGATGACAGCCATACGTCATAGCGCTGTCGTTCGACCAGACTAAGACTGACTGACGCTCGGTTAGTGGTCTTTTTGCAAATTAGTGGTCTTTTGGTTCGGACGTTTTCAAGCGCTAACCCGAAGTATTAGTAAGTCAAGGAGGGTTCTTTTAGTTTACTACTGCTTCTTACATGTTTTGATTTGGGGTCTATATTTTCTCCCATACAGATGAAATTCATAATGTAATGCTTGTCATAATTTATCACTGATCATAACTCTTTTTTCCTCTGAAACTATTAATTGTTCAGGATTATTATAAAACAAACCTAACCTAACCTATAGAGCTACAGAATGACCATTACAAAATTCCTGAAATTTTTACGGTTTCAGAGAAAAAAAGAGTTATTACTAGTGATAAATTATGACAAACATTACATTATGACTAAAAAAATTCGACGGAACATCCCTTTGATTTGGTCTGTTTGTTTGCAGGCTGGTTCTCGGCTTGCGGGTGCCGCGGCGGCGCGCTGGCTGCGCCGCGGGGCTCCGTGGCGGCGCTGCTGCGCGCGCGCGCCTTTGCGCTCGTCTCGCCGCGCGCGCTGAGCGCGTACCGCGCGCGACCCACCTCAGGTACGGGACCTTCAAGACACCTTTAGACTTCTGTGTAATTTTTTACACGAGAAAACGCTTCGATCGCGTTCGCGTATAGGTAAATTGGTAGCGCCACTAGTGGTACGTATCGACAACAAACTATTCACATACTATTTGACACCCGTAACGCAAACGCGATCGAGACGTATTTTTTGGTCGACGATTACAATAGGCGCTCTATGCCCTTAGTGTAATCAAAAATCACAAAATACGTCTCGATCGCGTTTGCGTTAAAGTGTCAAATAGTATGAGAATTGTTAAACGCGAACGCGATCGACACGTATTTCTTGGCCTGGCGATTACACTGGGCGCTGTGTAATTTGTTAATTTTCTGTTTAATATAACAGCAGAAGTAGCTAAGTAACAGAAACGTTCGCAATGATCTAAGCACGGCTCTATTGTTATAGAGCTTGTGCAGATCATTGTGACCGCATCGGTTGCTTAACTACTTCTTCTGCTGACTGTAGTTTGTGTGCTACGAAAATGTTTGTCCTACGATAACTGCGAGTATCGTCGCTCAGAACTCCATGAAATTTTGTACCCTAGTAGTTGATAATGTATTATTGTCTAAATAATTGTTGAGTTTTAAAGCGTTTTGTTTTACGTACCTAATAATTACATTATCATGATACTCGGGACTTAATCACGTAAAAAATATATACTTGAATTTAAATTTAAATACCTCGACGTTTCGGACGCGACGTTGCGTCCATGGTCTCGAAGGGGCTAATTCAGTCCCGAGTGTCATGATAATGTGCGAAAATCGCGAAAGTTTAAATCAATACATACTTACCTAATAATTAGCCGAGCCGGCCCACTATTATGCAC
Organism: Clepsis dumicolana; assembly: GCA_963691665.1. Classification (NCBI taxonomy): domain Eukaryota; kingdom Metazoa; phylum Arthropoda; class Insecta; order Lepidoptera; family Tortricidae; genus Clepsis; species Clepsis dumicolana. The sequence goes on from OY829526.1 coordinate 3,690,238, forward strand.
CGATTTCACGTCCTGTTTCAAGTATCTCTGCTCCCTGAAACCATGTTCTCCTAGTCCTAAGGTTTACCTTTATCTACAGACAGCGGGCGTGTCGGCGCGCAGTACGAGCGCGCAGCGGCGCGGCCCGGGACGCCGCTGCGGCTAGCGGGCGTCTTCGCTGACGGCAGCAAAGCCAAGGCGCCGAAGTACGCCCAGCTCATCGATCCGCAAGGAAACGTGAGTCTACCTTTGAGTTATGCTTTCCTGGTACTCCTGGTTCAGTGACATTGAAGGTAAATGTGTAATGCGGTCTTACATCGTTTTTTGAATCTTCATTATGTGCCCCAACTTCAAGGAAGGTTGCACTAGGGGTTTCGATGCAGTTTTTCTTCGGCAAAAATGTTGCACTGGTTCTGTTCTCTACTTTTTAGGTAGAGAACCCTAAAAATAACTCCTCAAAGAGCATTTGCACTCTTCTATTTTCTACATAGCAACAGAATACAGCAGTAAAGATCCACTCACATACCCCGACCCCCAAACTATTACAAAACCAACCCTATAACTAGGCACATAAAAGCCTACAGAACCGCAAGTCAAAGTAATGTTAGTTGAGAGAATGATCAGTGCAACCGGTTTGGGCGATAATAAATCTTATTTCAATGTGGTAGAGTTGATGAGGAATGCACGAAGTTGGTGATTCAAGGGGCAGTGTCCGGGGTGAACTGTGCCTGTGGTGTTGGGACGTTTTCAGTGTTGCCAGATTTGTGTAAAAATCTTGAAAATACGAAAAAATAATTATAGTGGGTTTCAAAATGTGTGAAAGACTAACTTTTGCCCTCGACTCTGCGTAGAAATCTGTAATCTTTGACCCGCGAGAATTATGTCAGTTTCCGGAATCAAAGTATCCTGTGTTTAGTCAAAATTTAATCACCCTTAAAAATTATTATTACTCACCTGAATTCATACGAAAATGCAAAAAATACTTATGAAAACAAATATCTGACGTTTGCCAGTCAAAATTAACTAAGTTTCGTTGTATGTACTTAACTGTAAATTGGCGAGAAAATGACTGCATTCAACTCAGTTTAGACTGTACTTATTTACTCTCTAGTCTAAAGTGTTAAAATAAACATTCCATTATAAATAATATTAATCTATTCATAGCAGTAATTTTTGTACACCCAACGCCTGGCAACACCGCTCAATAGGGCTGTCACGATTCAGCGTTTTGCTTTATTTGTGGAATAATGGTTGACGTTGACGCATAGTGCGCCTGCGCGGGATCATCATACGTCAATGCTGGAGGAATGCGAGAGGCTTGTACTTGACTGCAGGCATCGGCCTGAGACCTAAGGTCGGGGCTATTGATGTACGGGTTTCGCAAGGAATGTAAATACTTTATGGATCTCTTCATAAGAACTGTGCAAAATGGTAACATAGACCTGATAGCCTAGTGGTCAGAGAACCTGAATATGAAGCTTGAGGTCCCGGGTTCGATCCAAGGTTGGGGCAGATATTTGTATGATGAATACGAGTATTTGATCTCAAATCTTGGCTGTTTAAGGAGTAATAAGTATGTAGGTGTGTATATAAGTATATATTTTTTATCATTAATATCGAATTATGTATATTATAATTTATATTACCCGTTGTCTAGTACCTATAACACTAACCAATTGTCCCACAAGATTATTATTATTAGCCCAAATCGATACATCGCGCAGGGTTATTTCGAAATCACTATCACTTACCAATCACTACCTACCTATACCTACATTGCATTACCCATTATAAAACAAAGTCCCCCCGCCGCGCCTGTCGTTCTGCGGTGATACGGTTTTCTAGGTATTCGGTTATTTAGCTATATTTATATCCAATAAAATTTAGAAGTAGCGAAAAAAATCCGAAAAATCTTAGGCACTAGTCCCACCGCCGGCGAGTAGCGAGCAGCGAGTGTTTTTAGGGTTCCGTACCTCAAAAGGAAAAACGGAACCCTTATAGGATCACTTTGTTGTCCGTCTGTCTGTCTGTCTGTCCGTCAAGACCCTTTTTCTCTGGAACGCGTGGAGGTAGCATGCTGAAATTAATATCAAATACTCAAGCCTGCGGTCCCTTGAAGCCGTGAAAAAATCAACCTTCTAAGTCAACGCAATCAAAAGATACAGTCGTAAAAAAATCTATTTCCATACAAATTGCCGATTTCCAAAAACCTAAAGGGTACTTTCAGATGTCCTAGAAACTTGAAATTTGGTATGAAGGTAGCTCTTATAGCACAACCACTCCGAAAAGTCTCAAAATCTTAAAATTTTATGTCTGTCTGTAGATTTCGCAGACCAATATAAGTTAAGTTAAGATAAGATAATTTTATTCAAAAATTGCGGTACAGGATAATAAATGATGTAAATGTTTTACAGAAAATCTTTGTAACACGTTGAAGTTGACCCCACACTGCGTACATTTTGCTTAAGAGCAGGGCTCTGCTAACATTGGACTTCTTAAAACACTGGGAAAAGCGTCAAAATCTTTCTACGGAACCTTCGTGCGCGAGTCCACTCGCACAAAATTCGGTCGCTCATACCGAAAAACACTTGCTTCTCGCTACTTACCGCCGGTGGGACTAGTAATTTACACAATTTTTTTTTCAATGTTCATTTTTCTGGATTTTTCAAACATCCCACGCCTGGCAACACCGCTCAATAGGGCTGTCACGATTCAGCGTTTTGTTTTATTTGCGGAATAATGGTTGAAGTTGACGCATAGTGCGCCTGCGCGGGATCATCATACGTCAATGCTGGAGGAATGCGGAACGCTTACAATATATTGCTAGGTACAGTACCCTGAGCACGAATATTGGAACCCTACGTACGTAATCGCGTAGTAACGTTATCGTACTAATGTCACATGGACCCTAACATTGTAGCTTATAAGTTGTAAGACTCAACATACATGTAAATATTATTATTACAAAATTTGACAATGGATTTAAGAATCTTTTTGTTTCAAGAATTATGTCAAATTTGATGTAAAAAAACTTAAACAAAACAAATTGCTCATTGATACATTGCCAAAATATTCATATTCCCTGGATTTCATTTTAATTTGGGCGTTACGAAGGTAGATGCTAATCTAGTAGATAATCACTGCACATTTGTCATTTTTAACCGACTTCAAAAAAGGACGAGGTTCTTTATTTATACCACTTTCTTACTTACAACGACCTAACTAAAGACGATTTCTACATATAAACTGGTTAATGATAAAATAATGAACATAATAGTACAATCTTCTTATTATTTACTAACATCTTAATAAGAAGTAGCAACTTTGTGACACCTCTTAATTTATTTCACCTGTTCTTAAAAACCTAATTCATACAATTGTTGCTTTTCTACGCATTATATTCGAATCTTACTTACAATAAAAACATAATTATCATGAGAATTTAACTGGACACAATCATGACATTTGACGGAACAATAGCGGGTGGAAAGTAATTTACGAATCATCATGTCATTGAGATGATAACTTTGGTCATCAAGTCATTTTGGTTATTTATTTCTCTATAGTACATTCATTTTACATACCCGTACCAAATTCCAAGTCAATCCGTTGCAAAATTTGAGTTAAACAACATGCAGACAAGAAAACACGATCATGATATTCGGGACCTAATCGCGTAGAAAATAAGTATATTTAAATTCGAGACCATGGACGCAACGCAACGTCGCGGCCCAAAACGTCGAGGTATTTAAATTTAAATATATTTTCTTACGCGCTTAAGTCCCGAGTATTATAATAATGTGTGAAAATTGGGAAAGTTTAAATCAATACATAAGAAAACACTTTTTTTTTCTCAATCTAGTTCTCTCTAAATTATGACACTGACTGACACTATCATTATTGACATTGATGACATTCTTTAAAAATCATGTGAATAAATATGTCACTGCCACCTGTATTTAAAAATATATTTATTTTATTTTATTTTATTTATTTATTTATTTAAGGAGAACCAACAGCTTATAACACAATATAAGTAGTGAGAATGGAAACACAGAACCAATTACAGGATCTCACAAATAGTGATGAAATACATGCTTAAGCTAAACTTAAACGAGGTGCGCGCACCATATCAAACGACACACCATGCTAAACAAAGCACCACAGAATTCCAAGTAGAATCCGCACACTCCATAACTCATTATTTACAAATTATTGTTTTTCTTCTACAAAAAATCTGCAAAATTAATTAGAGAATTCAGCAGGTCAATAGTATTAAGTTTATACATTGAGTTAGTTATATATAGAAAACTCTGAGAAAAACTCTTTCGTTACTGACTGAGTGACTGACAGACAACGCACAGCCGAAACCCTTGAAAATTAGCATAGAGGTTGCCTTTATGACGTAGACAAGCACTAAGAACAGATTTGTTGAAATTCCCACGGGATAAAGAATAAACGGGATTAAGTAACTTGCGGGCAAAAGCTAGTTAATCATAAACGTATTCTTGAAATCTTGTGCGTGAGTGCGGGTATGTTTGTTCGTCAGTTATTTATGTTAATTTTAATGCAAAGTTTACTGTTAATTGCATTTACATTACTAACAACTTAAGCTTTGGTACTGTTAGATTGACAATTATGAATTCCATTTAGCTTTTCCCTAAGCTCAGAGTACAGCGCGTTGACGTCTTTTGCATAGAAACTGACTAATGTCAAATGAAGGACAGCGGCTTAACTGCATAAAACAGGAGTAAGTTAATTATATTTAAGGAATCTGCCATTAGGAAGCAGATGAATACAATAGGGGCTTCAATATGTAATTAGTACGATTATTTACAATGCTATTCCTTGTTGAAAATTAAGTGATTTTAGATTCAACCTTTACATTCATCTAAGTTTGAAAAAAACTTAATGTCGTAAATGTCTACATCAGTAGGTCTCGCACAACTGACAGTGCGACTTCTATCTCGCGCGAGAACAACTGCCCGTCCTTTTCTGTCACTCGGAATGCAACGGGACGGGTAATATAATCTCGCGCGACAAACAAAGTCGCGGCCGGTCGTGCTAGCCAACGGTTAACCTGGCCATTGTGCATGGAACCCAAACTCCCAAGAACCCTATTCTCAAGTCTGAATTCCGGACACACTCCAACAATGAAATAGGTAACACAACTTTTTGAATTACTCTTGATTAATTAAATGACGAATCAGAATATTTTTTACAGGCACAATCTCACAATTGAATCTTTGAGGAAGTGGCTTCTTGAGTAACTGATCGATTGTTCTGATAACCAAAAAATACATAAGTCAGGATCATTTTTTAATGATTATGGTTCTGTAGGCTAATATGGCTCAATTTATAAAAATTCAAAATTCAAAATTTTATTATAGAATAAAAAATAACATTACCGTGGGACAACTGACACCAATTGAAGGGTACACGGAAATAACATATCTAGTCACTTTTTAACCGACTTCAAAAAAAGGAGGAGGTTCTCAATTCGTCGGATTTTTTTTTATGTATGTTCCCCGATTACTCGAAGGCGGCTGGACCGATTTCAAAAATTATTTTTTTGTTTGAAAGGCTATACTTTCTAGTTGGTCCCATTGTCACCAAGTCAGGATCTGACGATGGGATCCCAGGGAAATCGAGGGCAACCCTCAAATTTTATAGGGACGGATCATGTGTTTCATACATTTTCTAAAGTTATTTAAGTATTTACGTCTGGTAGTCATCATTCCATGTTGATGAGCTGATGATGGAAGGTACAACTCCTTAACGGTTAGGAGTTGGAGGATAATTCTGAAAATGTTAAATCATTATTCGAAAGGGTATACTCCTGAGGTGGTCCCATTGTCACTAAGTCAGGATCTGACCGAATTCATATTTCTGCTAGGCCATAAAACTCATGGCTTTTTGGGGATTATTTTATGTTTTTTCTTCTGAGGTTTTTTTTGAAGGCGGTTTTTTCTTTAAAATGTAGACTATAAGTTACCACTCAGTTACAGATACAAATATTTATGTAACTTGTCTTTATCACTTTAAAACGATATACGAAAATTATATGGCTAATTACATCGTTCCAAACTTTCAAATCGCGATAACTCAAAAATTTGCTAAGGTGACGTGATGTTCTTGCCGTGTATCCTTCAATTGACCTAGTCCCAAATTAAGCACAGCTCGTGTTATGGGCACTAGAAAACGCATATAACATACTAACATACATACATACTATTTAGTTTAAGGTTTTTATTTATTGTTTTTATTAATTGTTTCTTTTAAATATATGAGTGTATCCTTTTAAAAAAAAACTTGTAAAAGAATATTATGAAATATCTTCCATCTTCCTACGGACTCCTGAATATCGTAACTTGTCATAGTTTCTTCATGAATCGCGTCGGCGTTCGATAGTATCGGAATTATTGTTATTCGCAATCTTACTGTGTATGTACAAAGGAACTACATAGTCGATGTTCCAGCTTTATTTTACTATAGGTATTAATTTAATATACTTTTTACTTTACCGCGAATAGAAGGTTATAATTATACGTTTGGACTTGATTATCTTTGGCTCTCTGTAATACGAATAGTGTTTAGTGAATAGTCAATAGTGAATAGGCATTATGTGGCGTTAGCTCCCATAAACCAATTCCAATGTTTCTTTTTTCGATAGAAAGTCACTCTGAATGCGTATTTTAAACTGAAACAAGTTCTTAAGTTAAGCTCCTTGAAAGTATAAGTTCCTTTTGCCAAACCATACAAAAGTAGGGCCCCATTGGTATTCAATGCCAAAGCCTTATGGTCACGGCCCGGGTTTGACCAGAGCCAGGTTCATCGACTGGCATAGTTTCGACTGGCACGACCGCCATTTCCTCTTGTCGATTACTACGTCCCTGTCTTACAAAGGCAGAAAGAAAGGGACAAAAGTTGCGTTGAGACTATTGCAATATTTCACATGCAGTGCACGAATCTACGACGTTAGAAAAGCGCTGGTGAAAAAAGGGTACGCAAAATTGAATTTTATTACAGTGGAACACAGTTGTGTTGTGAAGTTACTGGCCGCAAATAAATAGTGTTGTCGTGAGCTCGAACAGTTTTATATTAGCGGTTGTTATTGACGCTGTACTTGATTTTCAACCTTATTTGCTTATGGTTAAGATTAGGGATTTAATCAGTTTTTGGAGTAACTGCAGATCTAAGTTGGTCATAGCGTATTGTTTTCGGTCAACTTTGAACCGTAAAAGGATTGCTTATTTCATGGCGTCCGTTAGAAACCAAATTATAATTTCACTTGTCAAAATTCACTTCAGACTACCGCGAGCTTTAGGTAAATTATAATAACGTCGCTTATTCCGTAAAATTAAGTTTGTAGTATAGCGAAGATGTTGGTCCGGTTTTTTTCTAAGAACAACTGGTGTGGTTAATTGGTCTGTATAGCTTATAAAATAACGTGTTTGTTTACTATGATTATATGCACAGTTATATCAGTTTACTTTGACTAGTAATGGTAAAGTAACGGTGCGGTGAGGCGACAGGTTCCAATTTTTGATTAGTTTTTCGATACGGTTAGGTTTTTTGGAAGATTGATTTACTTAATGGAACAGTGTCAGGATCTTCGGGGTAAATCCATATTTAGAGATTAGTATCAGTTTCATAAGTTTAACAAACACTTACAAAATCCAACCTAACCTACTTGAACTTTGACATTACATACCAGGCCAAAAACGTGCCACAAAAAAAACAGTCACCTGTCAATTACCTGTCAAAATACTAAAATAAACTTGCACAGCTACCAGGAATTCAGAAAACACAATGGCTCTATCGAACGCAATCACGCTCCCGCCGTACAACTGGCTCAAAGACGCTAGAGTCTTCAACAAAAAGTTCGAGCTCGTCCCGTACCCGTGGATCGCCGAAAACGCTGACATAGTCGTCCTCCTCTTCACATCCAAAGGAGTAGACAGGGACGGCATACTTGAGAAGTTCTACGAGATCTACGAAAACGTCAAATACATAAACTTGCCCATAGAAGTCATCAACATCCCAATGGACGAAAACACAAAAGACATGTGGAAATGCTACGGTGAGCAAGCCAACTGGTTTACCCTTCGCGTCGATGATCCCCTGGTACTCACACTCCAATACATGTACGAAATAACTTGTATTCCTCACATAATAGTGCAAAAACCGGACGGCACCATGGTCTCCAGCCATGGCATCCAAGATTTAGAAGAATACGGTAAAAATGCTGTTATAACCTGGATGTCTACTTCAGCTTCTATGAAAACCGGTAGGAGAATGAGTAAGGATGCAAACATGTATGGGAAGAAATGGAGTTTTTTGAATCGTGCAGAGAATAAGAAAGAGTACCAGGGCAGGTTTTCTATTGTACCTACGATTCCTTCGCCACGTGCTGCGGTGGGAGCTGAGAAGCAGGAGAAAGACAAGCCCGAAGAGGCGCCGAAGGATGGCCAGCCCACTGCTGCGTCATGAATGCCTGGTAGCACGTTAGAATGTACGCCTTTATATAAAAAGTTAGTTATTAAATAAATAATGTTTCAAGTCAAGTAAGTACCTAGTCATTCATTAGATTTAAATAATTTATTTAAATAAAATTTACTTTACAATGATATTAAATCCAAGCTAAAACTTGCTCCCCGTGGCATGGTGCCCAAAAGACTGGCGGCGTTTCCTCGCTGAATGTGCTGATTCTTTGAGTGAGAAAACTGCCAGCCTGGTCACAAGTTGCGTCGACCAAGCGCTTTTGCAACTCTGAAATAATACCTCATAAATAATACCTAAATCATACCACTGCCTAAGGAGGTAGAGTCCTTCTAACTTGACTCATAAGAATAAATAATAACATTTATTTATTTATTAATAACATTACATAGTAGAACGGAAACTCCCGGTCCGGACGGGCTCAAGGTCACGATATTAGAGTATTCGTTAAACAGACTACTCAGTCAGGCTGTCACGGCCGGCGTCGCCGCACGCGCGTTTGGTTGTTTATAATCTGGTTGTAATGTTTTACGTGAACCTGTATGTATTTTATTTTATATTTGTAGGTAAGTAATACCTAATTAAATCACCTTAAATGGCTTTATTTGGTATGGTTATTTATTTGGTAGTGTCTATAATTATGTTTGTAATGATTTGTAAATCTCATATTTTGTAAAATTGGAATAAAATAATCATCTCAAAGTAAAGAAAAACTTATATCTTTGTGATGTTATCTTTAGACGTAAGTACCTAATATTTAATAGCAAGCAACCCTAGCAACACGCCTGGATGACAGAGGGGTGTAACGACGTGACGGGAGAAGAAGGTATATAAATGGCGGCGTTTTGGACTCGGTCAAAAGAGATTCCGTTCTACTATGTTATTATTTATTCTTAGGCTTGACTACCGATAGTTCTGTGCATGATGTATAGAAGAATACACCTGCCACGAAACCGGTTGCTTATACCAAATTCAGTTAAACTGCTTTTATTACGGTGTAATTCCACTACACGTGGCATCGTTAGATAATGTACCAAAGATTCGAGATGATTGCAGGGAAGGAAGTCATCTGATAGAACTGCTCATTAAAAAATGTACCTACTGGCTAAAAAGTAAGTGTGTAGTAGCTAGTAGCGAAACTTACGTAAATACGCTACGAACAGACAGAGAAAAATATAATGAAATAAAAACGAATTACTCACGTATATAAGTCGAATTTAGGCCGACACGTTTCGGACTAAATCGTAGTTCTTCCTCTGGGAGCGCACGACCCAGCGGCTGCGAGACGCACACTGCGCGTCGCGACTCTGGGAGCGCGACTACTAGACGCAGCTGTCCACTATCACGATTAAAATTGGGATGACGACTAATCGGGCTAAACTGGACTTATATACGTGAGTGATCCGTTTTTATTTCATTATGTCTGAGTCTCACGGTAGTTTCATGTTAAAGGTGAAAAGAATATAAGTAGGTATTTCACCAAAATCTTATTACGTAAAAAAGTAAGCCAGGTCAAGCCAGGTTCATTGCCTCACGGATTCGGGAATATTTACTTTCCGAGAAAGTAGTGGGATGTAATGATGTAAAAGGGTGCCAAGTTCTGTTAAAGAGGCTTTACATCTTAGCCATCGCTTTACATCTTAGCCATCGCTTTACATCTTAGCCATCGCTTTACATCTTAGCCATCTCTTTACATCTTAGCCATCGCTTTACATCTTAGCCATCTCTTCACATCTTAGCCATCTCTTTACATCTTAGCCATCGCTTTACATCTTAGCCATCTCTTTACATCTTAGCCATCTCTTTACATCTTAGCCATCTCTTTACATCTTAGCCATCTCTTTACATCTTAGCCATCTCTTTACATCTTAGCCATCTCTTTACATCTTAGCCATCGCTTTACATCTTAGCCATCTCTTTACATCTTAGCCATCTCTTTACATCTTAGCCATCGCTTTACATCTTAGCCATCTCTTTACATCTTAGCCATCGCTTTACATCTTAGCCATCTCTTTACATCTTAGCCATCGCTTTACATCTTAGCCATCTCTTTACATCTTAGCCATCGCTTTACATCTTAGCCATCGCTTTACATCTTAGCCATCTCTTTACATCTTAGCCATCTCTTTACATCTTAGCCATCGCTTTACATTTTAGCCATCTCTTTACATCTTAGCCATCACTTTACATCTTAGCCATCTCTTTACATCTTAGCCATCTCTTTACATCTTAGCCATCGCTTTACATCTTAGCCATCTCTTTACATCTTAGCCATCGCTTTACATCTTAGCCATCGCTTTACATCTTAGCCATCTCTTTACATCTTAGCCATCTCTTTACATCTTAGCCATCGCTTTACATTTTAGCCATCTCTTTACATCTTAGCCATCACTTTACATCTTAGCCATCTCTTTACATCTTAGCCATCTCTTTACATCTTAGCCATCGCTTTACATTTTAGCCATCTCTTTACATCTTAGCCATCGCTTTACATTTTAGCCATCTCTTTACATCTTAGCCATGTCTTTACAGATTAGCCATCGCTTTGGCTACTTTTATAGCCAAGTAAAATAATTATTCGCTCTTGTGATAGCAGTTGTATGCATATAGCGTATAGATAGACAGTGACACGAGTTAGTTATCACATTATTACAATAAACCAGAATGTAAAGCGACTGTTATACGTTGATATAAAGCCACCATGCCTCGAATGTTTCTAGTATGGTAGTGCTAGAAAGTATTAGATTACGTTTTTTATAATCCAAATCTTGTGTAACGATTGTTGTGATTATGACTTGTCCACATGGCGAAACTGTCTTAATCAATTAATCTTACTGACAGCTAGCTGAGGCGATATGACAATGCTTCAAAGAATGTGATGATTTATGTTGTCAAACATTTGTACAAACAAAATATAAAGAAATTACAAGCAGAGGCAATTTGATGTCTGTAACGCCACCTGTTTTTGAGTAGCGGCAATTTAAGCAAATAATTAGGTCGCATTTTCTTTCTGAATAATCCATTTTTCACATAAATAACTATAATGCATTAAAAGATCGTCTTTAATTCAAGTTATCTCTATTCTCTATACTTACTAGGCGAAAACTATGAATTAATTAATATAAATTATGATGACCACAGAGAGAATATAAGGAAGGTTTTAACGCAGTACTTAGGCCTTTTATGACGTCACATAATGGCTGTGACGTCACATTAAATATGCAACTTTATAGGCTTATACAGCTTAATAACTTAATGAAATGCTAGCTCAGCACAGAGTTGACGAGCACAGATGGCTCAACAGGAACCAACAATGAAAACACAACCAACATGTAAAAGCTGTGATAGCCCATGGTTTGACCTATGGCCTCTCAAGCAGAGGGTCGTGGGCTCAAACCCCGGCTCGCAGAAGTTTTTTGGAATAACATTGTAATTCATCATGAGCTTTTGAAGGAAAACGTCGTGAGGAAACCTGCATACTCCTGCGAAGCAATTCAGTGGTGTGTGTAAAGTTCCCAATTTCAATATACAAGCAAAGTAGTTCTAACCTTTTTTGTAAGTAACTGGTTTGCGGTTACGAGAACAAAAGCAGATGATGCCATTGTATGACATAATGCCATTGTGATTGCTGCTAAGTGGATCGGCTCATTTCAAAAAGTCTAAACTATAACGCTATCGAGAAATTTGTATGACGTTTGGAACAGCGCCAGCCCGTGAGCGTATTTGGAAGTAAAATCTAAATAAAATAAATAAATGTCATGGAACAATTGACACCAATTGACCTAGTCCCAAGTCCTAGTCTAGTTTTAGTCTGAGTTATATACTAACCCGGGGTTGACGTACCGTCAGACGATACAAAGACGTCAAGTTAACCCTAGGTTAGACATAGCCATAAGTCATAACCAAAACTTGTATGGGCTGAGCCATCTGTCCCGTCTGTGATGTTGCAAGTGACAATGCGCCGCGAAACGATCGTAAAAGTATAGCCGTGATCGCGCATGCGCGCTCGGCAAGTATTCCTGGACATACTCGCGGATAGACGGGTCATAGGCACCAGGAATGCATGAGTTAGAAGTGTAGGACTTTATAGATATACCGTCGTATTCATCACAAGATACAGGCAGATGTTAAACGAAGAAGTGAAGTGAAATACATGTAATTAAGTATGCATTCTCTTTTTAATCGACTTCAAAAAAGGAGGAGGTTCTATGTTCCGCTGCATGTATTTTATCAACATAATACCTATACTAGTAGGTTTTTTTAGCGATAAAATTCGAAAGATAGTCGCTTCATCGCTACAACTACAGCAGCCCCCAAACTACGAAATTCGAAAATCGAAGTTCGTATCGTAGCGTCCCGCTCACTTTCGTGTTAAATAATAATATTAGCTTGAGAGGGACGGCACGATACGAAGTTCAAATTTTGCACTTCGTAGTCGGGGGGTGATCTGTTATTTACGAAAACGGACTAAATAAACGATATACCTAGTTACTTAAAAAAAACCTGTCTTTGTTTAGCAAAAATAAATGTCCAATTGACAGAATTGATAAAAACAAACAAATACTAAATTTACATTTACAAGCTAAGGGGAAACATGTTCCCCTGTTTTCTCGCTGAATATTAAAATGACATTAGCGAAAATGATTTACAATAAAATTCTGTAGGTATTCCATATCTGCCGTGCCCTTAATTTTTGTTTTTTCTTTTTAATTCTTTTTATTATTGAATTACTATCCCAGATAGTAAAAAAACATTACGAAAAGGAAGTCGTTAAATTGTGTAGCTACTCAAAAATACCGCAATTAACGTTTACTTCCACTGCCTTCGGCTCGTGCTTTTAACCGACTTCAACAAAAGGGGTTCTCAATTCGTCAGAATGTTTTTTTTTTTACTTTTGTTAAGTGACAAAGTCAAAATCCTAACACCAGGCGTTCATAACATTCCAGGAGCTGTTCGTCCCGATCAACACGAAGGGCGAGCTCTACGAGGTGTGTCCCGAAGAGCTGTCGCCTTCCGAATGGGACGCGACCGAGCCCTCCTCCCCTCCTCCCGCGGACGCGGCCGCCCGCGCCCACCGCCTCCCACACCTGCTGAGTCTGTGGCGGCTGCCGGCAAGAGTGCGATTGCTGGCTGGAACTGTGCCTATTGAGATGGCGCATGACGTTGGAGGTGAGTCACCTTTAGTTTATGTTGCCCTGGTATCTGTAACTGGAGAGCCAAGCCCTTCTTACCGATCTCGAGAAGTGACAGTTGTGGTGAGCCCTCCTAACGTTATCCTAGTAAAGTAACGTAATACGGTTCCGTTAAGTAGAGCTGCGTAATGTGACTTAAAAATATCCCTGTAAATTCCAGATGACCTGTTACTGCGGACGGCGACGACGGAGCCGGTGCTGGTGATGTGCACGCTGCCCGAGCCTGCGCCGGCCAGCCCCGGCAAGGCGCCGGACCGGCACGAGGCGCTGCAGCTGCTGCCGCTGGGCTGCGGCGCGCGGCTCCGGCGCACCCAGCTCGGCTTCGACTCCGAGAAGCGCATGTTCCTCTCGGCGCGCCTCCAGAAAGCTCTCACCTTCTGTCAACTCAACGTTGACAACTGGATCAGGCAGATCTCATACGCCAACTCGACGGTCGTCGGCAAAAAGACCGCCGAGGACCTCATCCGGGACAATGAGCCGGTCAAGTTCGAGAAAGAGCGGAAGTTCACGCTCCAGGGGCTGAAGATCGACACTTCGCGCCTATTCGGCAAGAGCGAGAGGGCGCTGAAGGACATGCCGGATGAGACCGAGGGCTCGATCATATTTTTAAGTAAAAACGAACTCGAGCACATGAACTACGACGTGTACAGCGACGACGAGGGCAAGGACGAGAAGAACGACGAGAAGACAGAAGAACAGTTCTCTAACGACAAGATGCTCGTGTTCCGGGAGGACTCCGCGCAGAAGAAAAACAAGTGGTTCAAGAACCTGAAGCTCTTGAAGAGCACAGAGAAGCTCACCGACGAGAAGATAACGACGATAGAGAACAATGAGCGATACAGAGATATCAAAGACCCGTTCGACCCTCTCGGAGAGAAACACAGCTCGATAGAGAGGTATCAGGACATGGCGAAGCTCATAGAGGACAGGTTCGGGGCTTCGAGAAAGAACGACGGGACCGCCGAGAAGAGCCACTCTTATAAGAGCCTGACGACGTCCTCGTCCGACATGGGCACTAGTCAGTGCAGTTCCAACCCTAAGAAACCAATCTTGACGAAGTCAGTGTCCGTACAGACGGGGATACCTGACAGTCCTTGCACTGAGGACAGCGGCATCAACATGAAGCACGGACGCAAGAACCTCAGCGTGGATCAGATCAACTACTGCGGCTCCATGGAAAGCGACGCGAGCTCCGGTAGAAAACTAAAATCGCTGGACGAAAACATGCTCAAGAAGTCATCAGCTTCAAAATCATCCACGAATTTAGAAAGAAGACAGAGGATACAACCAGACTTGATACCAGAAAAAGTCATAGCTAAATCAGAATCGTACAACCAAATTCAAAGTTGTGAGGACATCAACATGTTCGGAGCGGGCTCCCTGTACAACGATAGTGAATTTGAAATAAATTCTAAACAGCACTCTTTTATCACTGAGAAGCTGTGCTCAGAATTCCATGTTAAAACCAAAAAGGTACTCAGCAAATCGACGTCAAATCTACTCCATCCTAAGAAATCTACAGACAAGAAAGAAGGTAGCAACAGCAACAGTATGCCGACGAAAACCGAACGCTCAAACGAAAATGACAAGCTTAACTTTAGAAAGAAGATCGATAAACCCAGAGCTCCTACCCCAAAACTTGAAATTGACGAAGGACTTGTCCCGATCGACATTTCAGAGGAGGAACCGCAGTCTCAGATCAAATTGAGAAGGTCGATATCATCGATACAGAAAAGAAAGCTGCCCGTCATTGAAGATTTGCCGTACGGTCAAGTTGCTGATGCAGTTCACGTGGAAGAGGAGACAGTAGACTCTGATGCCAGTTCTGATAACATCTACGCAGAAATATGCACTCCTAATGGCAACAAGACGAGTGAAGACGAAACCTATGACAATAACATAGACGTATTAGCTAACGATCCAGTCATATGCAATGTTAAGAAGGAAGTGATCATTCGCAACGACGAGAGAGCGAGACAAATGATCGAGAACAAGGAGAATCCATTCAGACATATTGAAGTGGTAGTGATAGAGAAGACTACAGATTTCAATTTAGACAATTCGAGTTTAGCCTCAAGTGACTTGGATGACTTGGGGAGCAAAAACGATGTGTCGATAGCTATAGATTCGTGGGAGCGGGACAAAAGAGTTGTCGATCACTCTGATTCCAAGATACACGCGATAAGACTGGAAATAACCAGTAATATGGACGATTACCCGCAAGAGGTGGACCAAAGCTTCGAGCGAACGGAGATTCGTCTAAGTAAGAATAATTCTTTAAGTTTTAGCAACAGCATCCATTTGAATGGTACATATCCCAGCGAGGCCATTTACGATACGTTAAAGTAGCTTTAAGTTGTGATTAAATATGGTTGACATTTCAATAGCAAGTTTGTGTTTTTAGCGAGTTTTGTACCAGGGCCGCATAACCTTAGAAGATGTAAGAAATAATTCATGTTGCCATAGGAAAATGTTGTTTTGATTTTATGTATGGCAATGATGTTCCATTACCAATGTTTGTTTAATCTAGCATTGCTCCTAGCGCTTTGTGGTCGTAACGATTCGCATATTAATGAATTAATTACTGTTAGAAACATTGCTACTGAAATGTCCAACTAAGCAGAGCACAGTGAAAATACCGTGTTTAGTCATTATAGTAATTTTTGTTCAGTAAAATATTACCAATTTTACCTTAGCGACTCAATAATAAGCAAATTTCAACTACCTACCTACAAGATATGTAGACGAATTATCGTTTTTTTTTTGTAGATATTTTCACAGCACGGCATTTTGATAAATGAAGCCAGCCATGGTCACCATGGTCATCGTGACATTTTGCCAGAATCAATATTCCGACGAACTGAGAACCTCCTTTTTTGCGGTCGGCTTTTTTGACCTTTGATCGCAGGTGACTAGTTTAAAAAATCCTGTTTTTTTTTCAGTAGCGATAGCAAACCCTCAGATGCAATTTCAATTCTGTGACACACAAAAATGCCACTGATCATCATAATAACCAGAATGTACGTATAATTTTTTGCTATAAATCATAGTGAAGTAAAACGGATCACTCACGTATATAAGTCGAGTTTATGTACAGTACTATGATGTGTAGTAATAGTAGTCGCGCGAGCAGAGCCGCGGCGCGCAGGGTGCGTCTCGCTGGCGCTGGTCGTGCGCTCCCAGAGGAAGGATCACGAATTAGTCTGAAACATGTCGGGATAAACTCGACTTATATACGTGAGTGATCCGTTTAATTTGTGTACACTACTTAAATACGAAATACTTAATTCTGAAGTATCATTAGTTCGAATTTTCAGTATTCCGAACGCTAAGAATTCCGCCGTAGTTGTAAATTATTTTTAATTAAAATAAAACAAACCTATCATCTACCTATATTTTCAAAATCATGTAAGTATGCCAGAGTTTTCGTTCAGTAGAAAATTGGCTTCGGAATTAGTGAAAATTCAGATAAATTATGCATTTGAACAAACTTTCGGAATTTTTGGGTGTTACCTTTTCACTATGATTGAGTCTTTGGTCTCACGGTAGTTTCATTCATTATATTTTTTATAAACTCACTGAAACATGAATACACAGAAAAAAACCAGAAAAATGCCAACCCCGGGAATCGAACCCGGATCCTCGACACTCCGGGTCGTGTGCTTTTCCCCTACACCACGATTGGACATAGAGGAAAGGCCGAATTTTTTCCATGTATTCAAATCTTAGCTTGTTTTTATCACTTTTTGCAGTGACCGTAAAAATAAAAAATTGGGAGAAAAAATACAAAAAGATACTCCTACTGAGATAATGAGTTTCATTCATGTTAAACATTTCGCCATAAATGCCGAGAGATGGCTCTGAGTGCAGCAGTTAATTATAAACTGTATTAAGAAGGGACTTTTCGACGAGGAAGGGAAAGTTCCACATAGACGCTAAAGCCGTATAAACAATAAAAAATAATTATAAAATGAAAAATTTAAAAATAAATTCATAATTACAATTTTATATGAATTGGTGCTATATTTAGGTGCTCAAATTTAATTAAGAAACACCCACAATTAGTCCTAAGGCCACATATCACATGACAATGTAAATTAATTTGTACCATATAGCTGTAACATTATTGTATAATAAACATGTAAGCTCTCGAACGTTAAATCTAATCGTGAAATATAAAAATAAGTGAGGAAAATAATGTTGGTATTTTTATTTATCGTAGGTATTCTATATCTAGCGGATTTTTGACTCGCGATAGACCTCATTATTACAAGCCTTTGTTTAACCCTTTTCCAGGCTGCACCAATCTAAGTAAACGTATATATTCAAAATTTTATTCAGCAGATAGGTTGAAGTTGAATGCTCTTTTACACGTCATTTTTTTGAGTCTACTAGCGCTTTCGGAAAGACCATAATTGCCAAGACGAATGCGCCGCAAGAAACTTGGCACAGTCTTTTTTTTTTTTTAAACAAGTTACAATCATTAGCTCTTACAATACGTAACTCACTGTATCATTAGATAGTAAAGAAAAAAAATACAGTATTTTATAAACAAGTGTAAAAAATAATTAATAAAACAGCAAAACCGTAACACTTTCATTTACTGGCACGTTTTACGAGGGCTGTTTGATAAGTACCCGTTTTCTAAATATATTAATATCACTGGCCGCAAATAAGTATACCACCTTTTTAAGCCATTTTTCAGAGGCGGGAAAATTAAAAAAAAAATGGCATTCTTTTGTTTTTTTTTTCTCATTTGACAACGATTCAATGAAGGCGTGAACTTAAAATTGTTAAAATGGAGAAAGAACAGTATCGGTCTGTAATTAGATTCTTATTTTTGGAAGGAAAAACATCTGATGAAATAAAAGTAAGAATGCAAGCGGTTTACCATGAATGTGCTCCTTCTATGACAACCGTCAGATATTGGTATAACGAGATTAAGTGGGGGAGAACAACCGTCTTTGATGAGGATCGCCCAGGTCGGCCAGTTGAGGTGACTACAGACGATATGGTTAAGAAAATTGAAAATATCGTTTTAGCCAACCGCCGAATTAAACTTCGAGAAATCGTTGATGCTGTAAACGTTTCAATCTAGAGGGTACAACACATATTAGAAGAAAAATTGGGTATGAAGAAAGTATCGGCGAGGTGGGTGCCGCGTTTACTCACGGAGGAGCAAAAACGGAACACTGACTACTTCGGAGCAGTGTTTGGCCGTGTTCAAACGTAACCCGAAGGAGTTTCTGCGTCGTTTCGTAACCGTGGACGAAACGTGGGTCCACTACTACACCCCGGAAATGAAAGAGCAGTCGAAGCAGTGGATTTTACCGGGTGAACCTGCTCCAAAGAAAGCAAAAACCGTCCCATCGGCTGGAAAGGTCATGGCGACCGTTTTATGGGATTCGCAGGGTATTATACATATTGACTATTTAGAAAAGGGAAAAACAATAACAGGGCACTACTATGCCAATTTATTGGATGAATTTGACGCCGTGTTGAAGGACAAACGACCCCATTTAAAAAAGAAAAAAGTACTGTTTCATCACGACAACGCCCCGGATCATTCGTCCAGAGTTGTGACGGCTAAATTAGCACAGTTACGCTACGAACTATTGTCTCACCCCCCGTATTCTCCAGATTTGGCCCCATGCGATTTCTTTTTGTTTCCCAACCTAAAAAAATGGCTCGGTGGCAAGCGATTTGGATCAAATGACGAAGTTATTGCCGCCACAGAAGCCTATTTTAATGACTTTCCAAAATCATACTTTTTGGATGGTTTATTGAAGCTTGAGTATAGGTGGAACAAATGTATAGAGTTAAAAGGTGACTACGTAGAAAAATAAATGCATATATACATAAAAAATGGTTTTTTTTTCCATTAACGGGTACTTATCAAACAGCCCTCGTAATTGACCATCAGATGTATAGGGTCTCCAGGTCAAATATAGAGGTATGCGAATGTCAGAATTTCAAAGGGATGTATTCACTATCGTAATATATACCCCTCCGGGGTTGCGGGAATCTTTGGGCAGTGGTGATCACTTACGACGGTGATCCACTTCCTCGTTTTCCTTCCTCGTTGTCTAAAAAAAAAACAATTTGGCCACAGTTTCAGGACAGTAACTATTCTAATAAATTCAATTTGATTTGAATCTCAAATCCTGTTGTTAGGGTGGAAACTGTAACTACACGTATGTAGTTGCTCATTGTACTGGTTATATTCTCTTTGGTAGTAGGTATGCCTGGAAAAGGGTTAACTTGAAATGCATGTTATATTATGTATGTTCAGGTCAAATCTTCAAACTGAGGCCCGAGTACGAACTACGAAACCTGCGTAACGAAATCGAGTAATAAAGGTTATCGAGAAATTATGAGCGTATATTTGGAACTAAAGTTTAGTATGAGGTTTCTCGATTTCAATACGATAACGTAACGTTACTCAGTATACCTAAACTTCGTGCTCGGCCTACTGATTTTAAAGCAACTGCTTCATCAAAATTACAAATTTTCATCTCAACCGGATTGAGATGAAATTTTGAGTAAGTACCTACTTCTGTAAGTCCGGTGAGAATATAATCACTTGGTAAATAGTGAAGTTCTGACGGCCCGGCCAGGATCTTCAACGGTTAACGGCATTGATTTGTAATTCGGTAGGCCATGTAAGTTGCATGGCCATACAAGTACAGACAACATTAAGTAGAGTCTCCAAAAGCTTATAGTCAAAAATGTTTTTTTAACAGAAAAAAAATATTTAGGATAAGCCATTCAAAATGTTATAAGGATGGGAAGAAAACAACAATTATAAGAGACAAATATACTGTATTTACTCAAATAAATTACAATTAAAAATATAACCACCGAGTCTCTGGTTTCCTAACGGCAGGAAATAATTTCATTTGACATTATACTATTTCATAAAAAGAGTTTAAAACACTTAATCGCAAACTGTTTTGTGCGTCAAATCAATTTAAAAAAAACGGAATGAATTTCTCGAACATTCATACACTAAATGTTTTTTTTTTTACAATATACAAGAATATAGTTCATACATATTTCAAGGGTGAGATTATATGTATTATAACTGCGCTTACTTACTGAAGAATAATCACCAATAAGGATATAGAGGTGTCACTCCCTTAAGTCATGCAGTAGGAACCGCATCTTGGGTGTACGATTGTCAGGGCTGCCAACGCAGGGTTGTCAACCGTTTGAAAAAAAAAGAAGTGACATCCCCATTCTATCGTTTATTATTCTTATAAAGTTATAACTTAACAATAAGTGATGCAACTTTGTTAGCTACACAGAGAGAGGCGCAGTTGTAAATTTTGTACACAGTGTAAGATCAACAGTGTGTACAAAGTTTACTATTCATATCACATTAACTACGGTTCAGTGGCTTGAGCAGTTTCTAAGGTAACCGAACACTGAATATTTCTCAAGTTACGTAAAACTTACGGAACGTCCAGTGACCGTGAAACCTAATTTGACATTTGAAATTCATTGAAAGACAGATAAAAAATTGGAATGATTAAGTCATGAAGCACCTTCGAAACTGTATAGTATACTTTAAGTCAGTCTAAACAAAGACATCTTAAAAAGAAACATGCCTTCGGAAAGGCAAGACTTTTGGTGTCACAAGTCGCTAGATGTCACTGTTACTCATACTAATCGTTCCTAAATCCACCACAAGGCATCTCATACAGCGCCACCGTCGCTTTATTAGCAACACTACCGCAGTCAATCCTCCACGGTTGGAATCGGAACTTTGCACTGAAATGTAAGTACACACAATACAAAATAGTGACAGCAGGGTATTAAAATTCCAACCTTTCATTAAAAACACTTCCGGTGGAGTACCCTTAAACGAAAATTAGCCTAAAAGTAGGAGGGGGCGAAACCACTCAAGCCACGGGGTGGGGGGTTTAGGCCAACCGGATGGACTGGATAATCTGGAATATAGCGGAGCCGCACACCACGAAGATGAAGAGTGCTAACAGCCACGGGGCCACAGGATACTGGTCTTCTTTTTCCTGAAAAAAAAAACCGAATCAATAACATAAACAGCGTAAAAACTTTAGAAACTCCCAGATTAAAATGGTGTGCAATCCAGTCTAGCCATTCAGGAGCTATGGTGCCGCAGACAGACACAGACACACATTAGACACGTTAATAAAAGTAAAAGTTCGGTTTTTAGTCCATAGTCAACATTTTATAAAATGACACATTTAAAATCATTATTAATTTTAAAAGAATTCAGATACTCAACATAACATTGCTGTTTATTAACAAATCGTAATGCGCAGTTCGCTGAAACAGTGGAATATTTGTAAAAATAATCTTAATGTGTTGCTTTAAAGGCGATAGTAAAGAAAATATTCCTTCAATGTCACAGGTGGTTGATAACAAAGCACATGTTAAAATAAATATTATTACATTTCGCGTGTTTACATATCATTAAAATATCGATAGTACGATAAAACTTTTAATATGTATTATTTTTAATATGTATCATTATTTAGCAAATCTTATATCTACATGCATTGTGTAGTTACAAAAGGAATTATGCACTGCTTGATACAAGGTTGTCATTGGAACTGTGTTAGGTAAAATATGAGTCTATCTTCTATTTCAGATTATTATACTCATAAGCAATATTAATTGCCCAACCTAATATTCCCTAATTATTGTGAAAACCGTGATTTAACCAATGGATGCTTTAACAAAACAAAATAATAATTAAAAATTCCCACATCGAACAATCTTCTTACATGTGCAATTGTCTAACCGCTGACATTAACAAAATACTCCAAAGAGAGCACGGGTGAAAGCCATAACAAAAAAGTGTGGGTGACTAATGGCAATACTGCCAGTGAGTATAAACACGCTAACCAATGATTCCTTTCAGTTGCTACTTTTAAGTTGCGAGTTGAGTTACATCCGCAACAATGACCGTAATTGCAAATCGTAATTGCGATTACTGTTTCCAAACAATAATGGGTGTTCATGATCTCAGTAGGAGTATCTTTTTGTATTTTTTCTCCCAATTTTTCATGTTTACGGTTTTCCCGTGAATATCAATTATATTTTTTTATAAACTCACTGAAACATGAATACACAGAAAAAAACCAGAAAAATGCCAACCCCGCCAATGCGGGTTCGATTCCCGGGGTTGGCATTTTTCAGGTTTTTTTCTGTGTATTCATGTTTCAGTGAGTTTATAAAAAATACAATAATGGGTGTTACCTTGGTCGTCTTCGGCACATTGCCGCGCTGGGTGATGTTTTTGCTGGCAATCTCGTTGGCAATACGCATTCTTTGTTTAGGTGCCATTTTGGTTGGTTATCAGATATATTTGTCCTGTAACATGAAAATAAATATTGTTACTTGTAGATGAAAAAGGTGTCCAAGCTTTGACTAAAAGTATTTGGAGTAGAAACAGTTTTTTATGTAAAATATGCTAGGTATAATTTAAAAAACCTGTGCACTAACAATGAAGAAATATTAACTTTTACAGACTTCATCATCATCATCTTCATCATCAGCCTATTTACGTCCCACTGCTGGGCACAGGCCTCCTCTCAGAATGAGAGGGCTTGGGCTATAGTTCCCCCGCGGGCCCAGTGCGGATCGGGAGCTTCACACACACCATTGAATTGCTTCGCAGGAGTGTGCAGGTTTCCTCACGATGTTTTCCTTCACCGAAAAGCTCATGATAAATTACAAATGTAATTTCGCACATAAATTCCGAAAAACTCAGAATTGTGTGAGCCGGGGTTTGAACCCTCAACCCTCTGCTTCAGAGGCGATAGGTCCAACCACTAGGCTATCATGGCTTAACTATTCAATGGTACTTTGACTCAACCATGTATATAACAAGCTTTGACGAAATTGGAATATGCATTCTAGACAATGCAGCTAAAGTGATTATTCCAATTTCGTCAAAGTTTATATACAAGGTTGAGTCAAGGTAATGGTGTATTGTTTTTAAGTTAAACAAAAAAATTTGCAATTCTCTAACATACAACTTATGTTTTATATTCTGTACGCAATTAAGAACTGCATTTTTTTTGTCTAGAACAGGATTATAATTAGGTAACTAATTAAACATTTATCAATAAATTAGCAATTGTAATGCCCGTTACATTACTGTAAACATGACTTAAAACTACAATAATATGCATTCAAAATGGACAGTGGTATTTTCCCTAAACATGACTCATAGGACTCATGCTAGCTTAATTTGTTAAAAGAAATATTATGAGCAATTTTAAGTTGCAGAATAAAAACTCACATAATTATACATTATTATAGATAAAATACTATGATAAGTCGAATTAAGTTTAACGAGTGCAAGTATGTCAGTTATCAGTATCAGTGAGAAATACAGATTGCTAAAGGCCTTTGAGATAATACAAGTGATTATGATTTGATTACTTGCTAAAAACAAAACCCCTTGGACCCTGTAAATGTGTTTTAGAAACCGTGCAAATGTAGAACTAGGAGCAAAATACGAAATACGTCATCAAATTAATGTTTACCCAGATGTTTGAGAAAGTTAACGAAGTACGGATGCCACGGAACATTTACGCCAATTTAAACATGGGAAATGAAAATACCATGAGCCGCACTTTCACGGTGTTAATGAGTAAGTCACACAAAATCAACCGTTACTATAGGAAAAATATTCTAGATTTTACGTCGGCGAGACGCGAAATATGAAAAACCCTCAACACTTTTGCGCACTTTGGTTCTGGTAACTACAGGCTGTAACTGGCACAAAATCACTTACAAATAAACATATATAAACGGTAATAAAGTTTTATACTCACAATTAAATCCTAAAATTAATTGTGCCGAAGCGCACAAGTCTCGCTTGTTTGACACGTATGTAAAAAGTGAAATGGAAATGTCAACACGTCGCCTTTGGACGTCACGCAGCGAAAAGCGTGAATAGACACGCGTCAGTTTTGGGGTTACCAGACTACATTAAGTATAAATGTCAACGAGATAAAATAAAAGTTAAGTTATAAACCTTGCTTTGGTTATTTTTCTTATTTTTATTTATTTTAGTTTTTCTTTACAAAAGCGTCAGTTTTCATTCGCTTTGTTGCTTTTAATTATTTTAAAATTAAAAAAGGACGATGGTGGACGCTATCTGTTAGTAGAGTTAAGAATTATAACTACTCAATAAGTGACATCTAGTGATGAGTAGATAAACTATTTAGGTATTCTACTGGTCCATAGATGGCACTGAAACTAGTGTTAGGTGCGACATCTAGCGATAAATAGCAAAACTGTTTAGTTATTTCATGTAAAATATAGATGGCGTTGTTATCGAAACAAATAATAATTTTAATTACTGCCACAAGATGGCATTTATTTAGAAAAATTCAGTTAACGTAATATGCAAAACTTTCATCAAACATCAACTAACATTAAAATTTTAAGTACTTGCTTACATCATATAAAAAAGAAATGAAATCCTTTGCCTTTGTGATTTCAGCAATATTTGTAGGTCCCTATTTATCATGTCTTTTTTTTTCAAATGGGCTTATGCAAATATCGAACCTAAATCTAAACCTACCTAATTTGAAAAACGGAATGACTCAAAATAATTTTTGCTTTGCACCCAGGAGCCAACTCTGCCTGCAAAATCTACCAGCAGCCCTCCCAAAAATAAACGAAGGTAGCCATCAAATCGAACCTTTTTTTAATGGCTTTGACCCTTGCTCTTTTGTCTTTTGAACCTATAATTCCACAAATCAATAAGCTGTCATTGATTGATCGTCCCATTCCATCTCCTCGAAGACAATGAAATCTTTAACAACGAACAGAGACAAACATAGTTCCAAGGATGGCAAGGACATGACATTAAACTAACCAATCGCAGACGAGAATTATCCTTGAAGGGAGATCCTTGCTCTGTGATTGGGGGAAAGAGATAACGCCTCGCGCGCGGACCCGCCTACAATAGAATCCATTTAAATTTGAATATCGAAGGGAGAAACGTCAAATTGAGTCTGATAGAAATGCCCGGGCGTTCGTAAATTGTTCTGAAAGTGGGTAAAATAAAATGGAGGCACAATTTCGTTTGTTCGTGCGTCATTAATCCAATATTGCTTTACAGAGTTTGCGTAAACAATAAACATGTTTGGGCTGAAAATAACAACGACTGAATTAATTTGGTAGCACACATACTTATGTACCTACAACTATATGTATATGTATAAATATAGTACCTAATAAACATCACACGTAAGTATTATGTACAATAGCAAGCATCAAAATTATTATAACTGCGTAGGCCGGTAGGTAGGCAGGTATGTAAAATGAGCTATGTACTTATAATAGCTCATTTTACACAGCAACTTGCGTTTTAAATCAGGTAGGTTCCCATCCGACCTAAAAATAAGTACTTAAAGGAAGGCACCTACACCTACAATACCTAGACATACCTAATGAAAACGGGGTACCTATTGTAAGCGATTAAGTACCTTATTATAGGTCTGATGAGCTCCCGATATCGGGGGAAGGGGGGGGATAGGGGGCTCATCAAACCTATAAAGCTAATAGGTAACCCGTTATCATTATGTCTAATTTTAAAACTGTTATACCTACCTACAATAGGCAGGCAGAAGTATTTCGCGGAGTTCTATGTTCAGAGAGTCGTGCACGACTTTACGAATCCTGCGTAACGTTATGGTTATCGTATCGAGATCGAGAAACCTCATGCTTACTAAATTTTAGTTCCAAATACGCTCACGGGCGGGCGCTGTTCCAAACGTCATACGAACTCGATAACGTTTACTATTCAAGCAAGTTTCGAATATTCGTACTTGTATGTGTCAAGCTAAATTTCAATTTACCTACTCTTAGACATTTTCGAAGAGTTAAGTGCTACAATTTAAGATTAAGTAGGTAAGTACATAAATATGTCAAATTGGGTCTTGTCGCACGCTTCGTGCGGTAGCAAAAGACAATCTATCACATTGCTTGATTTATTCTAAGACTCTATAGGACCAATCACAAAAGTTCCTCTTTTTAACAGACTTCAAAAAAAGGAGGAGGTTCTCAATTCGTCGGAATATATGTTTTTTATAACGACTCGATAGTACCTGTATTAACTTACAAGCGACAGTTATTTAACAAATACTTACCTATTTTATTTCTTAGTTTGAAGTGACTGCGCTGCGCCAGATTTTTGAAAGTTTACTCAATCCTAAGATAATATTGGCAGTGTGCAGTGGACAGAAGCAAGAGTTGATTTCTTCGCGTCTCGAAAAATAGTAACTATAATAGGTTCCTAGTAAATAGCCTAGTAGTCGCGCGAGCGAGTCGAGTCGCTACCGCTGGGTCGTGCGCTCCCAGAGGAAGGACTACGAATCAGTCCGAAACATGCCGGGCTAAACTCGACTTATATACGTGAGTGCAACAAACATCACCTACCTAATAATCTAATCCGTCCTCACAAACTTTCTCGTTTAAGTATAATATTTGTACCTATACCTAAGTGCATAAGATCATAAACCAAAAATAGGTTACAAATGTTCCAATCGACACTACTGACAGACAAAAGAATTCTGCTTCTAATATCTTTATTCTTAAGCTCGGGGCAGCGGGGCGAAAAAGCTCCTTAAAAGCACACGGGCGGAGATCGCAATCTGATGACAGAGATAAGAGATTAGCATCTCGTTGCCGAAAAGATAGTTACAACTGTTGTTTACTTAACTTTAGAAGCTGAGTGTTACGTAGACGTCCATGAAACATAGGCTTCAGTGAACATTTTCAAATTAGGTACTTACCAAGGACCTATCCAGTAACACTGATTGTTACTTAAGAGGCACACTGAATAAAAAAACCCGGCAAATGCACCGAGGGCTTTTACCCCTGTGTTGTGAAACCTCGCTTCTTGCCAAATTTCATGATTTCAGGTCCATGGGTAAAGTACCCTAAGTATAGGGTCTGATTTAAGTACTTGAGATTAAAAGACAGACTGACAACGAAGTGATCCTGAGGTTTCCGTTTGTTCCTTTCAACGTACGGAGCCCTAAAAAGCCTTACCCGCATTTAACTTCACATTCACAGCTTTTCGCAGACAACGCCAACATTGTGCAAAGCTAAAAAAAATCGGGCATGACTACCTATTTTATTTTAACCACAAATATCTGCGCAAATCATCACCACATCTCGCGCATGGCCGGTTCACAATGGCTGTATAGCGTGTGTGGTCGCAACTCCTGCGCACGGCTCCGATGGGGCAGAAACCGCGGTGCAAGGCGGAAAAAATAAGATATAATAATTTGTTGATGCACGAGAAAAGGTGGCGGTGATTGGCACGCATTATGGTGAACATAACTACGTTAATACCTTGGCGTTATTTGAAAAATCGATTAGCGCTGGTTTGGGGCACAATGGCAATGTACATTTAAATGAGAAAGTACTTTATTTACATAATAAAAGCAATTTACAATGACATTAAATCTAAGCTAAAACTAAATAAACTAAAACTTAAAACTAAATTAAATCTAAATAAGGCCCCCGTCGCATGTTGCCCAAAAGGCTGGCAGCGTTGCCTCGCTGAATAGCGATGCTGATTCTTTGAATTAACATTAGATTAGGTACGATTATTAAAGGAAGGTAAAGCGAAGATACTAGTTGGTTGGATTGAGATACTTATGACGAGATTGAGGACTTAATCGTGTGTAATATTATGACGAACACACATCCACACACACACACGCGTGTCCGGGCTGATTGCCTGGAGATCTGTCATAAAGGTAGGTACCTATTCTACTTCAGACTTCATGACACGTCCATTCCAATAATTAGTGTTAACCGCTCACCTTTATTGCTGAGAATAAAAGTCTAAGGTGTCCATTATTGGCGCGGCGTCGAGCACTGGGACATTAACCTTGGTTAAAAAACGAAAGGGGCAGGTTAAGATGATATCCACTTCAGGCTATCAAAGCAAGTAACGCAATCTCCAACCATCATTATGAACAGATAATAACTTTGCTATTGCCGGTTATGTTGTAAATAAATACTTATTTAAAATTTACGATAAATTAATAAAAATGATTTCATTTTACCTATACACTAATACGCAACTGAAGTAAATAGTTTGCATTAAGTATTATATATCCAAACGACCTGTAACACCTGTTATCAATAAAGAATTTCATTTCATTTCATTTCTCTTACCAACTAAAATCCCAAAATGGACCAAAGGAATAGGATTTTTTTTTCAAATTGCGTAATCTTTCCTCGCATCTCTTAAAACTATATCCGCATGGCTACACATAAATGCGTACGCAATACTTAAGTTATTTTCTACACAAAGGCACACTTTCATACAATTTCGATTTCAATATGTCCTCTGAGTGGAAATAACGTCGCGCGTCGCATTCGGGTGCAACAGCGCATGCGCGGTCAAGTGCGAGTGAGCCCCGGCGCCGGCGCACACGAGCAACTTAGTGTAATCAAAAAGCACAAAATACGTCTTGATCGCGTTTGCGTTAAACCGTCAAATAGTATGAGAATTGTTAAACGCGAACGCGATCGAAACGTATTTCTTGGCCTGGTCGGTGATTAGATTAGGCGCTCATGTTCATTACATTTTTCAGTTTTAGGCAAAAATTTGCACGTTTATAAAGAGCGTATTGAAAAGGCGAAAATCAAAAGGGAAAGGAAGAAAGAACCAGATTCTAGATTATAAAGTAAATTTAGGTAGGTTTTATAAATACTAAATAGTCGTTTTGTTTTTCATACCCTGCGAATTAAAAAACGAAAAAATAACTAAGAACGTCCAATATTTTGTAGGTAACTCGTACCTATCATATTTACCTATGTAAAGAAACAATATTAACCTGACCAATAATAATACAATACAATACAATACAAGAACTCTTTATTGAACACCACATAATAAACAAAACAGAAAAAAGGTGCAAAGAAAATGCAAGGTAGCAATGGGCGGCCTTATCGCTACATAGCGATCTCTACCAGGCAACCACAACGGAATAAAGGTAAGAACGGATTTAATTAAATTTAATTTAATAATATTCCTTTTCAAACTTTCACCTCCGTCAATTTCCTTATCATCACAAAATCCGAAACAGCACTGCCTTATTTTAGTTTAGCTGTTTTCGTGACTTCGGGTATCACTATGTTTATCGCTAAGCCTACGTTTTAATCTAGGGTATAAGCTCCAATTCGATCCAAATCCGAGAATCCTTTTTGTATGATTGAGTTACAAACATTCCAGCTTCCCCCTTTTATAAATACCAATTTGCCATAGCAATTTCACGTCAACTGAGCTGGACCAGATCCCTCCACCCATCCATGGCCCATTCTTTACAACATCCATGGCCCATGGCCCATCCATTGCAAAAACAGCTCCATTGTATCTGGCGCCAAGTCTTGCGTCCCGCGCATGCGCCGCTCTGCGCGACATAATTGAGATGATCCTCGATCAATAATGCTGCTTCAAGTGCCCGGGAAAGCGTGTGGAGCAAAAAAATACTTGAATTTTCATAATCGGCTTGCCACATTGCTAAAGTTAAGTTTGTATGACACTTTCGGTTTATTTTTTCAGTTTGTAATGGTCTAAATAAAGCAAAATCCAATTAAACGTAAGACATCTCTGTAGGTCTAGCACAACTCACAGTGCGACTTCTATCTCGCACCAGAACAACTGCCCGTCCTTTTCTGTCACTCAGAATGCAACGGGACGAGTAATATAATCTCGCGCGACAAACAAAGTCGCGGCCAGTCGTGCTAGCCGTGCAGGGGATATGAGTTTTTGACTTGAAGAGTCATAAAGGGCCAGCATGAAAATTACCGGGCCTTAGCCGAACAATGTTTGGGAAATGCTGATCAAGCACTTTTCCATTTGTTTCTCTGTCAAATCCGGCCAATTGGAACGAGGCGCCACTAAGCAACAAGCTAAAGCAAATACCACAATAATGACCCCAGTCGCTTAGTTTTTGCAAAAACTGCACCATTGTGTTCGGCGCCAAGTCTTGCGTCAAGCGCATGCGCTTGTCTTCACAGCATAATTGAGATCCGCGACCCACAATAGTGCATCAAGTGGCCTTTACTGGAAAGCTGTGGAGCAAAAAACACTTAATTTTCACTATTGGCGACTCTGTGTAATTATCACGTTGTTTGTTAGTCAAAACTCTTCGGATGTTTCCATTTAAAAACAAATACCTCCTGACAAAAACACTTTCGAAGGAAAATCAAAGAAAATAAAACAACACACTTTCTCTTCATCTCTATCGGCACCATTTTCTGGACATTTATCAATTCTTTTATATTTTAACTTTAAATTACGTTTTAGTCATTTTATTGCCCTCTCTATACGACATTGGTCAGACACGTAAGTAAGTAAGTACATTTTGACATTCATGATTGCTGTACTCTAGGCCCGTAACGTTACCATAACTAACATTTTCCTATTTACTCTTTACTCTTGTTGCTCATATCACATAACAAACCAATGAGAAATAGGTGCCATTAAAACACAGCCAAAGCTAGTATATTCTCAGCATAACATACTATATTTACCCCAGTCGCACAGTTTTTGCAAAAGCTGCGCCATTGTGTTCGGCGGCAAATTCTTGCGTCAAGCGCATGCGCTTGTCTTCACAGCATAATTGGGATCCTTCAATAATGATAAGGAGGTACAAGTGTCCTTCACTGAAATCATGTGGCATTGTAATGTATTAAGGCGAAATGCGATATCGTAGAATAGTTTAAGTAATTCGATATCTTCGGTTGTTTAATTGCAATTTAAACTTGTTCAAGTGCTCTGATTTGATTTTATCGTGTTGTAATTTTTTGTGTTCAAAATTGAGAAGACTGGTAATAAGTCTTAAAAGATATTGGTGCCCGTATGTTAATTCAGGTCATTAACAGATTTTTCTTTATCTTTTTGTAAAGAAATAAATTGCTTCTGAATTTGGTAGGCATTTGATAGAAACGAATCTGTATAATTCGTATTTATAAAATCGTAAGTATTAAATTGCTCAATATTAACTAAATTTTTGATGATCAAATGAGAAAAATAAAGAGCCTTGAGTGATCGCTGGTTATTTCTTCATTTGCCGTTCTTTCATGTAGCTACTTAGCCATACATCAAGGAGATTTTGGATAGAGATAATTTATGGGCCAAAGAGACAATAAACGCTTTAATCCAGTAGCCGTATAAATTGGAATTAACAGTTAAAGCAGCAATAAAATACCTGCTCTTCAGTAAAGACTGAACAAAAGCAATGGAGCTTGTTACGGTACCAAACAAACCATGGAGGAATTAATTACAATGTTCTATTTCTGTATTCGAGTTTAACTAATGAGCGTATGTTATTCTTAAATTACGAATAGGAATTAAGCAACAAGATAATTTATTTATTTTACTTTCATGAATACATCCATTCTAAATAAAAAAGTAAAGAAAGTATTTGGGATTAAATAAGTAAAAGGCACTTGTCTTGGGTGAAAACAAAATTGTAATAAAAAGTCATACAAAAAACCATACATATAACATATAGAAGTCTAAATAGGTCCAAAAAATAAAAAGCCAACTAATAGGTCAGTGCCGACACTGGCCCAATAGTTGGGCACTTTAGTTATGCCCGAGCACACGGACATTTACCTCATCACATAGTTGTACTAATTTTTTATGTACTTAGTGAGCCGTATATGCATTTTACAACCCTTTGATGCGATCTAATTTGTCCTTTAGATCCCTTGCAAACCAAATGTCAAATTGTATTTTCAAGTAGCAAAAGAAATCCAACAAATCATTCCCTCTTCTGCATTTAACAATTCTGCCACGGAACATCTACTAGACTGCTAAATTTATCTACTTGTAATTATCTAAACCGGCTCGGACGCCCGGGATAGCAGCTGGCAGGAGGAGTAACCCGAGCCCTCCCCCTCTCCCGGCCCGGGTAACGCGGAGCGTATGCCCGCACTCGCTCAATACTCCCGGGATAGCCAGGGATGGTAGCATCGGAGATGGAACAAAGGTGAAAGAAAAAGTTTATACAGCAGGACTGTGCCTCTTGTCAACTCTAGTGTAAGTTCCGACGAAAGAAAACGTCTCGAACGCGTTCGCGTTAACGTCTCAATTACTACGGGCGAATTGAATAGTATTCGGGATCGAGACGTTTGCTGCGACGTGAAGTTTACTGAGGTCTTTCAACAAAATGAAAGAAATAAAGCGAAATCAACTCAGGCGTATCTAGACCGAATTGTGATAGATTTGGGAGTTGTGTCAAGAATGGCTCTCCTGCCTGGCTAGCACGACTGGCCGCCACTTTGTTGGTCCCGTTGAATTCTGAGTGACAGAAAAGGACGGGCAGTGGTTCTCGTGTGGAATAGAAGTCGCACTGTGAGTTTTGCTAGACCTACAGAGACACGAAATAGATCTTTGAAATTTTCGTATAACTTTTGAATAATGTAATCAAGGTATTTCTCCAATACACCACCGCTCACTCCATAAACCAACCCAATAGAAAGCCCCAACAAAACTATCATCAAAAGACAAAAGAAAATCGTCAACAAACCCCGCTGGTTCCGTTCAGCAATGGCGCTCGCAAGGTGCGGATCCCATACAATCACTTACGCAATTGTTTAAACAATGCCAGTAATAAAATATCGGGTTTCACGAATTAAATGAGCATCCTCCATGCACGCTGTGTATGGGATGGGGGACGATGTGCATTTGTGCGGGAATAATGATGGTGGAGAAATTATGGTGTTGCTGTGTTATTATTTGGAATTTGTATAACCGGGGGCAATTTTGCTCTAGGGAGATTGCTCGATAGATGGGTTTCTAGGGTTCCGTAGCCAACGTAGAAACTACGCGGTTAGTTTACTTCAGTTATTTTCACAGCATTATGTCTTATGGCATCCTAATTTGGGGCAAGGCGGCCGACATAGAGCCAATCTTTATCCTGCAGAAGAGGGCGGTCCGGTCTATTTACAATCTTGTCTCCCCCGAGATTCACTTAGAGAACGCTTTAAAGAAATCGACATCCTTACAGTAGCTTCTCAGTATATATATATGATGTAACATTGTATACACACAAGAACATTAAATCTTTCAAGAAAGTGTCGGATGTGCATGGTTTCAACACCTGAAATAAGCATAAACTTGCCATCCCTAAATTTCGCCTGCGAAAAGTCAGTAAGTCTTTTTTGGGAAATTGCGTGAGGTTCTACAATAAAGTGCCTGTAGATGCATGGGAATTGCCTCACAATTCATTTAAAAGATACATAAAGACCGCTCTCCTGAAAAAAGCAAACTACAAAGTGGATGAATACTTATGTGATGGCACCACCTGGCCAAGGCTGAAAACAGAAGATAATTAGGACATCAATGTGACTTGGCTGCATCCCGAAGATATTCGTGTATGGTGTCCGGCTCTGTTGCCGTTGTCCGCTGCGTACTAATTGTAATACAATTGACATAAATAATGTTTTATTTATGACATACATAGACCCTAGAGACTATACATCTCTAAGCCATTTAGATTAAGTATTATATTACAGTATTAATTCTGGGACCCTATACATCCCTTTGTAATTCAAATATTCACAGATATTTGACCTGGAGACCCTATACATCTCCTGCTCAATTAAGATGTGCCAGTAAAGTAAAGTGTTCTGGTTTTGCTGTTCTAATAATTATTTTTTACACTTGTTTCTAAAATACGGTATTTTCTTTCTCTCTTAATTTTTTAATGATAGAGTGGGGTTTCTTTGTGTAATTTATCTGTGGTTACGTATTGTAAGAGCTAATGTAACTTGTTTTTAGAAAAAATGACTTTGTGCCAAGTTTCTTGCAGCGCATTCTTCTTGGCAATCATGGTCTTTCCGAAAGCGCTGGTAGACTAAAAAAAAATTACGTGTAAAAGAGCATTCAACTGCCTATTTGCTGAATAAAATTTTTAATTTTGAATTTTTAACGTATGTAGTCAATCCGTCCGTCCGACACAATATCATACTAACGGATCTGATCAAATCGTTTTGACATTTCAAAAAAGTGGCTGATTTGATCAAGAGGCAACATCCCTATTGTAGCCTACCGTCACCATTCGCAACCTCATAATTTCTTCGCCAGAGCGTGCGCAAACACAGACGTGAGCCCTCAAAACAAACCAGACGGATTCAGCGCCAATTTTTTCAGACATTCCTGTCCAATGTTTATCTTAATCCTGTCGTCCCGGGCCGGGTATCCATCGGGCGAGCTGGTAGCCGCGGTAATCCGCGCACTGGGCCTCGGCGACGCCATCTACCTGAATATTGTTTTCACTTAAAAAAAAACCGGACAAGTGCGAGTCGGACTCGCGCACGAGGGTTCCGTGGAAAGATTTTAAAGCTTTTCCCCAGTGTTTTAAGAAGTCCAGTGTTAGCAGAGCCCTGCTCCTAAGCAAAGTGTACGCAGTGTGGGGTCAACTTATATTGGTCTGCGAAATCTACAGACAGACATAAAAATTTAAAATTTTGAGACTTTTTGGAGTGGTTGTGCTTTAAGAGCTACCTTCATACCAAATTTCAAGTTTCTAGGACAACTGGAAGTAGTACCCTTTAGTTTTTTCAGGGTCCGGCAATTTGTATGGAAACAGCCTTTTAGGGTTCCAAAGCCAAAGTGGCAAAAAGGAACCCTTATAGTTTTTTCATGTCTGTCTGTCCGCGGCACTATTAGTACTAGAAAGCTGTAATTTCCGTTGTCATTGAAAACTGACAATTGTAAAGTTGATGAAATAGGGGCCTAGCATGTTATATACAACAAACAAACTCGGACAAATCTAATTTTAATACCTTGGTGGTTTTTTACTGTTAAATTATTTTTATAAGTTGGTGAATTGGTCAACTCGTTAGCATATACAAAGCCAATCTTTAACGGAGATGTTTCATTATACACTATACTACGATTTCTTTTTCACATTTTCAAAAGCTACAATGGTTTCACTAGTAAGGGACTTTTACTTTTAATTCTACCACTTACTCGAGGTGATTTTATAATTCTACCACTTACTCGGCGTGATTTTATACATTTCACGGAGGAATAAGGATTTATTCTTATCCTTATTCCTTCGAGAACTACATCCATGCTAAAATACTTACAGCTTTATAAGGAGTTGCATTGCAAAGTCTCTGAGCTAAGCCGTGGACCGACGGACGGAGGGACGGACATGGCGAAGCTATAAGGATTCCTTGTTAAAAAATGGCAACTTGTTGGTAAAATAATGAAGTAATCTGCTTTCGGTTTTTCTTTTAATTGTAAATACCCGAATTGAAATTATTTCATCCCCTTGTTTAAATACGTAACTTTTTTGTT
Organism: Clepsis dumicolana; assembly: GCA_963691665.1. Lineage (NCBI taxonomy): Eukaryota > Metazoa > Arthropoda > Insecta > Lepidoptera > Tortricidae > Clepsis > Clepsis dumicolana. Next base: position 3,726,265 of record OY829526.1, read on the forward strand.
GAAATGTTTTAGTTAACGAATTTTTTTTTTAAGAATATACCTGATCAAGTTTTTGCACTCATGGACAGACAGATTAGAATTCGTTGTTCTGCATGATATGCGTTGAAAACAGCGTTGCGGCTTGCCGCAACATTATGCTTAGCGGGGCCCATTTCACATCGTTCGGTGCAAACATATTGTATTGTTAAATAATATAGCTATATGTTCCCTTGTATTCTATTCTTTTAAATGTACTGTTTCATCTTTCTGTATGTGTCGAATGTATGTGAATAAATGTTTCTCTCTCTCTCATATGCTAAGTCCAGGGACGATAAAACCGAGAGGACTGCCAACGTTGCATGAAAGTGTTTTTGTGAAACAAGAATAGCCTAAAAAAAGATGCATAAGTGGTTAATGTAGCAAAGGTAAGTATGTATTTAGGAGCAGGCATGTGAACCAAGGAGATGTGTTGTCGCTCTTTGGATTGTGCCATTTTGGTTGTAATTTTGAAAGGAGTGTTTTGTTTGATCACTATCGTAACTGAATTAATTGTGTACCGCGCGTCGAACGTGTGTACCTATATGTCAAATGGACACAGATAATCAGCAAGATAAAGTCTATTTCATCGTTAGGTACTTATTGTCTTATCATGTAGGTAAACAAACACGACTATGTTACAAAATCACGACTCTCGTCGCACTGTAAAACTCATTTGTAATCTTAATCCTAACTAACATTATAAATGAGAAAGTAACTCTGTCTCAGTTTGTCTGTTTGTTACCTCTTCACGGGAAAACCGTTGTACCAATCTAGATGAAATTTAGTAGGAAGATAGTTTAAATATTGAGGAATAACGTAGGCTACTTTTAATTCAGGAAAATTTTATAGTTCCCACGGGATAGCGATAACCGAAATCTGCGCGGACGAAGGCGCGGGCAACAGCTAATCTATATGTAATTATGTGCATATATATAGCGGGTGGTAGGACCTTGTGCAAGGTCCGTCCGGATCGCTACCACCATCTTACTCGCTAAGCAGCAGTGCTTGCACTGTTGTGTTCCGGTGTGGAGAGTAAGACAGCCGGTGTAATTACAGGCACAAGAGGCATTTCATCTTAGCTCTCTAGGTTGGCAACGCATCTGCAAACCCTCCGGGGTTGCGGGTGTCCATGGGCAGTGGTGATCACTTACCATCAGGTGACCCACTTGCTCGTTTGCCCTCCTCGTTGTATAAAAAAAAATACATACATATAAAATTTGAAATTCCACCCTCGAGGGACATAGAAGTTTGTATAGAAAAAAAAAATATATTTTTAGCTACATTTATGAAACTTAGTGAATGTATGTTTTTCAAACAAAATATATTAACACGTGTTTCACTGTTTCTGAAAATTTTAACCCTATGGGGGTAAAAAGGGGAGTGGAAGTTTCTACGAGAAAATATACATATTAAACATCCAAGACCCGAGAACAAACATTCGTATTCATCATACAAACATCTGCCCCGACCGGGATTCGAACCCGGGACCTCAAGCTTCATAGTCAGGGTCGCTAACCACTAGGCCATCCGGTCGTCGTTGCCATGTTGAGTGGCAATGCTAAGCCTCTGAGCCACATATAAGCCAACATTTTTTGATCATGTATTTCTTTGATCAAATGCTCAGAAGGCCTCTAAAGATGTGACAGGCTCCCGTAGTGACCCACGGTATTTTCCTTAAAATCGAAACCGTAACCGTAACCACGTAATCTTTTATATTTCTTTTTCCTTAAAAAAGTTCAACCACTTTTCCTGGCAGTCAAAATAAACTTGAGCCGTGTCCGTTTGTGCGGCTTCGGAACCCTTCCGGGGGGAGCCGAAACCTTCGAGGAAGCACCTCCCCTTTTGTTTTTTGTTAGACAAATAAAAAGCTTAAGCGATGTTTGTTTTTAAAACATAAACGACTCGAGAACGGTTAACTGTTAAGGTTTTAAAGGGCTTCTTTGTGAGATGTTTTTCCAGCGGTACTTATTTAAAAAAAAAACAAAAACATATAGGTAAACAACTTAAAAATAACCTAATAAGACTAAACTCGGGTTTGAAACTTTGGGTCCATGGGGTCCCAGCGCTTACAAGCTTATTTCTGAGTTACAAAAGCGCTTAGTTGATGCAACTTGTGACCAAAGGGCTGGCAGTTTTCTCTCTCAAAGAATCAGCATCGCTATTCAGCGAGGCAACGCTGCCAGCCTTTTGGGCACTATGCCACTGGGGCCTTATTTAGATTTAATTTAGTTTTAAGTTGTAGTTTATTTAGTTTAAGCTTAGATTTAATGTCATTGTAAATTGCTTTTATTGTGTTAATATATTTGTTATGTAAGACTAATAACTAAAAATAATCTAAACCTAGACCCTTGGGTAGGGTGCCCATTACGCAGGCAGCATACCCGCGCTGAATTGCCAATTTGTCTCAGCATCATTATCACCAAACTTTTTTTACCTCACAGAATGAGAAGACTGGCACAGTGATGGAGTGTGCAGGTTTCCTCACGATGTTTTTCTTCACGGAAAAGCTCGTGATAAATTACAAATGCAATATTAATATCTCACATAAATTCCGAAGAACTCAAAGGTGCGAGCCGGGGTTCGAACCCACAACCCTGTTCCTAAAATCAAGTTACAAAACGCCTTGATATCTTATTAACTTGCAATATTTGATTTAAATTCAAGTCTTGATCTTGCAAGTTAAAATTGTCCCACTTCCATTGCTAGGATTCATTTAAAATTTGGTATGAATATGTAGATTAGATGATAACGTACAGTCAACAAACAGAACAGTCAACAAAAAAAAATTAAACAATGTCAAAAAGTACGTGTAAATAAATAAGTAACACATTGAACTCCAAATTGTTAAAAAACTTCAACATAGCTATTGGTATCAATTTCACAAGTGTTTGTAATGGTTGTTTGCGTCAGCCATAATTACCGCCAATCACCACAGTAATTATCAATATTTTCATACTAATACATAAACAAGAACCAGTCTTAAGGCCTGTTGGTCTAACACCGCTCTTGGAACAATACCCGAGCACAAACACCATCGATTCGGGTTCAGCCGGCTAACAACAAGCCGTACACGCACTTAGGAGTAATAGAGATGGAGCTAGGAACAAATGGAGACAGAAGATTTTTCTTTTTTTTTCTTGTAGCCTATTATGGTTTATTTATGAAGAAAATCACGTTAAACTACATCTACAAACTTAATATGAAAACTAAAATTGAACTAAACTAAAACAATAATTATGTGTCTCATGACAGTAGGCCGAGCACGAAGTTTTGGAATCCTGCGTAACGTTACGTTATCGTATCGAAATAGAGAAACCTCATACGAAATTTTAGTTCCAAATACGCTCACGGGCGGGCGCTGTTCCAAACGTCATACAAATTTTTCGGTAACGTTTATTACTCGATTACGTTACCCATGATTCGAAAACTTCGTGCTCGACCCTCAGAAGATTATCAGACATAAATATTAGCCGCAGTTCTATTTGCTGACAGCAATTCGCTTTCATGTGTGGTTCTGTCATTATGGTCTACCTGTTTCCGTTTGATTTTTATCCAATGAAAAACACATTTCATTTTAAATAAGAGATTTATTGAATCAGGCGTTACTTTGCGGAGGTCCATATTTGTGTGGTCGCGGGTGAGCAAAGTAATTGTTTGCAGTTCATACATTTCATTTTGATACATAAGTGTTATTTAATAGCAAATACATATAAAATCTATCTAAAGACAATAATTATTCTACTTAAAATCAAACCGCTACCAGAGGGCACCGTTCCCAAAATGCTGGCGGCATTGCCACGTTGAATGGCAATGCTAAGCCTTTGAGCCAAATTTTAATATAGGCCTGGATTTTGGTGATCTTTAAATAAATCTCGTGGATCCAAAACGAAATTTTACAACACTATTTGAAGCATTGAGGTGCTCTTACACGGGAAATGAGGACTACCGCGAGTCTAAGATTCGCTAGAATCGCTATAGTGTCTTACTTAGCTGTCATTTTCCACCAATGAGAGACAAGCTACTTGACCTATGGTGGAAATTGACAGATAGACCTTACTCGACAATAGCGATCCGCCCCGGCTGGAAAACCGCCCGGGATACCAATCTACCCTATGTCACCAATCTACCCTATGTCACCAATCTACCCTATGTCACCACTCTACGCTATGCCAAATTTCGTACAAGCGATTCATACAATATAGCGCCTCTTGCCCCGTTCGTAGCTCCTACCGCTAGAAAGCACTCGAAATATTAGACAAAAGCAAAGCAAAGCCGATAGCGATAATATTGACCGAGCGGGCAAACAGATTAACACCGGACAGCGGCCGCAAGCAGGCGAGCAAACACCGCAATGAACTGGTTCTCGGTGCTCTTGGAAAGTTGTGATACGGTTATTTTTAAGCGGGTGCCGTGTGGTGTGGGAGTTCTTGATGTGTGCGTAGTTGGCACGATTTACAAGTTTCAGTAACTTAATGAACAACTCAAGTCAAATGAACAAGTCAAGCACAACTCACAGTCCGACTTCTATCTCGCGCGAGAACAACTGCCCGTACCTAACGTTTCTGACACTTAGAATGCAACGGTAATATAATCTCGCGCGACAAACTAAGTCACGGCCAGTCATGCTAGTCCTACTGTCTAGTTTTACGGAAAAGTAATAATAATTAACTCAACCATTATTGCCAACCTGCAAAGGCAGCAAAATAGGTAAACTTTTTTTAACTTCACTTTCACAAGTCGCAGCAATCTTACAAGTGTGATATTTGAGAAAACTGTCTTTACTCCTTCCTGTACTACTATCATTGTCACGGACAACATACCTACTTTCAACACAAAATTGATATGGACAACACCCAAACTTTACTCACGTCACGATGCAAAACACATAACCTCTCATGTTACGCGGGGTAAGCCACACCACTACGTGATGTTGACTACGTGTCACAAATACTACCAATATTACGATATTTTAAGCACTTTTAAGGGGTCGTTGACTTGACTATTTTTTTTCTGAAGTAGATAAGTATACGGTACAAGAAGGTTTCACAATCAATAAGGTCCTCTTGGAGCAAACATCTAAGCATGCGAGTTCGATACGTTTTGACATAAATAAGCTGGGTTTAATTTTTAACCTCCGACGAAAAAGAGGGTGTTAATGGTGCGTAGGTTGACCTGTGTATCTGTGTGTTGCATCATAGCTCCCAAGCGAATGAAACAATTTCGATGCGGTTTGTTTAACCGAAAGCTAGTATAATCGATGTGGTCTTAGCTAAGTTTCATTAAGATCGGTTCACTCGTTTTTGAAATATTGAACTTTGAAATGACAATGTCGGAGGTGCTATGATTTTGTTGTACTAATTGAATCCTGCGTAACGTAATCGTTATCGTATCGCCGTCGAGAAACTTCATATTAAACAGTGCCCTAAGCACGACTTGTCGAATCCTGCGTCACGTAAAATCGAATAGTAAACTATAACGAGTTTGTATGACGTTTGGAACAGCGCCCGCCCGTGAGCGTATTTGAAACTAAAATTTAGTATGAGATTTCTCGATCTCGATACGATAACCGTAACGTAACGCAGGATTCGACAAGTCGTGCTTAGGGCACAGTACCAAATACGCGCACGGGCGGCACTGTTCCAAACGTCATACAAATTTTCTCGATAAAGCTCCACTCGATTACGTTACGTAGCATTCGAATACTCGTGCACGGGGTACTTACTGATATGTTTTAGGAGAAAAAGGACTGAAAAAAAATCATGAACTACATTTTTGACATTATGTCTGCAATAGTCCTAAGGGGACTTGTACTATTATGTATTCTGTGACAGAAACCCCATCTCCTTTCTTATCCAGCTAGACCCTTTTGTAAGTCAAGATTTCATTTATGTTTCATAGACTGTGTAGTGTGTATGTTTACCAGGGGAAATGTTCATTGTTAAGTATTTTATTCTGTTATATTTTTTTTGAGATCGGAATAAAATAAAATACAAGTCCAAAGCTCAAAGTAATTTCTGGATTTTTTTATACATGGAAAAAATTTTTTTTGACCCAAATAGGGTCGGCGGGAGAGGACGAGTTTGGAGTTTAGACTCGTCCAATAATGACCTGGTTACTTAACAGCCGGAGTTTAATTCTTTCGATAGTCTGTTAAAAAACCCACCTCAATTCTTCATAATTTCCGCGCCCCACAAGACGCCATCTTGCCTTGCGCGCGGGTAAAAGGACAGCTCAAAAATAAGTAATTGCGCGCGAGCATATTTGTGCAGAATTAGTATATTTACTTACTTGTTTGCGGCGAGTAATTAGTGGACGGCTCCCGTGCTCCTGCGCACTTTGTACAAAAAGTGAGTTTTTTTTGCTTTGAGAATGGAATGTGTTCAGAGAAAAAGTTAACATGAGTTTTCACTTGGTGAAATAAACCAATCAGCCCGCAAACCTGTGGTAGCTGTACGTCAGGGCTGACATTAATACCAAATTATAATTTTAATTTTTAAGTGTGTATGTACCAATGCTAGCTGTGGTGTAGAGGTGCGGCACGTGATACGGTATGTCGAGGATCTTGGTTCGATTCCCGGGGTTAGCAATGTTTTTCTGATTTTTTCTGTGTAGGTATTCGTGTTTCAATGAGTATTTAAAGAGTTTAACAATTGATTTAACGGGAAAACCAAAAAAAAAATGGATAAAATTTTTAAAAATACGCGCCATTCAGATCATGTCACAAGAGAGAATTAACCAATAGCTTTTCGATAAAGAAAAAAAATGCAAAGAAATCATCAATGCAATGGTTGTGGATTAAGTTGCGTATTGGACCCATGTGGATACTCACACCCAAGCATGGCCCGAGGATGGGGGGGTATGGGGCATCAGACTCTTAAAAGAATCACCGACAAATTGAAAAATCTTACATTCTGTTTGAAGGAGTGCATTTTACAAGCTTTTATTTAATTTCCCGTTTGTTTACAGTGATGAACTGAACTTACAAATAATTATGTAACTTAATTTTAATGAAATCACACAAAGCTTTGTTCCGTTTTCCCATTAAAATGTGAAATATTCCCATTACAATCTAAACGTCCACCAGGACAGCATAACAAGGGGTGTGCCAAATCGCCGTGGATCTCATTAAACCCCAAATTACGGGATTTCCCATTAATTAAGCCCCCGGATAATGGAAGCCACGTGTATGTCTGTCTTCCCCACCCCTTTGTACTGTCAAACATATAAACCACGATTATTTCACACATGTCAAACGGAAAGCTACGCTAATTTAACCCTTGATTTGTTGATATAAGGCTGTTGATGTTTGAATGAACTGCTCATGAAAGTTGGTATATGTCAAGCTTTTAAATGTAGGTGATTGGGTTGAGTTGAACATAAAAACCAAGTCTAGAAACCAAAGCCCCACCTTGTTTCCCGCGAAAGAAATACCCTGTCTCATTATTTTTTACGTATTTTTCCCATTCTGATACTGAGGCCCGAGTACGAATATTCGAATCCTGCGTAATGTAACGTTATACCTAGTATCGAAATAGAGAGAGAATCTTCATATTACATATTAGTACCAAATACGCTCACGGGCGGGCGCTGTAGGCCGAGCACGAAGTTTTCCAATCCTGTGTAACGTTACGTTATCGTATCGAAATCGAGAAACCTCAAAGGTTGGCAGGTAGAGATCATTTACAGGATAAGTCCGCCTTTGTTTTTTATATCTATATTTTATATCTGCATTTTCTGTACAATAAGGCGTTTTCTTACTTTTTAGGATTCCGAAGCCAAAATAGCAAAAAGGAACCCTTATAGTTTCGTCATGTCCGTCTGTCTGTCTGTCTGTCTGTCTGTCTGTCTGTCTGTCTGTCTGTCTGTCTGTCCGCGGCGTAGCTCAGAGACTATTGGTACTAGAAAGCTGTAATTTTGCATATATCTTGCCCGGTTTTTTTTACCTCATGCCAAATTTTAGTTCCAAATACGCTCACGGGCGGGTGCTGTTTCAAACGTCACACAAATTTCTCGATAACGTTACTACTCGATCACGTACTCGGGCCTACAGATATTTCAAATTCATCACTTTCATCAGTTTTTTTCTCCATATTCGAGTGATATTCTTACACATAGGACCTGATTGTGATCTGTTAATGATCTGATAATGATCTGTTAAATCGACACCCTGACTGGACAATGTGCAATGTCCGCAAAATCACATTGCTAATAATAAAAGAGATTGATCGAACCTAACTAATATTGTAACAGCGGTTTATGTATCCATTGCCGTGGGTGGTTGACACACTCATAAAGTTCAACCATACATAAAACTACATCTACCCGAGACTATAAAATCTGTCTGCAACTTTGAAATCGTTAGTCAGACGCAATAAGAATAACGCTTGGCAAACATTGAGTCTTTATTAGGTATATACTTATAACATATACATATACATGGTGTTAGATTATTAACCGTAAACTATTTCAACAAGTGGTTCAGTATTTATTACGTCTGTAGGCCAAGCACGAAGTATACGAGTCCTGCGTAACGTTACGTTATCGTATCGAAATCGAGAAATGTACTAAATTTTAGTTCCAAATACGCTCCAAACGTCATACAAATTTCTCGATAACGTTTACTACTCGATTACGTTTACGCAGGTTTCGAATATTCGTACTCGGACCTCTGACACCCTGGGTGTGGTTCTTTTATCGAAAAGGCCACATATTATTATTATCTGTCGGCATGTTCCCACTAAAGTAAACCCAATATACAAGGTATGGAAAAACCTTGTCAATTTACTTAATTGAAAACCGACTTCCGTCCGTGCAGGTATTTCATGTATTCCTTTAAAATTATCGTCAGACCTTGACAATGTTTTTAAACTAAATATAAAATAAAATGGAACCGTGTCGATTAACTTACAACAAAAAACATAAGGAATCCCTCTTTTTTTAAATCTTTATTCATTTAGGGGCTTTGTTCATGAATCCCTCTTTTAAATATTAACTTTAAACTCAACACGCTCGAATACAAAGTAATGAAAGTTACCAGGCTCGCAGACTCGCCGAGGCGCTCACTTCACTTAGCAGATGCACTGAAACCCGATACAGGGTGCACCGGATGAAACGGATTTTTTTAAGCTTTCCGCTCTTTCACGGTTTTAAAATAAGTTTTTTTGTATTTAAAGATGGAGGCTCTCTTTATTTTTTTATTGGCTTAAAAACCATACCCACAGAAGTATTTACACCGCCTATGCTTGGGAATCGAAAGCAAGGCCCGCGGTGCGCAGAAACCACTGAAGATACTGAATGACATTTTTGTATGTTTTTTCGGTTTGACAGCTTGGTATCGCTATCAAAGCTTCCTTATATGTAAGCATTTAAAATAGGATAGGGTTTTGGAAATGCTTCGGCTGTCAATGGCGCTCGTTATGTCAAAGAAATACATGTCAATACGAATTCACCCAAATCCGAATCCTATCCTAAACGCTCACAGACTCAGCGAAGTTGCGTGCATATGCTATCCTAATCCTATTTTGACATCTAACCGCCGCGCTGAAACTCGTCTAAAGAAATTACAAAGTTTGAACTGAAATAGTTCCTAAACTCATTAAATTTTCCAATCTTTATAAGCAACCGTCACTAATCTACGATTAAGTATAACCGCACGTCTTTGAGTGCGGCAGGTAATTTCTAAAGTGTTCCTATCCGGCTCCCACCCTCGGTGTCGCATTCAGCGCGTGACCACTGTCCGCTCGCCGCTTGTTCTGACTTTTCCTTGCCGCACAGTGGGCAGGGTGGTGTGGGTTTTCTGCAAAAAAATCTTAGTTTTTGGCTTTTACGAGTATACAGTAGGTACGGTGGAGATGAGGTGACAAAAAAGGGACGACTAGTTTAATAAAAAGAAATAGATGCAACACATTACAGCATGGTAAACCAAGCTGACTGGAAGTGCAGTGTTTGCGCAATTTTCTTTTTTTTATATGCCACGCAACACATCTGCGAATCCTCCGTGGTGGGTGTCTATGGGCAGTGGTGATCGCTTGCCGTCAGGTGACCCACTTGCTCGTTTGCCTTCCTCGTCGTATTAAAAAAAAATTAACAGTAGCGGTTTATTACAGTGACTTTACAGTTCACACTTTACATACAAAGCCTTCCACTCCTGTTCTTACATTTCTAATAAAAAAAAATTTTTTTTCCTCGCTGTCCTGGTGCGCCCACTATGTCGTGCGAACGTTCCACCGCGCGGCTGCGGTCACTGGTTGTGGTCGCCACAGTATCCTGAGTTACAATACATACATCTACAATTAGTTACAGAGCTGGTACTTAAGTATGTTGCCTGTGTAGCTAGTACTGTATATGTAATATTGTTGACTAGACGGCTAGAATCAGTTTTATTTTTATAAAATACGGACCAGCAATTGATCCTTATTCTTCCTGAGGGTCGAGCACGACTTTACGAATGCTGCGTAACGTTACGGTTATCGTATCAAGATCGAGAAACCTCATACTAAATTTTAGTTCCAAATACGGTCACGGGCGGGCGCTGTTCCAAACGTCGTATAAACTCGACAACGTTTATTATTCGATTTTACGTGACGCAGGTTTCGAAAAGTCGTGCTCGACCCTCTGATGGAAAGTGCAAATGAGGCCTAAGCTGTAACTCACTGGTTCATTAACAGTATAATAATCTCTAGCCTTGAAGAAACCTACTTATTTGTCTGTGTTAGGGTGCAAGTATCTTGAGCTACAATTAGCTATTTAGGTAGTGCTTCAGTGTGTTCTAATTACTTATAAAGTTTTGGATAAAGAGCTAGAATTAGATTTGCTTTTAGGATGCAGCATGTGCTTATAATTGGCTAATTACTGTATTCAGAATATTCAGATTTATGAACCACGAATATGTTTAAGGTTTTCACATTGTTTTCTGAAAGTACCTCATTTTACGAAGTAACAAGAGGTAAGTAAAGCATTCGACAGAATAACTGCAACAAAATTACATTTATGAGTATTATTGTAATATAAATATCTAGAGAAATAAACTGCACTGCTCAAACGCGTATGGGAGAGTCCGCACATAATGATTCCTAGACATTTTTGAGGAGTGTGAAATAAACGGATCACTCACGTATGTCAGTCGAGTATAGTCCGAAACATGTCGGGCTGTACTGGACTGACATACGTGAGTGATCGGTTTATTTCACTATGATTGAGTCTCACGGTAGTTTCATGTTAAGAGTGTATTATTATAATAATATAAATGATATTAGAATTTTAACTAGGCGGTAGCTAAACTAAGTTATATAGCTTATGTAATAAGTAGGCTAGGATTGCCCAACTAACTACATGTCAAGGTGGACACTCAAGATTGCCTAGTATAGTTGTCAACCCTTGTAAATTCCATCATACCGTCAAAATGTGGATAAAAATCTGGTAAAAATTTTACGTCATTCAACAAAGGCTGTTTGATCCATTACATCTTCCATTCATTCTAACAGATAGATACAACTAATCTCATTCACTCCCCTAAAATCAAATCAGGAGGCGGAGCGTGGCCACCATTACATAATAATAATAATAACATCCCGCGCCATTACCGCCACGCGCCAAATAACGAATTACTTACCAACTGCGGATCACCCTGTTGCTGTTGCTATAACAACTTAATTTGACGCTCGCGGCTTATGCGAGCCTGGTAATCGAGGTGTTAATGTTGAATGGCTGGCCAGCGTTATTTTTGCTTTGTTTATCTTATCAGTTTAGAAACATTACAAATTCTTCTCTTTTCATCATTATACGAAGTTTTGTAAGTAAAACTCCGTTTAATTCAGAGACTAAAATTTTCGTACTCTTTGATAGATATTTATGATTACGCTGGCAATCAGGCAGTATCAGTCAAATGCCACCAGTTGTATCATTATCACAGATAGAGTTATCAATTACCAATCGTACCTAGTTATACAGAACTACAAATATACAGATACGACACGGACGCGTCGCCATTTGTTCTTAATTACCAAAAATATTAAAACAAAAATCGGGCCCAATCAATCAGGCAGCATGCAGATCGATCGCGCAGCCATTAAACTGTTTGTTCTATTAAAAGGGGCAATGGAAACAAACAAAGGTCCCTTCTGTTTGGAGAGTACTCGAGCGAGCTCGAAAATGGGAATAAAATGTATTGCGTATTTTTTTTATTGGTGTCGTTTTGGCAGAGTGGCTTTTAGCCAGCTTTTGGTTTATAAGTAACGCTTTCCTTTGTTTTTCGTGAACAGTATTCCTTGTAATTATTGGAATTGTGTTGCAAGCCGTATCAGGCTTTCAGGTTTAGATTTATGAAAATTTTAGTAGCTTAATGTGTCGTTACGACATCAAATTCGATTTCGCTATTAGTTCGAAATTTGGAACATCTTCAAAAACCAATGCAATTTAAATAGGCCTACGATGCGAAACGTCAGCTCGGTATGTTTGTCTATAAAATAAGCTGACGTTTCGTATCGTAGGCCTAATGACATTACGTTACTAAAATTTTCATAGTAAAACTGATTGTCGTAATGCTGGTTATCAACGGTATCTGAACACATTATAGAGGACTTATGATATTGTGTGTAAATAAAATACTACTTCCTTTCTTTTACCATCGTAGTAGGGGTACAAAATGCATATTTTTCCCAATATTGTTTGCTTCCATCCCCCAAAAGTACCAGGGCGGCAAAGGCGGCGGGAGTGGTCGGCAAACACAGGGCGCCGCGTCGGCGCGCCCGCACCTGCCGCCCGAAACCTCCGCTGAGCCCCAAGCACGAATATTCGAATCCTGCGTGTAATAACGTAATCGTTGTTATACCGCTATTGAGAAACTTCATTGGTTGCAAATACGCTAATGGTGGACGCTGTTATTAAACGTCATAAGTAAAAATTTTCTTACATTACTTTACTATTCGAATACTCGTGCTCGGGACTCGTTGTGGAGCGTAGACTGAGGAATTTTGTAGAGGGAAGTGACCAGCTGCTCCTTTGAGCGGCTTTCAAAAAGTATACCTGTTGTTACTTGGGTCAGTATTGCATTCAACATTCACAACAAACAAGCAGTCATTCAATACAAACTTCTTATTACCCAATCGTTTTGACGTTTTTTCGGATTGTAATATTAAAGGGATGAAAGAAATGAAGGTATGGGAGGGAGGGAAGGGATGGATGGAAACAAAATATAATAAAGACATTCAAAAAACCATGGAGAACATACAGGTACATATAAATATAGAGTTGAAAAAACCCCCGACATTAACAATTGTCATTGAAATATTGAACTTTGACCCGTTTTTGAAAAAACTTAGCTAAGAACCATCTAGATTAAACCAGCTCTCGATTAAAAAAAACCGCATCGAAATCGATCCATCCTTTTAGAAGTTATGATGCCAGAGACAAATACACAGATCAACAATGATTTTCTAAGTAAAGATACGTCATATGGTCACAAGGCAATCGAAAAACATGTTCCGAACATTTTGACATTTGCGCGCAAGTTTGAACCTTATTTGAGAGAGATTGTGGCTAAAGATGCTACAATTTGTAGCATTTTTCGCGCTTCATTTTCGGCGTGCTGATGACATATAGATCTACCTCTTTCTATATGTAATATCATTGCAGATCAAACTTATATCACCCCTCATTTTCGTCTGGGGTTGAAAACTTGCTCGCAAATCGCCAGTGTGTGATAAGGCTGTTAATGTCCGTCCATGACGGTCGCCGAGGGCCATCCTCGTTGTTTGCAGACACTCCGCGCGGCGGCGCCACCGCCATCCGTCACCCGCCACTTACCCATCTGTAACTGTATTTACTCTTTATAAGTAGATCAGTCTGTGTGTGAAGCAACGCCATCTATCGACGAAGATGCTGAAATATATATATTTTTTTTAACCCCCGACGAAAAAGAGGGGTGTTATAAGTTTGACCTGTGTATCTGTGTATCTGTCTGTGGCATCGTAGCTCGCAAGCGGATGGATCGATTTCGGTGCGGTTTTTTTGTTCGAAAGCTAGTTTAATCGAGATGGTTCTTAGCTAAGTTGCATTAAAATCGGTTCACCCGTTTTTGAAATATTAAACTTTGAAATGACAATGTCGGGGGGTTTTCAACTTTTCTAAGTTGGTTATTATACGACAAGGAAGGCAAACGAGCAAGTGGGTCACCTGATGGTAAATGATCACCACTGCCAATAGACACCCGCAACCACGGGGGCTTGCAGATGCGTCGCCAACCTAGAAAGCGAAGATGAAATTCCTCTTGTGCCCGTTACACCGGCTGTCTTACTCTCCACACCGGAACACACGAATGCAAGCACTGCTGCTTAGCGGCAGGGTTAGCGCGTAAGATGGTCATATTATAAGAGTTCCGTCCATAGTTCGATAAAGAGAACAATTAATGTCAAATTAATGGTCCCAATATTTTTACCTACACCTGGTTTTGACTTGAAGCTACTATGTATGATTTTGGCAAAAAATCATGAATATCCCGTTAGTTCCAGGATACGGAAGTCCTGGGATACACCGAATACACTCACCAGCCAAATTAGGTCATCGGACATTGTTGGAATCTATAGCAACCATAGGATTTTGCTGCAGAACTGATGGCCGATGGGGTCAGAAGGTTCTCGAACGGCGTCCACGGACCGGGAGACGAGCTGTCGGTAGGCCTCCAACAAGATGGAGCGACGACCTGGTAAAGATCGCGGGACAGCGGTGGATGCGGAAAAGCACAAGACCGGTCAGAGTGGAGAGCCTTGGGGGGGCCTATGTTCAGCAGTGGACGTCTTTCGGCTGACATGATGATGATGATGATAGGATTCTGTTATTTTGGCTACTGTACTATAACTACACCTCTCACTCTCTTGGCTTCCGACAAATGCACGAACTCACGAAGTGTTCGCACTATTCTTATTTTAATTGCAATAAATAAGTACCGCAGACATAGCACCCGAAATTCAGTTTTGCTACATGATCCTTCGAGCTGGATATGAACCAGCGACGTATGCATGTGGACTGTAATATCCATGTTGAAATCCGATCCGAAGGACCATGTCGAAATCATCTTATTTTCCTTGATTACTGTGAAAACTGGACCCTACTTCGCTAACCTTACATAAATGATTTAGGTACAATTTCGAGACTCCAAAAATTAAGGATAAGTTTAGATCAAGTTTTTTTTTTACTTTTTTAAAAATTACATTAAATTAGCCGCCAAAACGTGTTTAATCTTTTTGTTTTCCAAAAAATAATTGAAATGCGAGAATTATAAGGTCTGTTTGATCTTCCTTCAGTAAAAAGATCGATGTAAGTTTTCATCGATGTCAAATAATAGACAAGCAGACACATTAAATTAACACCTTTATTTTTTTAATAAAAATTATCATCTTATCTAATAGTAAGATGACAATTTTTATTTAAAAATTTTCGGTACAGGATAATAAATGATGTAAATGTTTTACAGAAAATCTTTTAACCATGTGTTCCTGAACTAGGGTTACTAGTGAACTCTGTATCTCAGGCATAATAATATATACATTGTCTTCAGAAAGTGGGGATTAGCGAAATATACTCGTGGGCAACCCAAACCTGATTAGAATATTTAGAATTCATTTTACTGGAGCCTGACTCTAGAAAGTATTCCACTTCTACCTTTTACGAAGGAAAGAAATTTAAAGTGAAACATCAGCGCCATATTTTTTTAGCAAAACACAAATTGATATTGCCCTTTCAGACTTACAAGTCGAGTATTAACTTTCCCACAATTTCTTAACAAAAACTGCAAGGTAAAGGAATAATATAAAAATTTAAAGTAACGTTTTGTAAGGATTCCGGTAAAAGGGCATTTTTTGTCCAAAACTTCAAGAAAGGGTTAACACTAACGATTCTCACAAAATACGCGACCTTTTTTCACAACGTCTATAATAATTATTCTTTGATTTCTTAACCTTTGACTTTCGACCTTACATTTTACATTAAGAAGACAATAGCTTTAAATGAAGTTGTTTTTTTTTCTAAACCGTATTTTTTAACTGTTCATTTTGCCATGCGAAATTTTGGGGGACCATTTTGTTCGGTTTCTGATTTTAAAATAACGATGGTACACAAGTAGGCTGTTGCAAAAATCATCTTAGGTACTCTAATGATAAGAATCTTTGAATCGATTATGTAAGTCAAAGCCAACTGACATTTTGAATGAGTTGAGTTTCGTGACACACAGTTTTCAATCAGTATTTCCTCGAAAGTATGTTTTTTTATTTTTCCTGACCAAATCCGAGTACATTGCATTTAGCTGTACCAGGAGCGCATAGAATGCGGGACGTGCGTTGACAGGTGATTGACGTCTCACTCGCTCCAACCAGCCATGTTTATCTCATTGCTATTTTACAAACTTACCTTTGCCGCCGTTAAACAGGTACTTAAACTCTAATGCGTAGTGGTAAAGTTAAGAATGGATTCAAAGTTGATTTTTCAGTAGTAAAAAAAAGTGTTGTAAGAAATTACTAATGTAATGAATGACTAACAAGACAGAACTAAACTAAATAGTGCAGGGTAGAAATGGGCCAGCTGTGTCCGGTGGCTTCGGTTTTAATTTAAATGTATTTTAATTGGAAATAGCCGTCAGCCGTTAAAACAAATGTTAAAATGTCAAGAGTAACTAGTTGAGGAAATATAACTACGTTAATGAACTATGAGTCAACGGTATAAAATTATGATTTTAAATCGTAACTCTAGTTTTAAAAATATTGTGTCGTAAATTAGAATAAGTTTTGTTTTCAAAACAAAAACAAAGTAATTTATTCAATAAGGTACTAAGACTTCAGAAAGACCGAGCAGCCATCGCCACAACTGCGTAAACAATACGCTAATTAGATTATGTATTTACAATGTCAAGAAAAAGTTTCACACAGGGTGTCACAAAAATTCGACGATCTTTTTTTAAAAAAAAACACAAACCAATTGACACATTAAAGCCAAAGGTTAAAAATAAAACTGCAAGGGTTAAAAAGGGCAATTGGAATTGGAAAGTCGAAAAAAGCGCAACAATGAGTTGACCCTTCCTATGATTGCTTGTCCATATTTCATGGTTCGATAAAAAAATGTTTCTTTTTGTAATGTCTAACGTAATCCAAGCCGCTGCACATTTGTAAGAAATTAATACTTTTTCACAATATTCCCTAATTTCGTGCAAAAATATCGTGTTTCGTTCTATTCGGTTTTGTTTGGGACAAAGAATTTTACGGTCGGTTATTTTGAACATGTGGCTCTCTCTGATGCTTGTGATGTAGGTTCTCGATATAGAAAAACATAGGAAATGTCAATCTCGCCACTTGCGTAGTATTTTTAGGCACTCTGTAAGTTTATTTTCAGCAACATCTCAAATTGAAACGATAAACATTTGTCATTTCAGTATTTTTCACTTCAGGTACTAATTATTATATGAATCATGGTATTTGTAATGGCAATAACTATTTATTTGGTGATATTTCAAAACATGGTAGTCATTAATACCAATTAGAAACACAAAAATTTATTAGAGATTTCGACTCTACATTTGATTCCTAGAGCTTATTTACTTTTGTTCTATTCCTTATCTTGAAATTTTAATACAAAGTAGCAAAATTTAAGATGTTTGCATGAATTAACTATGGAGTTTAGCAGTTAGCTACATAGACGGTTTCTTAACTTGCTATTGTTAAACAGTAATTAAAACATCACCTTTATTTTGAACTTGGCATGATTTTTGAGGCTTAAATGTACAGATTCGGCTACTACATACAATTTCGTATTTTAACTGTTGTTAAATGACCAATTTGTTTATTTGTGTCCAATGACTTCTTCAATGACTTTATCTACTACATCAATCATGGTCTACTTTATTTCGACAAAAAAACAACAATTGCAACACTTCCACCCGTCAACAGTTTTAAAATTAATTCAAATTTATTCTTTAAAAAAAGATACATGAAATAGACCGTCTGTCAAATGCTAAAGGGTTAAACTAGCTCCCAGTGACACGTGACGAGTGGCAAAATATTTGTGATGGCGGAGCAAAGGGTTCTTCAGATGGTGAGGCTCACGCTGACAGACTGTCACAAGGAAGTTATCTGCTGGAAATGGACGACATAGATTCCCAGTTAGCTTGTTTTGTTTTCCCAGTTAATTGTTAGGGATGTTCCGATGTTTACTCGTACAACGTACAAAGCCGTATTAATAAAATGACAATCTTGAAGTAGCGTTTTATCAAATAAAAAAAATGCGAGCTACTTATCAAGTTTTGCGTCAAGAAAAAACACCATTTAAACTTCAAACAGAAAATTTCTTGACAAGTATCCAACATTAAAAGTTTAAAATGAAAACCTATCCGCTTATAAATTTGTTGTGACGTACGCAATACCTGTCCGTCTACCGATAACTTTACCCCGGTCAAAACTATACCCCCAAAACCAATATCTTAATTTTTTATCAGCATTTAACCAAAACAATCGTTCATCAACTGCCAGGATCACACACGTTACGAAGAGAAAAAAAAAGCTGAGAAGTCCTTTGGCTTTTTTACGGAAAAAAGTAGAAAAAAGTGAAGTCCGCGCCATACTGTCTGCTATCCGGTTTCGACGGATTAAGTTACGGCTCACTCTCCGGTTTTACTTTATTAAAGCGATAAAAAAATATAATTTTCTTTATTGAGATAGCTCGCGGAGGTCGGGAAATTTCGTCGTAACGCTTAACGCTTATTGCGTTAAAGTAGGTGGGCGTTCTTGTCCCTTAAGAATGTACCTAAATTATATTTTCTGGAACCGAACACCGGCGCGTCAATGTCGACGTTAAAATTAAAACATAAGTTAACAATGTAATGTATCGAGTTGTCGTAGTTTTACTGCTTTGGTTTTATTGGAGACGCTGTCTATGGGAAATTAAATTATTGGTAGTTCACTATTTAAACAGCTTTCGTCAGTTTTTGAACGTTTTTCAAATGATTTATATTGACGTAAAGTGCTATTTAAATTAGGTACTCAATTCCAGGCAATATTTCTTAGTTATTGAACGAAAAAAATTGCCGCATTTTTCTCCAGATTGTTCCTGGTTCCTCAACTAATTGCTCAAGATTGCTCCTTTGCTTTGGCCGGCAACATGATTTTTTACTTGCTATGAATTTAATTATTATCAGCAATTGTTTTAGAACACAAATTAATCATGTTTCAAACGTTACGTTCGTTATGATTATGAATGAATACTTACTACTTTACCTTATCAAGTCATCATTATCACTATCAGTGTGGTTATCAACAACCATTTACCTCAATTAATTATTTATATGTAAGAACTACATAAACGTGTAACATTTAGTTACACTTACCAGGCTATCATGACAAGCCAGACGTGCGCAATTCAAGGACAGTCTGAATCAGCATTGCTTCGTAGTGTGGCGCCGAGTGTAATCAAACACCAATAACACTTGCACGTATATGATGCCCTAGTACAATAATTAAAGTAATTATTTTAAATAATTAATAAACAATACATACGCAAATTAATTCTGATGATGATAATTATTAAAATTTACATGGCTTATGTTCGTGTTAACTTAGTTGTAATCATTATCATCATCGTCGTCATCATCGTAGTATCACTTTGAATCCAAAAAAAATTACAAATCTCACAATTTTATGTAAAAAAACTTCTTTACCTATTTTGATTCAATTTATGTGGAATCATTCACCTCTGAAGTATGTCCCTTTTAAACAAAAACCGGACAAGTGCGAGTCGGACTCGCGCACGAGGGTTCCGTACAAAGATTTTCCTGGTTTTCCCTAGTGTTTTAAATTATCCAGTATTAGCAGTGCCCCGAGGGTCGAGCACGACTACGAATGCTGCGTAACGTTACGGTTATCGTATCGAGAAATCGAAATCGAGAAACCTCATACTAAATTGTAGTTCCAAATACGCTCACGGGCCGGCGCTGTTACAAACGTCATATAAACTCGATAACGTTTACTATTCGATTTTACGTGACGCACCTCGTGCTCGACCCTCTGTTCCTGAGCAAAATGTAAGCAGTGTGAGGTAATTTTATATTGGTCTCTGGCATATGCAGACAGACATAAAAATTTAAGATTTTGAAAAATTTCTGAGTTGTTTGTGCTATAGGAGCTACCTTCATACCAAATTTCAAGTTTCTAGGACAACTGGAAGGTACCCTATAGATTTTCACAGTACGGCGATCTGTATGGAAACCACCTTTTTAATGACTGTATCTTTTGATTGCGATGACTTAGAAGATTAATTTTTTCACAGCTTCAAGGGACTGCAGGTTTAAATATTTCATATTAATTTCAGCCTGCTACTTCCACGCGTTCCAGAGAAAAAAGATCTTGACAGACAGACAGATAGACAGACGGACAACAAAGTGATCCTATAAGGGTTTTGAAGTTCCGTTTTTCCTTTTGAGGTGCGGAACCCTAAAAAAGAATTATCAAAATCAACTCATTATTGACGATTGCGTAACGACCATAAAAAAAACGTAAGTAAGTACTATCTAATTGCGAACCTCCTCCTTTTTTAAAGTCGGTTAAAAAAGGCTTGTTTTGAACTTAAAAATGTGTGATATTTAAACGTGCCTACCACAACAACAAAAAATTGCTGATATGTTATACCTGTATTTGAAGTTTATGACAAGAAGAATGTATTATTAAAATCAAATTAAAATGTTTATAGCTAATTCGCTGAGTAACTAAGGTACCTATTGTGAAATGGGTTGTGCCTAAATAAATGAAGGGTACACGGAAAGAACAAAATGTCTAGTCACTTTTTTTTAAAACGAGATTTTAATCTCAAAATGTAGCTCAGAGACTATAAGTTACCACTCAGTTGTAGATACAAATATTTATGTCACTTTTATCACTTTAAAAAAAATATGTATATGAAAATTAAATGGATAATTGAATGACATCGTTCCTAAATTTCAAATCGCGATAACTCAAAAAGTTGCTAAGGTGACTAGAGATGTTCTTTCCGTATACTTTCAATTTACTTTAATATTTACTTCATACAACAAAACCAAGCACAATTCATTTGTAATACCTAAAGTAGTGGTGGTAACATCGTTCCCACGGTTTTGCCGACGCGCGCGCAGCACTGCTGACTACGAATGTTGCCACAGAACAGAGAATACAATAAAATAAATAACCTAACCTAACCAACTTAGAAAAGTTGAAAAACCCCCGACATTGCCATTTCAAAGTTCAATATTTCAAAAACGGATCAACCGATATTAATGAAACTTATATAGCTAAGAACCATCTCGATTAAACTAGCTTTCGATTAAAAAAAGCCGCGTCAAAATCTGTCCATCCGTTTACGAGCTACGATGCCACAGACAGATACACAGATACACAGATACACAGATACACATGTTAAACTTATAACACCCCTCTTTTTCGTCGCGGGTTCAAAAACAGGTTTGAATTGGTAGAAATTAATCAAACGAATTAGTTTCAGGATAATTTACCTCATATCAATTGACCCTACTTTTTAACCCCCGACGAAAAAGAGGAATCTGTGTATCTGTGTGTCTGTGTATCTGTCTGTGGCATCATAACTCTCAAACGGACGGACCGATTTCGACGCGGTTTTTTTAATCGAAAGCTAGTTCAATCGAGATGGTTCTTAGTTAAGTTTAATTAAAATAGGTTCATCTGTTTTTGAAATATTGAACTTTGAAATGACAACGTCGGGGGTTTTTCAACTTTTCTAAGATGTTCACTATCTCTTCATAATTCACTCATCATTTCCCAGTGCAAGGTCGCCGTATTTTGTACAAAACAAGACAATTGCTACCTAATGCATTGCGCAAGCACATTAATATAACACGGGATAGATAGCAAACGACTAGCTTTCTAAGAAATCGGGGCATTGGGTTACAGGTAGGCTTTTAAATGTTATTTTTTAGGATTATCAGTAACATGTTTTTTGTGAACTAATTTTGTTCGAAGTAGCTGCAAAATATAGGGCAAAAGTCGTGCTCGACTCTCTGAGTGACAGAAAAGAAGGGTGCAGGGGGGGCTATCACGCGTGCCATTTTGTCGCTTGTCGCTCAGTTCGTCCTTCACTGATTCCGTCACTATGAAAGGGACGCTCTGCGCGACAAGCGACAAAATGGCGTGCCGTGCAGTTGTTCTCGCGCGAGATAGAAGTTGCACTGTGAGTATTCTGTGCTACAGGGTGGAAAAAACGAACGCCAAATGGACAATATTGGGAATAGCAAATTTTACGCAAGGGAGCTTATCTTTTATTTTTTTTAATAATAATTAACTACTGCATTTATGGATTTAAGAAAATTCGTCTGCCTTAACCGAGAATCGACCAGATCAAATAATATTATGTCAAAAATAAACAAACAGCGGAACATAGAACCTCCTCCTTTTTTGAACTCGGTTAATAAAGTCGTGTTGTATGATACAGATCGAAATAGGGTGGTTGATTTTTAGACTTTTTTTATACGACAAGGAAGGCAAGCGATCACCACTTGCTCGTTTGTGGGTCACCTAATGGTAGTGATCACCACTGCCCATAGACACCCGCAACCCCGGGAGGTTTGCAGATGCGTTGCCAACCTAGAGAGCTAAGATGAAATGCCTCTTGTGCCCGAAATTACACCGGCTGTCTTACTCTCCACAGCGGCACACAACAGTGCAATCACTTCTGCTTAGCCGCAGGATTAGCAATGTGAGTTGAATTTAGTTGACTTATGATATTTGATATAAACAAACGGAACCGTTGTCCCGTACAGAAGCCCCGAAACCCCTAGTCCTGGCTGTCATCCCGACCGCAATGTATCAGGAGCGCAGCGGGCGGAAGGAGCCCATACAAGGATGCGGTCGGCGCTTCCTTGTCTGCCGGGTCACGTCACGGGACGGGACGGGACGGGACGGGACGGTTTCGGGTTTGACGCTGAGAAATTGACGTCTGAACGTGGTAAGGAAAAGTCATTGAAAATATAAATAAATGAATATCGTGGGACAATTGACACCGATTGACCTAGTCCCAAACTAGGCAAAGCCTGTACTACGGGTACTAGACAACGGATAAACATACTTATATAGATAAATACGTGCAATTATGTACATATTAAACATCCAAGACCCGAGAACAAACAAAACAAAACATTCATCATACAAAGATGTGCCCCGATCGGGGATCGAACCCGGGACCTCAAGCCTCATAGTCAGAGTCTCTAACCACTAGGCTATCCGTCGTCCAATATCCTCTGCCGCACTAAAGCCGACTTGCGCCGACTTGGATTTGACATTAACTTGGGATGATTTAATGTCATACAAGCTAAAACTAATTCAACTAAAACTTAAAACTAAATTAAATCTAAATAAGGCCCCAGTCGCATGTTGCCCAAAAGGCTGGCAGCGTTGCCTCGCTGAACAGCGATGCTGATTCCTTGAGAGAGAAAACTGCCAGCCCTTTGGTCACAAGTTGCGTCGACCAAGCGCTTTTGCAACTCTGAAATAAGCTTGTAAGCGCCGGGACCCCATGGACCCAAGGTTTCAAACCCGACAGCTTGTTTGCCTTCCTTGTCGTATAAAAAAAATCGTCTAAGTACAAGGCACAAAATAGAAACCGTAACCCTCTTTTCCTCCACCACAGTCGAATAAAAACAACAAGTCACAACCCAAGCTGTTGATAGCATTAATAAAGCGCGATTCCCTTCAATTAGAGTGAAACAAATCGTATTTGCCGTCCCTCTCCCCAGGGAGAAGTTTTACCACCGACGATTTCAGCGATTTTGACGCGCTCACAGACATATTATACTAACTGTATAACTGCGTACATTTTGCTTAGGAGCAGTTCTCTGCTAACACTGGAGAACTTAAAACACTGGGGAAAAGCGTTTAAATCTTTGTACGGGACCCTCGTGCGCGAGTCCGACTCGCACTTGTTTATGTTTTTAACCGACTTCAAAAAAAGGAGGTTCTCAATTCGTCGGATTATTTGTGTTTTTTACATACAAAAGAAATGTTAGTAGTACTTAGAGCGGTCCGAAACGCGTCAGCGTATAGTGTAGTAGTGGTGATGATAGTAGAGGCTCTGTGTGACATGTCTTGATTCATGTGGCAGTGGTAGTGGTGTTGCATGAAAACAGCTATATTACACATGTGGTCGCGGGTTTTTAGTCATTAATATGGATCTCCGCAAAGTAACGCCTGATTCGATCAATTATTTAAAATAATGACACCCAATCTCACCCCTTACAGTGGCGTGTCGGAGGGTAGATGTGCCGATAGCGGGTGTTAGCGTCATCGAGCTTTAGCGCCTGCGATCGCTATCGTTGATTATTGTCGCGATCATGCGCAGTTGTGGCTAATTGGTTTAACCGCGAATGGGTGGAGTTTAGAGCGTTTGAGATGTTTGCCCTTTCTTGGCAATTTACCTAACACATGTGATTTTTCCTGCTCCTCAAAATTATGACACAAATCGAAATAACTGAATGTAAATTTTCATTAGCATCAGAAGTGGCATTGTTTTTTTGTATTTATATTTTACTACACATTTTTAGTACATATAAAATCAAGAGAGACTGGAGTTCGGTTTTCTTTTTTCAGTTTTTCCAATAAAAGGGTGAAACATAGCGTAGAACGAGAACCTAAGATATATCAGATATATCTGACTTCACATTGCATGTAAGATGTTCAGTTCGTGTCAAGGTGTATCTGGAATGAAGTCAGTCATTCGTTGGGTAAACGAGACGCACATCTCTTGTGTTTGTCATTTTCCCGGGTATATTCTTAGCAAGATGGTGATAGCGATCCGGACGGACGCTGAACAAGGTCCTGGCAGGAAGCGGGAAGGGAGCGTGGTGACACTGTATCTCACCCCGTCTCCAGGGAATCAATTACGATTATGCCGCGTTAGATGCCTCGATCCCCTAGATGGCGCGATTATTATTATGGGATTTATTGTTTCGAAATAACATGAGGACTCGAGGCTCAGGGGAAGGGTTTGTGTGAGGTGATTGAATTATTTTTATTAGATATTTACAAGTATTATAGGTGTTAACCACAAAAAAAAGGGCTATCGCGAGTCAAAAATCGAGTGACGTCTATCTATCATTCTCCTCCACCAATGACAGACAAGCTATGAGGCCTATGATTAATGGAAATTTACAGATAGACCTCACTTTACAGACACTGGCGATCCGAGTGGATTTTTGACGCGCGATAAGCCCTCATTCTTTCTCGCTTTCTCGCTTTTGAATAAAGAACAACATGAGATGGGGACGTTTGAAGTGCGCTCTGAATTTATATCACAGCCCATTCATGTTATCCTGGTACAATTCACAGAACTACACTTATCTAACTAATGTAATGACGCCATGTGGTGTCAGCGCCATTAGTATGGAAAAAACGTGAAACGATTTTAATCAAAATATGATAACCTACTTTTTGACAGCAGTCACATGGCGGGTGTGTTCGGTTAGCTGAGATTTTTTTTCCTATGGACATGGTTGTCCATGTCACGTTACTTGTGTAACGTGGTACAGTCGAGTTCTCCAATATCTGTACAGCCAACGGTTCATAAATATCTAAACACAGACCTTATGTAACTGGCAATAAGGTCTGTGTATAGATATTTTTCGTAAATAGGTACCTAATTCATCTGTCTACGGACGTAACTTACTAATGTACCTATGCTTAAATAATATAACAACAGAATAAAATATAGCCTGAAACCTCATCTTTCTGGAGACCGATTTCACGGACGATGCCTATGAAAATAAATACCAAACGAAAATAGAAAAAGTGTAGAGAGAGAGCAATCTATTTAATTACGTGAGGGAAAGCGTTACCGTTCTAAAATCTTAAAACAAAATGTTTTTTGTGCCTGTAATTTCTCTGAGGGATTGTCTTACCTTGCACGCTCTTTTACCGTAAAAGACAAGGAAAACATATACCTATGTATATCTAATACAAGTTAAAACATCAACATAAATATCATTTAGTGTAAACAACTCGGATATCCGCTCTTAATTCGATTTCGCGTCACGTCGACTTTACCTCAAGCACCGACCAAGAAAATCGTGCATACGTGGAACCCCTATTGCGTAGTCCACAAAGTTTAATCTTGTCTGTTTCGTGGGAAGGGGGCTGGTGGTTATTCCGTACCGCGGCGCGGACGGTAATAGCCGTCGCGTCTTGTTAGCGAGTTCGGAAATATTCGAATAGCCGTGTCACCAGGGTTGCCAGCTAACATAAAATATAGAACAACTGGAACATGAAATTAAAAACATGTTTTCCCAGTGAAAACTGAATTTAAATTAAGGTTTTTTTTTAAGTACTTTTTTAATGATAACATTGCGAAAATAATTTTAAATAATAATAAGTAGGAGCAGCATAAGTAAGTAAGAAGATACATAATTAATTATAAAAGTTCTTATGCCTAGTCAGAGGCGACCTTCTCCAATAAGGGTAATCACGACTATTTCAGCGTGGAAGTGCTAAATCGGTTGTCATTTAGTGCCGAAAACTGACTGCATCAGAGAACAACACTACAAACAGACTGATTTTATCACATTTACCAGATACAGACTAGAAAATTTGAACATTTGTGTGCATTGGGTTGCTGACACTGACAACCCTAGGGCCCCGCCCAATTGGAAGGAAGTGCCAATAGAAATAATAAAATTACATCCGATCCGCGAGCGCTGGTTTCTTGCCCCGAGCGACTTCCCTGTACTGTGATAAATAACATGAACCCAATACAGGTGGACCCAACGATATTAGAAGTAAAGATACGTCATATGCTCACAAGACAAATCAAAAAACAAGTTCCGAACATTTTGATATATTTGCGCGCAAGTATGGACCTTATTTGAAACAGATTGTGGCCAAAGAGGCTATAATTTGAAGCCTTTTGATGACATATCGGTATCATGAGCTTTTCGATGAAGGAAAACATCGTGAGGAAACCTGCACACTCCTGCGAAGCAATTCAATGGTGTGTGTGAAGTTCGCAATACGCACCGGGCCCGCGTGGGAACTATAGCCCAAGCCCTCTCATTCTGAGAGGAGGCCTGTGCCCAGCAGTGGGACGTAAAAAAGGCTAGTGATGATGATGATGATGACATATCTACCTCTTTCATATATGTAATATCATTGGGTGGACCACGTAACGTTAACTTTGACTTGTCATATTGATATACGCTAAGTTGACACATATGATTATGAGCCAATTGTTACAGTCATGTCGTGATAGGGGGAGAGTTTTACCCAGCAGTACGACGTATCGATCTGTTTACTCTGGCCTTAGAGAGACCTAAAATTATATCTGTAAGGAAATATTGACGATGGAAGCGCATTCCATTCCTCGGCATTTTAGCGAAACAGCGCTAACAAGTAATAACTACCAACATAACTCTATCTTAGACTATTTGGACTCGACTGTACAAAGATACTTTCAGACCTAGTCTCTTTCTAAACTTAAAAAAAAAACTAGTTAATAACTGCATCATATTCAGCGGGTAATTTGAAACGGTCATTCAATTCCGTTTCAAATACTGGCACCAAACACAAGAAAAAGACGCGTTCCGCACCAAAAATTACAACATTCTAAATTCGAATGGCGGCGTGTGACAGCTGTCACAGCGGTGTCATGGCGGCGCAACATGGCGTCCGGTTACTGCGCACGAGTGCCATTTCCGATTTCGCGAGGCGCAAATAGATCAGTCTATGAGTCGATGTAAACAAATACCTAACTATACACTGAAATATGATTTTTCCAATAGGTACTTCGTAGATGACATGCGCGACTTACTTCAGAAAGATTTAAGGTATGGTATTTTTTAAGGTTTCCCATTTTTAACATGAAACTACCGTGAGATTCAATCATAGTGAAATAAACGGATTACTCACGTACAGTCAAGGAATTAAATTTTCAAACCACCTAAGGTTTAATATAGTATAGCAATCTATCACCATATGAGCTAGACGTTGCTTTGACATGTCGCGTTTACGTTGACATTTTCGACCTTAATGCATAGCGAATGTCTAACAACATTTCAACGAAATGGGTAGGGAATTAAATTCCTTGACTGTATGTCAGTCGAGTATAGCCCGACTTGTTTCGGACTAATCCGTACTCCTTCCTCTGGGAGCACACGCTACTCTCGCCACCGGCGTAGCGGCGAGTAAAATGGTGTAGTGATCCGGAAGGACCTACCATCCGTGTTTCAGAACGAGAGGGAACAGGACTAACTACATTGTTCAAAATTAAAAGAGACAAAGTTTGCTGAAGAAAGCGTACGTCGCATAATTATAGGAGTTGAAAATCGAAAAAGAAATTGAAATTTTTCACAAAAGGGATGTTCCTCACACAAAGCACTATCTAACGAGTTTAAGAAGTTTTAAGCTTTTCTCCATACCTATGTCACAGTCCAAAAAAACCGGATAAATCTGGACTAACATTCGCTCTAACAGCTCTTAGAAAATCTACCCTCGGAACGTTACACTGAGTACACGCTCAAATACTAACTTAAAATAAAAAAAAATACAAATAGGAAGTTTTAAACTCCGTTAGTTTATTGGATTTTACAATAACAACCTAATAGATAACATTCATTGCTCGCGAAGTTCTTAGTGCAGTGTATACAAAGAAAAACCACAGTCAAATTGTATTGACATAGTTGTAGTTTTGAAGGTACCCACAGTTAAAAAATAAAATAAAAATAAAAATAAAAATAGCAACCATGTCCACCAAGTGCGCGGCTTGTGCTAAGTTTACTGGACGTACTGGAACCGTCGTGTGCCCAAAATGCAGCGGCCACTACCATTGCGCTTGCGTGGGGTTACCGGTCGGGACGGCGGTCCCCCGGGAGTGGAGCTGCCCGTCGTGCAAGCGGTTCCAGCCGCGAGACAACCACGCCGACACGCCGGTGAAGGGCTTGCTCTCCCAGCCCGCCGCCGCCGCTAAGCCTGTGACCGCGAAGCCTGCTAATGCACAGGCCGCCGTTTCGCATTCCGCCAGTGCATTGCCTGCTGCCCCGACGACGTCTGCCGCCGCCGCCGCCGCCCCCGCTAGGTCCGCGTCCACAAAGCCTGCTGATGCTCAGGCCACCACTTCACGTTCCGCCAGCGCTTCGCCTGCTGCACCGGCGGCCTCCGCCAAGCCGGCGGCGCCCGCCGCTGGTAAGGACTCGTCGGGCGCAGGGACGGTGGTCCCTCCCGTGTCTCCGATGTGCGGGGGTACGGCGCAGTCGTCGCTTGGAGACGAGATTCAGCTGTTCCGGGTGGAGCTCCAGGCCCTGAGACAGGAATTAAGGGAGTTCCACCAGGAGTTCCGGGATGTCAGGGCTGGTATGGCGGAGATCAGCGCAAAAGTGGATGCTCTAGAGAGTCGCGTCGACGCTGTGGAAAAAGCTGTCGACGACAGCACAGTGTCGGTAGCAACCAAGGTGTTGGAGGAGGCCATCGCGTCCCTACAGGCGGAGCTGAACGAGCGGGACCAGGAGCTACTGGCGAACGACGTGCAGCTGTCCAACATGCCGGAGGAGCCGGGCGAGAACGCGGTCGGGCTGGTCACGCGGGTCTGCGCCAAGCTGGGCGTGGAGCTGGACGTGCGGGACGTGGTGTTCGCGCACCGCGTGGGCCGAGAGCGCGAGGCGGGCCGGCCGCGGCCGCTGGTGGTGCGCATGGCGCGCCGCGCCGTCCGCGACGAGCTGCTGAAGCAGGCGCGCGTGCGCCGCGGCGCCACCACCGAGGGCCTGGGCCTGGCCGTGGCGCCCCAGCGCTTCTACGCCAACGAGCGGCTGACGGCCGCCAACCGCCAGCTGTTCCAGCGCGCCCGCGAGGCCGCGAGCGCTGCCGCATGGCGCTTCGTATGGACCCGGGGCGGGAAGATCTTTGCCCGTAAAGCTGCCGGCCAGCCGGGTCACCGCTTGCGCAGTTTGACCGACCTGGGTATTTTTACTCCGGCCACCGTTGCCCAATCAAATATGTAGTTGTTGTTTTTTGTTTGTTTTTTATAGTGGAGTCCTGAAAAAAAAAAGTGTTTTATTATTATTATTATCATTTCCGTCCTTTCAAATTGTGTTTACAAATGCTATCTACTTATATGTATACAACAGACATGCTTACCGTAATTTTGTGGTACCATTGTGTTGTGTCGTCGCAAAAGTGAAACGAGTGCCTATTTTTGTCCCGTTCTGTGATTTGCCTATAAACAAAGTAATATATTTATCTAATATGTATTACATGCATATATTTCATAAAGCTCTCACCACATTATATATAAATATCACATTTACCTGCATAAAGCCATTTCTTTGTTATTGTTTTTACGTAATGTCTTTCTGTTTTTGCCATGCCTCGTTTTGGTAACTTCAAAGTTGGTCTATTTAATGCTGGATCTCTGGGTACGGGACACGACGAGTTGATTACGACTGTGACGGCGACGAAGGCCGACGTCGTTGCTATCAACGAGACCTGGCTGCGCGCCGGCCAGGAGGGGCGAGCTCCCGCGGTGGCCGGCTACAGACTGCGGCACGTCGCGCGTCCAGCCGATATCCGTGCAGGGCGCGGGGGAGGCGTTGGTTTTTTTATTCGTCGTGACCTCACCGCCCGCACTCTTCCGCACCCGCCGGCCGCCCTCGTAGAACAAATGTGGTTAAGAATAAATGTAAACTGTACACGGTTAATAATTGGAACCGCATACCGTCCTCCTTGGCTTAATGTTGACACTTTTTTTGACGCCATTACGAACTCGATTACTTCTTTTGTTAATTACGACCGTTTGATTTTACTTGGTGACTTTAACATAAATTTTAATTTTACTGACAAAACTGACTCAAAATTAGAATGTCTGATGCATTTCTTAACTTCAGTTAACTTAACTCAACACGTATGCGACCCGACGCATTTTACCGAACACAACGAGACGACCATAGACCTGATTTGCACTGACGCTCACGTTGTGAATATAGACGTAAAGCACATTCCCGACCTGGGCAGACACGCATTCATTACGGCCGAGTTTGACATAAAAAAACAGAAACCGACGCCAAGACGTATTACCTACCGACCTCTTAGAGACATTAACTTAAGTGACTTCGACAATGACCTTGAATCTATAAATTGGGACCAAATACTTTTACTTAATGACGTGAATGACATGGTTCGAAAATTTAACGAACTTGTACTTCAACTGTTCGACAAACACGCGCCTGTAAAAACGATCGTGGTGAAGGAGGCACTCAAACCATGGCTGACGAGTAATGTGAAGCTTATGATGCATCTCAGGGACAAAGCCTACGCCAAATACAAGAGGTCCAAGACTGATGCTCATAAGCAGTACTACCTGGACCTGAAACACCTAGTGATCGCAGCAATCCATAACGAGAAACGTGCCTTCTTCGAGCACCACATCAACGACGTTCCTGACTCAAAGACTCTCTGGAAAAACTTAAAGCGCACTGTCCTTCCAGACTCACAGACACAGAATGACCTCCCGTCACACTTTAACGACCCCGACTTAATTAACCGCCATTTCTTAAATGTTCCTGGCAAACCAGCCGTATCTATATCTGACCTGACACGATATGAATTTGATAGGCATAATGACAAAACTTTTACTCTTTCACCAACAACAACAGAAACTGTGACAAAAATTATGACCTCTATTAAAACGACTGCAAAGGGACACGATTCAATTGCTATTGACATGCTACTTATGACTCTTCCAGTGACTTGTAAGATACTGACATACATTATCAATAGGAGTATTGAGACTATGACATTCCCGACTGACTGGAAAATCGCTCAAGTGACCCCGATACCCAAAAAACCTAATCCTACTAATCTGTCTGAACTCCGTCCTATTAGTATCCTTCCCTGTGCATCGAAGATAATTGAGAGGGTGGTTTGCGAACAGCTGTCGGAATACTTGGAGAAATACAGCATCCTACCTGAACTGCAATCGGGTTTTCGCAAGGGTCGATCGACAGTTACTGCGTTACTCGATGTAGTCGATAATATTTTGCAGGCTCGGGATGCTGGTAAAGGTACCATTCTGGTGCTTTTAGATTTCTCCAGGGCTTTTGATTGCATTAGCGTTCCCTTGCTGTTATCTAAGATGTCATATTACGGATTTGATGTAACGGCGATAAAATGGTGTAGCAGTTATTTGACTGACCGTGCGCAGACTGTCGTATTGCGTGGGTTGGATGGTGGTGCTCTGCGGTCCTCTCTTTGCCCTGTGACACGGGGAGTGCCGCAGGGCTCGATACTAGGTCCCCTGCTCTTTATATTGTACAGTTCTGATATTGTCAACAGTATAAAGAGCAGTGGATACCATCTTTACGCAGACGATCTGCAACTGTACGTCTCCTGCGCGCCGTCGGAAACGTCTATTGCTATAGATGCCATCAATGCAGATCTCGATCGTATTTCGGCTTGGTCGGAGAGGAACTGTTTAGTCCTCAATCCCGGCAAGTCGAAGTATATAGTTTTTGGGTCGAGACATCAAATTCGGAATACTATTGCTGCTCTGACTACCGGGGATGTTGCCGTCATGGGCGAACCAATAGAACGGGTGGTAGAAGCCAATAACCTTGGTCTACTTATGGATGGCAAGCTGAGCTTTGAGAACCACATTCTAAAAGTTGTGAGTAACTGCTTCTACCGCCTCAAAGTTCTGTACAATATACGCGATTACCTTAGTGTCGACTTGCGTGTTGACCTTTGTGAATCGCTTATATTGTCCAGATTAAACTATTGTGATATTGTTTATGATGGTTGCATTGTTGGTCGTTCTAAGAGGCTTTTACAGCGAGTGCAGAACGCGTGCGCTCGTTTTTGTTTCCGCGTCCCTCCCCGCTCCCATATCACTCCGTTCCTGAACGCTGCTGACATGCTGAACATGCCTGCACGCAGGCGCATGCACCTCGCCACTCTGCTGTTCGGTGTGAGACGCTATAGGACCCCATTGTACCTCTACAATAAAATTGTTTGGTCGAAGAGTGAGCGCAGGAACGCAATGGCTCTTGTGCCTAAGCACCGGACAGCGGCATTCCGTGGCAGTTTTAAGTTCGCGGCGTCCAAGTGTTGGAATGATATTCCTCCCCCTATCCAAGGAGCGTCTAGTGGGTACACCTTCAAGCGCAAGTTGAAGGTTCACTTATTGACGCTCCAAAAATCCTTACAATAAGCCAGCACTTGCACGCCGATCGGTATGCCAGCCTGTTCTTCCTTTTAAGCAATTATTTTCCCTTCTTTTATTTTTGTTTATTGTTATTTATTTATTTATTTTTGGTTAAGTATTCATAATTAAATCTATTTCTATCATGTATTTGTAGTTTATAAAGGTACATTTGTGTATCGTTCCGTGAGTCACAGACGGTTCTGACGGAAAATCAGCGCTGCAGGCGTCTAACGCCTCAGCATAATGCTGAGTCAGCGACCGTTTCACTTTTGCGAGGACACACTCCCTTGAGAAAAAATGTGTGAAATTGTGTGTATTTTCTTGTATTTGTGTGTCTTCTTGTGAAAGTGAATAAATGTCTTCTTTCTTTCTTCTTCTTTCTTTCTTCTTACACGAATTGAATTTACAGACGATGATTTTCATTTTCCTTTCGGCAGCGCAATGGATAGAGAATTTGCTAGCGTTTACTAGCATGATGCCAGTTGCGCATGATAGGAGGCCTTAAAGTATGTAATGACTGGAGATGTCAACGCCCTTTTCATTCTGCCAAAAGTTGGACAGGTAACTGTCCATTTTGTCAGAGGAAATGTAAATTGTGTCCGTGTTTTGGCATTTATGCGTGAGTTTTGTTTTGCATGAACGTAACATGACAACATAATATGAGCCGTATGCTGTACGTATATACGTATATAAAAATTAACTAAAAATTATAACAACAAAAAGTAAATCTCCAATCCAACCAACACATTTTATTTTTTTATTTTTAGAGGGTTTTTTGTTTCGGGGGTTATTTTAGTTTTTAATTAGGTAGGTATTTTCTATTTCATATTTTTTAATAAAGGGTTTTGTTTTCATTTTATTAGCTCCCATGATCGTTATCTGTCTGACAACTACACATTGAGATCATTCTTCTGATAGTGAGCCCAAACACGCTATATCTCCTTAAAGCTGCTGAGGAGTTGGGCATACCGTAGACTAACTGATGCTACAGCATCAGGTCAAGGTTGCCACATCATGGAAATACCACCGAAGTACTAGTTTCAAATGAATCGGACCAGTGGAAGTTAGTGAGATTCCTTCGTCAACTAGGAAATGAGCTCATGATCTTCAAACACCTGAATAGATCTTCATTAATTATAGCTAAGACTAAGAACCATCTCGATCATGTCAGCTTTTAATAAAAAAAAAACCACATCAGAAGCGGTCCATCCGTTTGGAAAGTATGATGCCATAGGTCGTACT
Source organism: Clepsis dumicolana (assembly GCA_963691665.1). Lineage (NCBI taxonomy): Eukaryota > Metazoa > Arthropoda > Insecta > Lepidoptera > Tortricidae > Clepsis > Clepsis dumicolana. Next base: position 3,760,729 of record OY829526.1, read on the forward strand.
AATAATTATGGCACCCCTGCTTTTGCGTCGTGGGTTAAAAATTAGTCCAAAGATAAACTAAAGGCACCTCCCGTATGTATATAAAGTGCTTTGTGCCGTGGTCACATGCAGACGAGTACCTGTACAGTCAGCAGAGTGAAACCAAGGCCGGTAATCCGAGATGATGAGAGTTTAGAAAAGCTTTACCTAATTACCGCGTAGAGTGTGACGGTGTAATGGACACTGTGGGACTGTTATGTTATGTAGGAGCCGAAGTCGTTACATATGTTCGTTATAATTATGTGCCTAGAATGGTTATTTTTTCTCTATTTAGGGTTCCGTAGCCAAAATGCCAGCCGTCCGTCCGTCCGCGGCTTAGCTCAAAAAGTAATGGTACGAGAAAGCTGGAACTTTGCATAGACATACATACGAGTATTAACTAGACCAAAAGAGTGCTCCCATGTATGCTTAAAGTGGGGATAACATTTTTTTCTCGTCTACCCAGTAGTGTGGGGTACCGTTAGATAGGTATTAGAAGATCATTTTTCGATTGAGTTATTCGTTTGTGAAATATTTAGCTTTGAAGACAGTGCTCATTTTAGTTGGGGTCAAGCGTGTGTGTGTCGTCGTCGTCGTCGCCATCGTCCTCTACCAGAGAAACTGTTGTATTTGGAAATGTGAAAAAAATCTGAGCAGTAGTGCATATATAGTGAATTTAAAGGCTATCAGAGAAAATCCGGATCATTATCATGTTATGTAATACAAAAGTTCGTACAAAGTTGAAGCCCGTCGTCGTGGAATCGTCGCTTGTTTTTCAATCTATAAATACGAGGTAATGAAACAAATCATTTAATAAACAAAAAATATTCCGACGAATTGAGAACCTCCTCCTTTTTTTGCAGTCGGTTAATAAACAAAGTGGCAACGAAACCTCTCAAACAACAACAATCGTGCAAAAACAACAACAATCGTGCAAAAACAAATCGGAGTTATAACAAAAGCAGCGGTTCTGCTGATCAGCGCCGGGGGCTGTTTTGCTTCCACTAATTTGTTGCGCTCTTGGTAATTGCGGCACAAAGTAACCAGGGCTGTCAGAGGCAAATAGGAGGTAATCGAAATACAAATTAAGTGTACAAAGCTAATGAACGTGGATGTAAAAGCAACGTTCATTCATGAGATTATGTGACAGAGAATCAATACCTACAAATTGTTACCATAAACTGCAAACTCATATGGGCCTGGAGTGAAGTCAAGTTATTATAGAGCAAGCAAAACGCAGGGAGACTAACGAGAATGTGGGAGCGGGACAGACTTTTTTGATCAACATAACTTAAAGTAATATCACATCAACTATCACTATCACCAACACTATCACACTAAAAGGTGAGATCGAGGGGCGAGCTTTACCGCCGTTTTATAGGCCGCCGGTAAAGCTCGCGCATGGGTCGCGGCAAAGGATGCTCCCGTCTGCCTTCTGTAAACGAGGCTCTGTGAACTAAGACTTCGTGGGCTAATTTGAATTCCCGAAAAACGAATCGACAAAATAAACTATATGCGAATTGGAGAGGAGAACAACCGGACAGACGGCAGGACTGCCGGACAGCACAGCCGGACATAAAGAAAGCATTTTTAACCCCAAAAAGATGGGTGTTATAAGTTTGCCCGCTGTGTGTCTTCTGTCTGTGGCGCCGTAGCTCTCAAACGGTTGAACCGATTTGACAGCGTTTTTTTTGGAAAGCAGGTTTTCCAGCGATGGTTCTTAGACATGTTTGATCAAAATCGGTTGAGCCGTTTTTGAGATATTTAATTTTTTGCTGAAGCTGAAACGAAGACGCTTCACCCGCGCTTCGCTTTTCGCTCGGTCAATGAACTTAGAATGAACTATAACAAAGTTTTGTTTAGTATTAGGTCATCATCATAATAGTCAGCCCTGCGCAGTCGCCACTAACCTCGATTTATTTTCGGCTAGACACAATACTGTGCGAATGCTCTCCTCGCAATAATAACTAATTAAGCACACTCATTACTTAGTTCACTTAATTAGCTAAGCTGGCTCATTAGGATAACAAGGGAGTGACGCAAGAGGGTGAACTTGTAATGGTAGTTGGTGATAACAATTTGTATTTCGAATTCAAATCGGTTTGAGAACAATCGCTGTCAACCAATGGGTGACTTGGATGTCTCGAAAACGTAACACCAAAAATTTATAAACGGAAAAAATTCAAAATCCTAGAATTTAGATTTCGGGCCGTATTCTTTAGCAATGTGATAGATAAATAGGTACTTAACTATTAGAAGTTTATGCAACTGTTACATAATCCTCCTTAAAACTCCTTAAAACAGGAGTGTCTTGTGTCTTTGTCTTGTGCGTGTGTATTGTTTAAAGTCATCGCTGTCATTCTGATTCCTCTCTTCCTTCTCTGTCAGAAGAGTATTTTTTGGTGGATTGTCTTTTTCATTTGATTGATATCCTAGATCATAAATCACACAAAGGTTGGCTGGAAGAGATCCCTTAAAGGGATACGTCCGCCTTTGTACTCGAATTGCATTGCTGTAACTTGTGTTTTTATCCTGTTTTTTTTTGTGCAATAAAGTGTTTACTTACTTAGGTAAGGATTGATAAATTGTAAGTAAGTATCTAGGTACTTACAATTTATCAATCCAATGCTTCGTCAGTTATAGTGCCATTCTATGGAACTTGCTAACTATGTAAACAAACCGCCATACTGAAATTGTCTCTGATTTGTGAATTTACTATGGCGGTTTATTTACATAGTTAGCAAGTTCCATAGAATGACACTTTATGTCATGTAATGTCTTGTCTTCAATATCAACCACCAGACAAGCATATATGCAAATTAAGTGTCACCATCTGCCGCTTACAGTGCATCGCAATTAATTAACAATGCAGTAATTGGCATCAAACGTGCAATATACCGCAAGGACGCGTGCTCGGCCACGCGTTGTATATTACTTGTATTAATTAATTTATTGTGAGGTTACTCGGACAAAATAATTTGATTGCTTCATGCTCATGCCTAAGTGGTTACGTAATGGGAACTTGTAGTGTAAAGCATGTGGTGATAAGAAAGACTCGTTAGTCTCAACTTAGTTTAATGAAAATTCCTTAGAGCTATTAATAAAACAGGTTTGCATATTTAAAATAGAGATTCCCTTCGTAGGGCTAGCACGACCGGCCGCGAATTTGTTTGTCGCGCGAGATTATAAGTATTACCCGTCCCGTTGCATTCTGAGTGACAGAAAAGTACAGGCAGATGTTCTCGCGCGAGTTAAAAGTCGCACTGTGTGTTGTGCTAGACCTACTGGTATGGGAGAGTTTAACTGTCGTAAAACTACTATGATAAGTAGGATAAATACCTAACTGTCCGCAATAGCTTCAGTAGTTAATTGGGACATTTTATAAAAAGATAAAGAGTTGTTTTTTTTATCTACACACATATCATAAGTCCTCTATAATGCGTTCAGAAACCGTAGAAAATGACCAGCATTTCAGTACATCGTCGCCTCCCCCGCCAACCACCTCCACCAGTAGGTCCTGCAGTAAAGTAATAGTCATTACGACATCGAATTCGATGTCGTAATGGGACACAGAAGGGATTTTGCTTGTAGATTATTTACCGAAGAAAACTACAATGAATGCTGATTATTACTCAAACTTACTATATCAAGTAAGAGAGACAATAAAAGAAAAACGGCGAGGTAAACTAAGCAAAGGAATTCTGATTGTGCACGATAACGCACCAGTGCATACTGCCCGCACAACGAAGCTAGCAATTAAAGACAATGGCTTCGAAACCATTGACCTCCCCCCTTATAGTCCAGATTTAGCCCCCTGTGACTATTTTCTGTTTAGACTTCTCAAGAAAGACCTCAGGGGACGAAGGTTTATGTCCGATGACGAAATGAAGGCTGCGGTTACTGACTTTTTTGACGACAAACCGAAAGATTTTTTTTTTAATGGTATATTTGAAAAATTTAATAAGTGCATTTTACTAGCAGGGGACTATATAGAAAAATAAAAAAAAAATTGCCACGACAGTCTTTTGTTTAATTGAGATTACTTTTCAGCCGCCCCTCGTATAATATGTGTGTAGATAAAGTAATGAATGCAACTCCACATAATTAGGCCTTAAAACACTCGTGTGATCCTATTATGAAACTCAGCTTCGCCTCGTTTCATAAAAACACACTCGTGTTTTAAGGACCCTCATTATGTACCAGTTGCATAAACTACTATTATTACTAACAATCAATTTTATGTACTAGTGTCCCATTTTCATAATTTTTTATCCGTTATTACTCTCATATATAAGTGTATAAGGTAAATAGTAATAAAATGGAATAGAATAAGACTGCCAACATGGGCAGTCCTCTTGGTTTTTTGGTCCTTGGAAATAATTAATGTTTATGGCGATGACGATGATGAATTTTGGTAATTTTTCTATAACGGTTCTATTTTAGCTACCAGGAGTGCAGACGAGAGGAAGGCGTAAATAGGTGTGAGACTGCGATCATCCGGCTCGACGTGCTAATGGCGGGCTACGGGTTCAAGCCACAAGAGAACCGCACATCGCAGCATTTAACACTGTTATGGACATAGTAGAAAAACCTTTCCCACGGGCCAAGCAAAAATCAATCTTATGACAATGTCATAAACTTAAACATTTTGGCAGGGGAAAGCTTTTCTCTCTTTAATTATACAAGTAGTATTATGGATACCAAAATATGTCTTACGGGTAAGATTTACGGCAATTCGTTATTTCAGCCCGTGCGGGTGTTGTTATCATCATCATCATATGAGCTGGAAGACGTCCACTGCTGGACGTAGGCCTTCCCCAATCATCTCCACGACGATCGGTTTTGTGCTACCCGCAGATAATCTATCTATCTCTCTTTACCAGTTCGTCCGTCCACCTTGCTAGGATTACCAACATTTCGTCTTCCGGTACGCGGTCGCCACTCTAGAATAGGTTGACAATAAAATTATCTCCCCAATCCCCAAGTAATATCGTTCCAGTTTAACCATCCACAAAGAAGACGAGTAATCCATATAGTAATCAAATGGCAGAATACGACGAACAAGAACAGTGTTTTTGTCCGATTACAAAGCAGCGGCACTTTTAACATGAAACTACTGTGAGACTCAATCATAGTGAAATAAAACGGATCACTCACGTTCTTAGCCCAACATGTTGAAACATGTTGCACTTGACTTAAATACGTGAGTGATCCGTTTTATTTCACTATGAAAGCAGCGGCACTTAATATGATTTTCAATTGAGCAATTAAACGTGTTATATGGATGACCTGTTTACTTGGGACTGCCAGCAATGTCCTACACCCCGCTGCCGCTTCTGCTCGGACCACGCACTAGTTTTAGTCAAATTAATCGTCCCTGATGAGGCGAGCAGACGCAGACGGCGCGCAGACGGTCACGCGGCTCACAATGAATACGGCCTTTGCCTAATGGGAGCAAGTACTAGGGCTATACTAGTTGCTACCAAGAGAACATGACTATGTAGAATATGTTGGTGTGGTCCGGATGACACCAATGCTGGGAACAAGTACTAGGGCTAGACTAGTTGCTACCAGGAGAACATGACTATGTAGAATATGTTGGTGTGGTCCGGATGACACCAATGCTGGGAACAAGTACTAGGGCTATTTCACCAACTTTACAACTGTCAGTTTTCAATGACAATTCGGTGTCAACTGCTGACTTGAAGAGCTTTTGTTTTAGCGCGATTCATATTGTCAAAGAAATGTAGTTCGATCGTCATATAAAACTGACAATTGTAAAGATGGTGAAATAGGGCCCAGGAGGACATGAATAATGTAGAACGAATTTACAGGAGACGGGTTTACAGGGTATGATGTATCTATATTGGTTTATGCACAAGCATGAAACTCACCGCGCATGCTCATCTCTAAACAACAATAAGGTAGTTGACTGATGTCTTAGAGGTACTTATAATATGCGTGTAGATAAGGTAATGTATGCAACTCTACATAATTAGGCCTTAAAACACTCGTGTGATCCTATTATGAAACTCGGCTTCGCCTCGCCTCGCCTTGTTTTATAAAACCACACACGTGTTTTAAGGACCCTCATTATGTCACAGTTGCATAAACTACTATTGCTCACCCTCGACCAAAGCGCGTGGTCGCGGGTGAGCAATTGTAGTTTATGCAACTGCTACATGATGAGGGTATTCTACGGTTTCTGAACTAGGACTTAAATGTGTGCAGATAAAGTAAGTTGACATTATGTTACTAAAATTTTCATAGTAAAAAGTAAAACTGGTTGTCGTAATGCTGCATTACCTACAGTTTCTGAACGCATTATAGAGGACTTACTCTATTTTTGTCACTTTATTTAATTACAGGCCAGGCTGCCACAGTGCGAAATAACCGCAAAATTCCTATTCATCTTGCCTTACGTATTTTAGGCACCCTGCTACCAGGCGCGCATAACACCAGCGAAGATCGATACGACACCTGTTGGTTGCCATAGCGACGCTCCGGAGGGCGCCACCCGACACCGGCGCGTAATTTGAAATTCGAACCGCGCCGATAATGTCTGTGTTGCCAGTTGCCAGCCGAGCGCGTGCCTATTTCGGACTAAATTACGTGTAATTTAAAACAGGGATGGCATTTTTCGAAAATAAATAATTGTTAGTGTTGCCCGCTTTCCGTCGTTTTGGCGTCGTTAACTTCTCAGATATCGGTCATGTCTAGATAGATTGTCGCTTTAATATATTGTAAGAACGCCACTTATTTAAGAGTTTGATGGTCAAACAAACAAACTCTACAAAAACCCCCGACATTGTCATTTCAAAGTTCAATATTTCAAAACCAATTTTAATGAAACTTAGGTAAGAACCATCTCGTTTAATAAAAACCGCATCGAAATCGGTTCATCCGTTTGGGAGCTATGATGCCACGGACAGATACATAGATACACAGGTCAAACTTATAACACCCCTCTTTTTCGTCGGCGGTTAAAAATCATTATCAACACGAAAATTCCAACAACTCGCTCTCTCAATCGCACAGAGCGACAAACATTTTAATGCGAGTCGACGTGACAATTTGTCAAATTAACAACTGTCTATTTTTATAGGCCCATATATCATTGTCCCGCGGGATGCAATTAGTGCACTTAGCGTTGCACAATGCTGCCAATTAGCACTCGGTACCAGGGCAACAGGGTTCGCGTGGAGTTTTTTATTATAATTTTTATCTACACACATACCATAATATCATTTCGACACATGATCCCAACTGGAACATCTTTTTGTATTTTTTCCATTTTTTTATTTTTTCGGTTTTCCCGTGAAATATCAATTAAGACTTTAATAAACTCACTCACATACAAAGAAAAAAACCAGAAAAATACCAACCCCGGGAATCGAACCCGGCATAGCACGGTATAGCACGCGACCCGGAGTGTCGAGGATCCGGGTTCGATTCCCGGGGTTGGTATTTTTCTGGTTTTTTCTGTGTATTCATGTTTCAGTAAGTTTATTAAAAAACTTAATCATTACGACAGTCAGTTTTCATCTTCAAAAACCAACAATTTAAAAAAATTGGCGTCAATAGAAAAAAATCCGAGGCTATTCTGCATGACTATACTGCACTACTTCGCGGAGGAGCAAATTAATTTAATCCGTTACTTGTAAAATGGACCTCCGCAAAGTTACGCCTGAATCAATACAATATTTAGAAAATAATCGATACGAAACGTACGCTCGATATTGTCCATGATTTTAAATAAAACAGCCAAATTCATGACAGGTTTATTATTTAGTTAGTATGCCTTCGACTTCTGAACCCATCTTAGAAGTAGGTACTTATAATATGTGTGTAGATAAAGTAATCTATGCAACTCTACATAATTAGGCTTAAAAAAAATCGTGTGGATCCTATTATGAAGCTCAGTTTATGTAACAGGTGACAGTTGCATAAACTAATATTTGACGCCCTTATTCTTTCTAGACTCGCCTATCTACAGGTACATATTAATCTGCTGATTTTGATGTCAAAACGAATAGCATTATGGTATAAGCGTATGGAAGGGCCTTTCGATACTCCGTTTTTATTGCCAATTTTGTGACACTAAAATTATTGTCAGCAGTATTAGTTATAGCCACGCTTCGCTCGCCGATGGTGGGCTCGCTACACCGTTCCTATTTCAAAATATATATTGTTGTTATTTAATTCAGCCCATAAGGGATAGGCAAAGGAACTGAGTCCATACAGCCACATCTGATGTGTTTTGTAAATTTCTGTATTTTAAAGTCCTGTCATCGTCAGAGTTGTGTCAGTCTGTCCTAGTCACGTCCTGTCAACTGCTCATGCCTACCGTAAAGCGATAGTGTACTTTACGGCGAGCTACGGCGAGCAGCAGCCGGCGGATATTTGGGGGTCACAAACAGAGGAAATACGCGTTTTCACTTGAATTCTTCATTTGCTGGGCACTTTCAGGTCAATTTGTTGTATAACACACTATCTTTATTATCCACCAAACAACAGTGTGTAGTTTGTCTGTGGTTGCGTATTGTAAGAGCTAATGTAACTTGTTTTTAGAAAAAATGACTTTGTGCCAAGTTTCTTGCGGCGCATTCTTCTTGGCAATCATGGTCTTTCCGAAAGCGCTGGTAGACTCAAAAAAATGACGTGTAAAAGAGCATTCAACTGCCTATTTGCTGAATAAAATTTTGAATTTTTGAATTTGAATTTTGAACATTCAGCACAGAAACTAAAATTCAATTAACGACACGATCCACTCTCATCGGTTTCCCGCCAAATTCTCCCAAAATATATATATTCTTTGTCACAACCAAAAGTGGTGAGGAAGGCGCGCGCGGCCCTATTACCACCAGCCAGCGCCTGCACTGAGGTCAGGCGCGTGCGCCCCTATCATCACCAGCCAGCGCCTGCACTGAGGTCAGGCGCGCGCGGCCCTATCATCACCAGCCAGCGCCTGCACTGAGGTCAGGCGCGCGGCCCTATCATCACCAGCCAGCGCCTGCACTGAGGTCAGGCGCGCGCGGCCCTATCATCACCAGCCAGCGCCTGCAGTGAGGTCAGGCGCGCGCGGCCCTATCATCACCAGCCAGCGCCTGCAGTGAGATCAGGCGCGCGCGGCCCTATCATCACCAGCCAGCGCCTGCAGTGAGGTCAGGCGCGCGCGGCCCTATCATCACCAGCCAGCGTCTGCAGTGAGATCAGGCGCGCGCGGCCCTATCATCACCAGCCAGCGCCTGCAGTGAGGTCAGGCGCGCGCGGCCCTATCATCACCAGCCAGCGCCTGCAGTGAGGTCAGGCGCGCGCGGCCCTATCATCACCAGCCAGCGCCTGCAGTGAGATCAGGCGCGCGCGGCCCTATCATCACCAGCCAGCGCCTGCAGTGAGGTCAGGCGCGCACGGCCCTATCATCACCAGCCAGCGCCTGCAGTGAGGTCAGGCGCGCGCGGCCCTATCATCACCAGCCAGCGCCTGCAGTGAGGTCAGGCGCGCGCGCACCCGCGGAAAGCTCCTAGGAAAAGTAAAAAGCACTAATGCATAAAATGCAACTTTCCACACTATACTTAGCCACAAAAAGTGACACTTTTTGAGCTAGTGTTTTTTTTCTTAAAACTCAAATAAAAAAAAGTCAGACCTATATATATTATTACTCCTTAGCATTTCGCTTACGAGTATGTAATCTCAATGCCGATGCCGGCTTTCTTGTAATTTGAGATATCTACTATTACGACAAGTTATCTAATAACTATACTACTATATGTACAAGTAAGTATATGAGTCACCCACCTATGTGGTGCCATTTCGGTTCAAAGATAAGATAAAGAGTGCAGACAAACAATTTTCATACGAGGATATAGCTATATCTTTTTTATCTTGTATCACTGGGTCATTGGTATTTTATTTAGTGTAGTAAACATTTAAGTAGTTGCTGGTCGTGTAATTTCTTTTGTATGTTTTATTTGAAAACTAAAAATTGCAAGTGAATTAAGAAACGCGAGTACTAGGAGAGCATGAACCATGGGAGGTTCAAGGATTTTCAACTATAAGTACTTGACGCGGGAACATTTAAAGGGATTTGATCATTATAAGGTAAAAAAAAATAAGTAAGGTAAAATAAAATAAACTTGGAATAGAAGCTAATTAGTATGAATAATAACGGAAGAATCTCTAATCACGTCAATTACCATATTTAACACCGTTAAACTATTGTTCTCGTTGGCATAGTAACGGATGCTCTAATCTTTCGTTTTACTTGATTCCTCGTGTTCTCAATTTTGGAACTTATTCAATACTTTTTTTTTTCAGTACAGTGCCATAGATACAAGCCCGCTGAGCCAACATGTGATGCATCCATTTTGGAACACAGTCGTCAAGGTAAATAAGCATAATTACAACTATAGGCATTAAATTCCTCACAATCTTCAATCGAATATTGACTCTTTCACTTTGTCGTTAAGGTGTAATAAATTAATAATTTGATTGCACTTATATCCAGTTTATACCGAGGTGGATAGCGCCGAACCTCCTCACGTTTGCTGGTTTCCTGTGCATGGTAGCTAGCGTGATTTTGCTACTGGTCTATGACTATCATTGCTACGCGTCGGGCGGGCCACCAGGGTATCAAAAGGTGGAAGGTGATGAGATCCCTCGATGGGTGTTCACTGCGTGTGGAGTGCTGCTGTTCCTGGCTTACAACTTGGGTGAGTCTGGTAAAAAAAAACAAGATAACGTCGCGATACGAGCTCCTGAGCTCCTACTGCCACAGAACACATTCTTGTAGAAGCTATTGCTTCATAAGATTTTTTTTATATACGACGACGAAGGCAAGATCCTGGGTGTGTACTATTATGTATTCTGTGGTGTAAATGCCTGAGACGGGTAAATTGATGCGTTGAAGTTGTGTCGTGTTGCAAAGTTTTTTCCGCTAGAGGCGCCACCAGCGCAAGTACGTACTTAAATGTGTTTACCATATTTTCAAATGACCGAACCATAGATTCCATAACGAGAAATTGTTGATATCTCATAGTCCTACGGCTATTTCAAAGCATGACAAACATGACAATGTCATTCAGGTTCTTGCGCTAGTGCCGCCTTTAGCGGAAAAACTTTGCAGTTTTATCCCCTATCTCTTACTTACCGTCCTTAATACACAATGTACTATTATGTCAGACGGTATCGACGGTAAGCAGGCGCGTCGCATCGGCGTCTCCGGGCCGCTGGGGGAGCTGTTCGACCACGGCATCGACTCGTACATCGTGTTCCTCATACCCTTCAGCCTCTTCTCCGTGGTGGGGCGGGACGAGTTCAGCGTGTCCACGTTCAGGTATAAGTTAAGCTTTGAACGCCAACGACGCATACAAAAGTTGTCATCCACACGCCAAGATGGCATAACGTCAACGCGGACTTCGTATGTCGCATTTGCACTGTGCAGCCGGACGCCTATAAGCGTTGGTGGCGTCCTAGGCACGTCGGCTCATGACGCTTTTAAGCGTCCTTTGCGTTCAAAAGGTTGAAAAGAAACACAGCTGTAATTGTTGACACAAGAAACCGTCTCAATCACGTTCGCCTGCCACCAAATTCTACTGTTAAGTGAACCATAATCTCAATTTAGTCAATTCATCATCATCACCAGCCTTTTTTACGGCCCACTGCCGGGCACAGGCCTCCTCTCAGAATGAGAGGGCTTGGGCTATAGCTCCCACGGGAGCCAAGTGCGGATTGGGAACTTTTGCGGGTGGTAGGACCTTGTGCGAGGTCCGTCCGGATCGCTACCACCATCTTACTCGTTAATCCTGCCGCTAAGGGGCAGTGCTTGCACTGTTGTGTTCCGGTGTGGAGAGTAAGACAGCCGGTGTAATTACGGGCACAAGAGGCATTTCATCTTAGCCCTCTAGGTTGGCAACGCATCTGCAAACCCTACGGAGTTGCGGGTGTCTATGGGCAGTGGTGATCACTTACCATCAGGTGACCCACTTGCTCGCTTGCCTTCCTCGTTGTATAAAAAAAAAAAACTTCACACACATCATTGAATTGCTTAGCAGGAGTGCGCAGGTTTCCTCACGATGTTTTCCTTCGCCGAAAAGCTCATGATAAATTACAAATGTAATTCCGCAGTTAAATTCCGAAAAACTCACGAGGTGCGAGCCGGGGTTTGAATTGAACCCACGACCCTCTGCTTGAGAGGTAAAACCACTACGCTATCACGGCTTTTTCAATTCAATCAATCAATTTTATTATTTAACTAGATGTTTTGTCTGTCTTTTTTTTTCTTTACAGTTATCGTATCGAGATTGAGAAACCTCATACTAAATTTTAGTTCCAAATACGCTCACGGGCGGCCGCTGTTCCAAACGTCATACAAACTCGACAACGTTTACTATTCGATTTTACGTGACGCAGGATTCGAAAAGTCGTGCTCGACCCTCTGACATAAGCCAATGACAAAAACCGATTATTTATACTATAGACTTTTATTTTATACCTACTTTCAGAGGCTACCTAGCGGTTGTAAGCGTGGTCCTAAATTTCTACGTGAGCCACTGGGAAAAGTACAATACCGGTACTTTGTACCTGCCGTGGGGGTACGACCTTAGTATGTGGGTGAGTCAACCAATGTTACACGTCTCGGCATCTCCAGCCTATTACGTCCCACTAGTGGGCATAAGCTCCCTCTCACAATGCCCAGTCAGGATTGGAAACTTTAGGCATTTAATCGATCTATAAAGCTCACGATAAACAACAATAGTTATTTTTGATACGAGTGCGGAAAGTATGCAATTCCCAACGAGTGTCGGTGATCTTAAACACGAGCGCAAGGGAGTGTTTTAAATCGAAACGAGCAAGGAATTAAATGTCATGTCATACAACGTTTTACAATTAATTTTGCGAGTAAAGTGCCACTTAAAGTGGGTTTTTCCGTACGCATTTTCTCAAGCGTCCAGTGAAGATAAGTTGTATGAAATCTTTTTGCGCACATGTGCCCATGTAAAGTGGCACTTTCCGAGCACGTACATTATAGAATATAGATGTTATTTTGCACATACATTCCGAAAAACCCAGAGCTGTCTATGCTTGAGAGGCCATTGGACAAACCCACATAACTAATTAATATAAAGAGGATAGAAGTGATTTATCTTGTCATTAGTGGTCGCGGGTGAGCAAAGTAATTATTTTTAGTTCAGGATAGAAGTGGTATGGTCGGCGTGACTGCCGCAGCGCTTGTGACGCGTACGCCACCAGGGCTGCGTTTTATAAAGCTACAAGTTACAATTTACAAGCGGAAGTCTCTTTCTAACAAAAGGTAATTGAATGAGACTTCCGCTTGTAAATTGTAACTTGTAGCTTTATAAAACACGGCCCAGTGCGTGAACAGTGACTCGTGATAAATGTGAATCTAAATTGATGTTTTGCAGCATTAGTGATTGCGGAAACTTATCCACAGTGTGTAATTTAATTACACTAGCTATTGTGTGTGCGTGCATGTAGTAAAACAATTACTGGGTATTTCAAACGGGCTTTTTTTTAATAATTTAACCAGGTAAGCTCCATCTTCTTCCTGATCGCCGGTACCAGGGGCGCAGAAGTGTACAAGTTCTATTTGTTCGGCGACGTGACGTTCACGCAAGGCCTGGAGGTCGCCATACATTCCACGGGACTCTTCACTACGCTGCCTATCGCCATCTACAACGTGTACTTGTGAGTTACCGGGAGTCCAGAAATTTAGGGAGATGGTGAAACGTCTAAAATAAGATTTGACTTTTTTTTAAATCTCAATGTGGCTTTAAACAAACATGAAAATAAGTACATAAAATATGTAACGACGGATATTTTGAATTGAACTGACTAAATAAAAATTCTTCATTTATTTTTAAAAGCAAAACGTATATTTCATTTTACCATGCTCATTATTGAATGAATAAGATTTCATCAGAGCGGCATTAAAAACTAACGAAATACAAATCATGATTACTGCTTTTAGTGAACTAAGTATCAAAATATAGAAATTATCGCAATGGCAAACTAATTGGCTAAAGTAATGGACTGTCTAAAACATAGATAGGTACATCAAACTTACCACACTACCACAGTTCCATTGACATTAACGTTTATTTGTCTGACTATTATCTTTCATTGAGGTCTTGATTTGACACCGCACTGTTAACTTGATCCAATTAACACTTTTTATGACCGTTATCTATAAACTTTACTACATTATTCCCCCGAAATGTCTTGGCGGAGCCTTTATCAAAAGCACAGTCAAGTGCAAATATACGGGTGCATAAAACTTACTCAAAAATATGTCCCATGGCTCCTATGTCGGCGAATTAAGGTTATGGTATTGTTGTTGTGGTAGATTAATTCCAAACATGCGCACTTCGTTTTTTTTTCCACATTAGAAAAAAGTAGACAATCTTGACCCGTTTTTTATTGAAAACTACTTGTACAAAATAAGTAATAAGCAATTAATAGTTAAATAACAATGAGATAATAATTCTTTATATTGTTATGGTTTTATACGTAACAGTTACTTATTCTTAAAAAACGTTTCCCAATAAAAAACACGTCAAGAGTGTTCACCTTCTTTGTAATGCTAAACTGACGACTGGTCTCATAATTATAAAAAAAAACTATTTCATTCGCTCCGAAACATTTCAGTTTAAAAAAAATCTAAAAATGGTTAATTTAATGGCTGTAATTCATTCGTCGTTCCAGGTCATACAAAAACGGCACCGGCAAGATGTACTCTTTCCTGGAGATGCTGCGACCACTCTTCTCCATATTGACGCTGACAGCTGTCATGACAGCGTGGGCTGTCAAGTCGCCAAGCGACGTAGTGGAGTACGACCCGAGGACATTCTTGCTGTTGTTCGGGACACTGTTCAGTAATATTGCAGTAAGTTTGTCATGTTTTCACCATAAAACATGAAGCTATTATGGTTCCAGATCTCAAAGAAGTATCTTTTTTGTATTTTTATTTTACTGGTTTTGGTTAGTACTATCTGTGGCACGGTATATTAAAATACAATACAATACAATACAAGAACTCTTTATTGAACACCACAAACCCTAAAATACCTATGTGAAACAAATTGACTACTTAATTAAATAATTGTTAGCCTAATTGAAAATAAAAGCCTTGTATTAATGTTATAAAAAAAAACTGTTTAATACAGTTTTCGCGTAACGATCAAAATACTTGCGGCCCCTATTTTCTTTTGAGTAGTATATATACTCACGGGCAAAATTAATCGCCCACCATTTTTTCTTTGATTAGTGTAAAAACTGTTATTTAAATAAAGAATACTTTTACAATAAATAGAAAAAATGGGGTGGTCGATTAATTGTTATGTTTTCGTTCAGCAGAAAATAGGCTTCGCGTTAATGAAAATTCGGACTAATGATGCTTTAGGAATTATGACTTTTCTGAGTTTATGGGTGTTCCCCTATCGCAGAGCCGCCTGATAGTAGCAGAGATGAGCGACCAGCGCTGCGACCTGGTCACCTGGCTGCTGTGGCCGACCATCGCTGGCGTGGGCCTGTCGCTGTGGCTGCCGGCAGTCGAGCTGACTGTGCTATACACGCTGATGCCTCTTGCAATATTCGTTCACGTCCATTATGGCGTCTGTGTGGTAAGTAGATATGAAAGAATATAAGTTGAAAACCCCCGCCCGACATTGTCATTTCAAAGTTAAATTTTTCAAAAAGGGTTGAACCGATTTAAACCAGCTGTCGATTAAAAAAACCGCATCGAAATCGGTCCATCCATTTGGGAGCTATGATGCTACAGACAGATACACAGGTCAAACTTATAACACCCCTCTTTTTCTTCGGAGGTTAAAAAATATGTTGGTCAAGTCGGTAAACTGTTGCCAACATACTTAGGTCAATAATTTCTCTGACTGTCTCATCATCCTCCATGTCGAAACACGACAGTAGCACTACTATTTAGTAGGGTTAGCTAGTATCTTGGAGTTAAATTCCTTAAGCTTATACAGTGTGATCTGATCTGGCTGCTGTGGCCGGTGGCGTAAGTCTGTGAGCTGGCTGGCGTAGCAATGCTGATGGCGATGCCACTCAACATTGTCGTTCACTTGCACTACGGAGTTTGTGTTGTGAGTTGAAAATTGAAACGACATATTTTTTCAGCGCTTAAGCCCCGTATTAAAAAAAAATTAGGTCTGATGTTTATTTCATAATCACATGTCAATTTTAAATTTATCGCCTAGCTAATCTTTACTTATCAAAGATTTTAAGTGCTAGGCTACGAGTTACCCTTGATAAGTAGTGTCTTAAGAGTGTTTTTTGTGGACTTAGGAATGCTAGTTATTTTATCAATTACAGCTCTGGGAAAATCATTTAGTATTTGAGATAGGTAGTAAGACCAGACCCTTTTGCCGTATATATTTAGACATTTTGGAACGGTGAAGTAATTACTGTTATCTAAGCTTCTCAGTATTTTTGGTCTCTCATATCTATTTAATTCTCCCAGTCTATCCTTGTATTCTAGAGCTATGGCTAGTTTTGTTTTATCAAACACACACATGATTCTACAGCGTTGAAACTATTTTTCATACTTATTCCTGTACTTAAGTTTAATTTTAAGTGGTACAATAGTTTTCAATATTCTTAATTGTATATTATATATTTTCTGTAGGTAAGTTATATATGTCCTGCCGTAGCTGGAGATGCCATAGTTGATAATGGAGTCTGCCATAGCCATGTACAGTAGTCGCAAAGTATTATATGGCATTCTGTTTTTAATATGCTAATATTACAAAGGATGGCTCTTAACTTGTTACATATTAGTTAGAGGAAAAGCCGAAGGGCTGTTTTTTGCGACCTAATCACCTGTCTGCTGTGGCTGTGGCCCTAGAAATTGCCCTAGATAGTAATAGATCTGAAGGTATAGACATCTTTTTTTTATGTAAATAGACGCATAAAAACAATGTCATCTGAGTTAGCAAGAACAAGATTTGGCGATTTATTTTGCGGAGTGATAACCGAATTTTAATAGATGCCTTAATTAAAATGAGGCATCAAAATTAATTAAGATGGAATTGGATGGTGTGAGTTAAAAGTACAAGTACACCGTTGTTAAATAGCATTTTAGGCAAAAACTCGGGATTAACAGGTAATTTTTTTATCATCTAACGTGATGCTAACACAGAATTAGTATCTTAACTTAATCAGGTCGCTGAAAGCCGGTCTTGATTTGTTACAATTTTAAAAACTACAAAGGTAAGACATTTCATGAATTGAATTATTTTTTAATTTATTTTTTTCTGTTATAGGTCCGTCAAATGTGCGAGCATTTCAATGTCAACTGTTTCACGGTGCCGAGGGCGAAGAAAATACTAAAAAAGAGAATAAAACGATCCTAAGGGAGACTGATAACTGATAAGAAAAAGTTGTACTTAAAAAAATTGGTTGTGGTCTTGTTATTTAAATGAAGAATGGTTGTGTTTTTAATATTACTTCATAAATAATTTTTATACCAATATTTACTAGTTAAATGGAATGCGACCAATGTAACTATAGACCTTGACACTAGAAGCTAGTAAAAATGTACAACAAATAAATGTTTTCCAAAAAACACTCGTCTTTTTCAAAATTTATTACCTCATAATTCCTCGAAATGAAATTAAAACACATGAACCTGCTTCCCGACATATCTTCTAAAAACGCCGATCACAAAAGAAAATATGACACCACCTCACAATCTAATTCACAAAATAATACGTAATCCAATACAGAATAGCAAAAAGTGAGCAACCCGACATTGCAACGCGAAAAGCTGCAGAACCTTTGTGAGGTGCGCGACAGAGACGACTATAGCCGAGCGACCCGACGCGCAACTCCGTCTTTAAATTACACGTTCTCATAGCCTTGTAGCGGATTGGGTAATTTACAAAAAGACTGAAGTTGCGTTACGGCTCCTGGAAATTTCAACTCTGTCATTTTACGGTTATGGTTAAAATTGTGTTGCGTAAAGATGGCGGTTGGGGTGTTTCAAATATAAGTGGAAATATAGTAATGGGGGGTGCACGACATGGATACCGAAGTCGGGGTTTAGAATTTCAGTACAGCTTCGGATAGCTGCGAAGCGCTGCTTTGTTAGCTCTACGATTGTTTGCCGAGCCTATTTTTTTTTTATATCCGCCGCACTTATGCGACCCTATTATCATTATGAAAAATTAAACCGGATTGCCTAACAAAACGCACGGTACAAATGCATCAGTATTAAATATCAAAATAAAATTTTACAAACTTTTAAAGTGGAAGGTGAACTTTGTGTTTCTGGTGTTGTGTCGCTCAAATTTTAAGTGAAATGATAGAAGATAGATTATTTTTTATTTAGGTAAGTGCGGTTTTTGCTCGGATGGAAATTAACAGACAAAGAGTGGGTGGTGTGAAGCAGCATGTTAAACAAAGAGAAACAAATTAATAACGCATGTTTTGTTTTGGACATGGTTTTAATAAAGTCTCAAAGAAACGGGAATGCAAATGAAATGTTAGTTTTCTGATTGACATGGACGACAAACGAGACACAGAAGTTTAAAATACGTTTAAACTTTTTTTACTGAAATACTTTGTTCTAAGTTGTTACAAATACCTTTACAAAGTGAAGAGATTCTATAACATAATTCCTCAAACGCGCTAAGTACGGAATACGGAAGTCATTTACCTTAGTCAGTTAATTTATAAATAAGCAAAAACTATTTTTAACGTAATGATGACTGTTTTACGCGTAAATATCTACCTAACATAAATATCACAGAGCATTCCAAAAGATGTCATTTTCTTAAGGAATTATTATAAGATAGGTTGTAAAGATAAGGTAGCGAAGGATTCACTCGTAAATTAAAGCGACCCGAAAAGGTTTGTTGTTTCTATTTTATCTTCAGTCAGTTCGAGATAAAACCTAAATTAGGGAATAGGAAGTAACATTTTTAAAATAATTTAGGAGTTACATCTCATTGATAATAAACGTGACGTGAACTTTTAGTGATAACAGTTTTAGTTTAAGTTTTGTTTATTTAATTCGAATTGCTTGTTAAAAATGTTATGATCACTTTTTTAAAGGTCGGCTTGTAATGAAATGACCAATTAAAAGTAATATTTAAATATAAAAAATACTTTAGACATTAGATTAATATTGGATGTAGGTAAGGTACCTACCTAATTTTTTATTGATCACAATAAATACAAATATTCTTTATTGAAAACCACAAAACAGTACAAGGAGATTACAGAAAAACAGGTATGGTAGACAATAGGCGGTCTTATCGCTTAAAAGCGATCTCTTACAGACAACCAAAATACAGAAACCAAGATGAAGAGGCTAATTTAGGTGGCAGAAATGAACAGAAAGGAGAAACTTAAAATTAACAACAATTAAAATTAAATCACATTTAATAAGTAATTAAAAGACCTATTCCTAATGTGAGCTTTAATTCGTCACTGGGTCCGATAATTAATACTAAAATCGGTAAAAAAAAAATGTATTCCCGCTTTTGTCCATCGCGATTTTATGATAATTTTAACAAAACATTTGACAAAAATCAAACAGCTAGAAAAAACTAATTAGAAAAAAAACTTACAAGAAAGTCTCCTTGTTAAAAGTTTCCAACTTTTACTTAAAAGGCAAAATGAATGCTTCTAATTAACTAATCAATTCAACACTAATCGGTGTAGCTATTTCACACATAAAAAAAACATAGGCTAATATTTAACTAGAAAACGTTTTTTTTTGTTATAATATACAAATTCTATGTAAGTAAGTAATATGTAATATAATACTGTAATATGTTTATACGCGAAAATACTTAGTGGTGCGTGTGTGTGTGTGTGTGTGTATTTGTGTTTGTGCCACTTTCACGCTCGGATGTCCGTGAGATTTTGCGTACATTATTCCTACACTACCGTCTTATCTTAAGTTCAATCTTTTTTAAATATCTCTCACAATGCCTATCTCGAATTTGCAAAAAAAAAATGTGCAATAAAATAAAACCCTAATAGCAGATTGAAAAAAATGGGTTTAATCAAAATGAAAAATAAACCATTAGGAACCTTTTTAATGTAATTATTTTCTGTCCAATTGCGAGTTAATTATCATTATCATTTATATATTTTAGTCAGTCATTTCATGGTAAGAAAAACAAAATACATGTAGTGCGTATATCTAGGTATAATTCTACTTTTTAAACCCGTCCCAAAAGGGGAGTGTTTTAAGTTTGAAGTGTGTATCCGTGTTTGTCTGTGGCATCGTAGCTCGGCTCCTAAACGGATAGTTGTAATTTCTAATTACCGAAAAACTACTTACGACAAAAAACCTATATAATTATCGAACCTGCTCACAAAATCTCACGAGACTCGGTTGAGATATGCGACCTGTAGAGGAGATCAGCCGGGCAGACAGACAGACATATATACGAAATAGTTTTTACCCATGCTGAAACGGAGACGCTTCGCTCGCGCTTAGCGCTCTCTCGGTCAATAACGAACCGAGTGAAATACAAGAGTTTTTCACATGTATTATTGATTTATTTTGTTAATGTTTATTATAATTTACATGCTGATTGCATCGGCTGAATACTGTTACAAATGCTAAATTAACATATCTATAAGTAAGTGTTTTTCACAAATAAATAATTATTTCCTTCTTTCACAATAATGAATCATCATCATCATCTTATCATGCGAAAGACGTCCACTGCTGGACGGCGGCCTCCCCCGCGGCTCTCCACTCAGACCGGTCTTGTGCTTTCCGCATCCACCGCGGTCCCACGATCTTTATAGGTCGTCGCTCCATCTTGTTGAAGGCCTACCGACAGATCGTCTCCCGTCTCATCGTCAATAATGAATACCTATTTCTTATTAGGCATACCGTACCGACGGATAAGCGGTCCGCGGTCGACACAGGTGTTCAGAGGGTCGAGCACGACTTATTCGAATCCTGCGTCACGTTAAATCGAATGGTAAACGTTATCAAGTTTGTATGACGTTTGGTACAGCGCCCACCCGTGAGCGTATTTGGAACTAAAATTTAGTATGAGGTTTCTCGATCTCGATACGATAACCGTAACGATACGCAGCTTTCGTAAAGGCGTGCTCGACCCTCAGGTACCTATCGCTCATGGCGGTCATCGCGCCAAACCAAAATCCCGCGTCTTAAAGCCCCGACAACTTCTGAATCCGTCTTTATAGTTCTAATTTCTGTTTACATATACAGGGGATGTTACAAAAATACCCGCAAAACTGAAAGGGGGTAAAATGGTCCATTATAAAGAGTCCATTTATAATATTTGAATCACTGTACGATTTTTTTTTCATACAATATGGTATGGTTATTTTGTAACACGTTGTATATAGGTACTTCTTTAAAAAAACATAGTCTTTCCACTCGTCTCTGGTTTCGGTCAAATCTCGCCAGTCCGGCCAAAAACGCTCCAAAAACGCTCCAAATCCCGCCATCTGCGTCTTGGTCTGCCTCTGCCCCGGCGTCCGTCGCATGGGACCCAGCGGTAGCAATTCTGGTCCAGCGATCCGGATGCATTCGGCAGACATATCCCACTTAAATTTGGCGGTCTTTGTACAGACAATTTGAGTTCCGTAGCGCAGCTCAGTGTTTCTGATTCTGTCAGTTCTTTATAAGAAAGTATTTTCCAGTGGCCAATACATTCATCATCACCAGAGTTTTTACGTCCCACTGATGGGCACAGGCCTCCTCTCAGAATGAGAGGGCTTCAAGTTTTTGTCTTAATCTACGAGTACAGTAGGTATATACATGCATACATACAGTCAAGGAATTTAATTCCTGACCCACCATAGAACATTTTCATAGTAATATAAACGTCATAACAATTTTCCTTGTCAAGCAATGCGATGTCTCTATGACGTTTACTGTGAAAAAGTTCCATGGTGGGTCGGGAATTAATTTCCTTGACTGTGCATTACAATACTTAACTACAAAAATATTGGTAAACCCTTAACTTTGACATGTCAACGTCCAAAATATTATCAACTATTGCCGTGTTTTACAAAGCGCCGCCATATTTTGCAAACTCCCTCGTAGACGCGCGAAATTAAAACATTCCGCGTTTTCGTAAACATCACGCTAATTCTTAACACGGTCGAGGGAATTCGGCCAAATTAAAGTACTTTATAGTCGTAGTGTGTATAATCTCTTCATTGCACATAAAGCATGAAGTAACAGGTAACAGAACAAAAGCAAATGTACAAAGGCGAACTTATCTCTAGCTCTACCAGTTAACTCCGGGCGATTGACAGAATATCAGAAAAAAAAGTTAGACATACAAATAATAGTTAAAAGAACGTCGTTAGAAGAAGAAGTCGTCTTGGGAAGCACAGAGTTAGTCAATTCTTTTGAAAATTTTCTATTATTTTGCACTTTCAAAGCCATCGGTTAGCCACTAGGCAATTCAAATAAAAAAAAAACCGCATTCAAATCTGTTCATCCGTTTAAGAGCTACGGTGCCACAGACAGACACACAGACACACATAGCGGTCAAACTTATAACACCCCTCTTTTTGCGTCGGGGGTTAAAATAAATGAGTCTGCTCCAATAGAAAGTAAAAATGTAAGCATGACATTTTGTGAAACTCTTCGTTTACCATTCGGATTGTCTAGGGTTAAGGCCGACTTCCACCGACCTGAGTTAAGACATTAACCAGGGGTTAACTTGATGTATTTGTATCGTCTGACTTTTTTTTTTATACGACGAGGGAGGCAAACGAGCAAGTGGGCCACCTGATGGTAAGTGATCACCACTGACCATAGACACCCGCGACCCCGGAGGGTTTGCAGATGCGTTGCCAACCCAGAGAGCTAAGTTGAAATGCCTCTTGTGCCCGTAATTACACCGGCTGTCTTACTCTCCACACCGGAACAGAACAGTGCAAGCACTGCTTAGCAGCAGGATTAGCGAGCAAGATGACGGTAGCGATCCAGACGGACCTCGCAAAGGTCCTATCACCCGCACGCTACGGTAACCCCGGGTTAATTACCTTATACAGGTCGCTGCAAGTTGGCCGAAGGGGAGGACGAATGAAAACGCGCCCACTAGCTCCAAATATTCTGCTGTCCTCAACCAAGAACGTTCGAGCCTACTAAAACGTGCCCCCCGACTACGAAGTGCCAAATTCGAACTTCGTATCGTGCCGTCCCTCTCAAGCTAATATTATTTAACACGAGAGTGAGCGAGACGATACGATACGAATTTCGATTTTCGAATTTCGTAGTATGGGGGCTGAAGCGATATTTTCTACTCGATTGACTCTGGACCTGGTTCGCGGAGGGTCCGCGGCTTAGCCTCTGGCCACTCATGCGTGCCTGGTGGTTCTTCCACGAACTGTCGGGACCGCTTAGCCCGCTCGCCCGTGACTAGGGATGTGGTTAGCCGGGAGCAAGTCACTCTTCGATTTAGGGTTAATTAATTAAAACTTAACAAATATTCAGGTTTAATTCTCACAACGAACCAGTTTACACAGCTGGTATGAAGTTCAAAGTGACGAATGTTTGCGTGATGCAAAAGCTTTGGGCATGAGAGCATGAGACCTAGCTAGTTAAAACAGTAATTACCAATATATTTATATCTATCGGATACCAAGATAACTTGACGCTCAGGCAATCGGTAATTAATGTGCCGACAGTTCGGTAAACTCTTAACTCAAAGTTTAAGTAACAATAAAATAATCTGGTACCTAGTAAAAGTAGTGAAACTCTGGTCGTCCGGCCAGGATCGTCTTACCACAGGAGGGAACTCTTCAACGGTTAATGGCATAGGCTAGAAATTTGGTACAGATATACGTACTCGTAAGTTAGATGACAATACAAGTAGGTACAGTCAACAAAAAAGATATGCATTAAAAACGATTTTTTTTAAAGAAATCTTATTCAGTTACTTTATAATCTTAAGACCCGCAGCCTCCTGCCACTAAAACCGCTAGGAAGGTCAGGTTTAGCTTTGCACTCAGACTCTCAAAAATGTAATAAATCAAACCATAAAAAAACACGTGATGCACAAGTTAAGTCCCTTTGTTATTTAATATAACTCTACTATGCCTTGTCCGCGATTAATTCAGTCATTGCTATCCCGCGGGAACTATGCAGTTTACCGGTATAAAAGATAGCTAATGTTTTAATCTGGGGTATAAGCCGTTTTTGTATGATTGAGTAAAAACATCCAAACTTATACCTACATAAGTACATTCCAACATTATTAATAGGATAACACCCAACCCGTTCACTGCAAAGAATTCAGAGAAATTGTAAGGATTTTCTTGAGGAGTTTGAAAGCGTATTCCGTTTCTTATTATTTGAGGAAAATTCTGTTTGTCTAAGTTTAGTTTCATAAGGCTTCACAATGGTTCAGGGGAACTTTTGTTCGTGAAAATAATGTAACGTTCTCATCTTCGACACTGTTTTGAAATGTATTCATCATCATCATCATCATCATCATCATGTCTGCGGTAAAACGTCCACTGCTGGACATATAGGCCTCCCCAAGGCTCTCCACTCAGACCGGTCTTGTGCTTTCCGCATCCACCGCTGTCCCGCGATCTTTATAGGTCGTCGCTCCATCTTGTTGGAGGCTTACCGACAGCTTGTCTCCCGGTCCGTGGACGCCATTCGAGAACCTTTTGGCCCCATCAGCCATCAGTCCTGCCAGCAATGTGCCCCGCCCACAATATATTAAATTAAATTAAATCAAATCAACCGTTTGACATAAACTTAAATATTATGACTTGTCCTAGATTTTTGAGCCTCCGGTCATTTGGGAGCCAAAACGACCACACAGTCTTTGCACAGTCAAGGTCAGAAATATACCTATATCCGCAGAAAGTTACAAATATATGTACACAGGAACATAACAGAATTGAATTCTTGTTGGACAAAGATCCTTCGCTCAGCTTAAATTTAAACGGGATTTAACCAAACGGAAAAAAATACTAATAAACTTCATTTGAACATTTTCATATGGAAATTTGCTAACAGTACAGTGAACGGCTAAACATTAAACCGTATCACTTACAAGTAAATCCGTGAGACAGGTAACATAAGGCCTAAACTTTTTCGGTTTCCCGGCCTGAGAAATGTAACGTTTAGACATGTCGTAGATGTTTCGTCGTCGTATTCAAATGATATAATATTTTTCCGACTTGCGTAAATATTTTCCTGTGTTCCGATTTCTTTTCATCACGGCTAGATATCTCTCTCTCTCTCTCTCTCTCTAGATTCTCTTAAGGATTATGACTGGTCCTAAACGTGGCCGTCACGTATGTGATTACGATTACGCACAATTTGTATGCGTTTGCGTGGTTTGAAATAAGTTTTATGATACCTATTTACTTACTATAAAAGTCATCATTATCTATTTCAATTTCAATTTCATTTATTCATTGTCATGTACAGTCGAGTTCTCCAATATCTGTACAGCCAACGGTACATAAATATATAAAAACGGACCTTATGTACCTGACAATAAGGTCTGGTTATAGATATTTTTGAACTGTTGACTGTATAGATATTGGAGAACTCGACTGTACATTACAATAGAGATGTTACATTGGTATTATGTCAGTCCATGACGCCCTGTAAGGGCACACAATAATAATTAAAAACTAAGTCTAGGATAATCATGATGTCAAAATTATTTACATTAAATTATAGATAATCATGCTCTGATATTAATTCATTCATTCCTTAATCGAAATTTTCCTATGTCAAAGAGTCATTAAAAATGTGGTAATAAAAATAATATAAATAATATAGGTATCTATCAGTTTATCAGACGAGCATCCAGGAAGCTTCAATCCCCAGCTCCTCAATAATGATGTCAAAACTCCATCCCATTCAGCCTCATAGAGCCAGCGATTCAGCGCAGCCGCCGCTTTCATACCTTTTTTTTTCGAATTCGGCATTCGTGCGCACAACGCGGCATTGTACGCGTGCGCTGCCACTTCCAAGAATGATTTCGTTGCGGGAACGAGATAAAAATATAGGGTTAAGTGCAGTGGGAGGGAGATGAGCGGTTGGATATTAATTTTGTTTTTCTTTTCGTTAATCTGGCCACATGTGGCGATTGTTTTTGGACCTTACGGTCAGTCGGTTTCGTTTATTTGTCCAAGGCATGGTTACTGAACTTTCTGGGGTGTTGGTTTAATTAATGGCGTTTGGCTATTGTGCGGTCGTTAGATCAGTATCTGGCGTTTTGTGATTAGGAGTGCTATTAAAATTTGTGAGTGATTGCCCTCAATCACTCAGGGGACTTTCTTCTCCATAGTTGTCTGAGGTCTTTTGTGGGGATATACCTACACATGCAATATAAATATTTATGTAGAATAAGTACCTGAATGGTAGGGGCATTTGAAACTGGCAAAAAACCTATAAGTATTTTTTTATAATTGAAAGGAGATGCATAAACATAAGTTAGTCTTCGTCATCTACTGAAATCCCTGTTTAATTGAAAATCCGCTGTTAATGAAAAAGTATTTAAAAATACTTTTAAAGACAGCATTATATAATTCATATTTCCTGGTCCTACTGCCCTATCTACTAAAGTACGCCAAGAACGTTATAACTACAAAATGCGATAATTCATACTGTTAAAGAACGGATGTGTTTGTTATAGACTGTCGGTATTTATCACAACACGTTTTATGTGACTAATGAAATGCTAAAAACATTAAAATTTTGGCACTTCCGTTGTCATTTTGTTGCTAGATTTTTTATCAATAGTTTTTTAATAAAAAAAGATAGACGTTGTGTCGTATCAGGAGGTGAAAGATCTCGCATTCGAAAGATTTTGGTGACGTTTTCAGTTTTTTGGTAGACCAACTAACACAAAAATGCCAAAAAAATCTAGAGTCAATTCATCGAAAACGTGTCGACGATCTAGGTCATATCTTAAACTAGCTTATGCCCCGCGGCTTTGCTCCCTTGAAGTATTTGAAATTGGGCTAGTTCCGCATCCCGTGATTTTGAGAAATCCCTCCTTAATGCACCTCTAGGATACTCAAGGTACATGTTTGCCAAATTTCCAGTCTCTAGGTCCAGTGGTGTTGGCTGTGCGTTGTCTGTCCGTCAGTAAGTCACGGTACTGTTTTATAGGTATATAGATAAGATGATGATGATGATACAAAAAATAGAAAATTTTGCGGTCGACTTTAATGAAATAACAGTTGCCATCCGCTTTAATGGAATGATAAACTTCAAGCTTAAACGAACAATCTTGAAGAAAGGTCATATTTCATTTTGGTCTTTTACAAAACAGTATAAAGTTTGCTCGGCAGCCGAAATTTCGCATATTTGTTATTTATGTAGAGCCCCACCATCCGTTAAAATTACAAGCCCAAACTCGCTGGGGGCAAATTCACTAGCTTATTTTGGTGTGGCCTTTCTAGATCAGTTCGTAACGTAAGTTTTAAAAAGAAAGAAAGTTTAAATCAATAAAGATTTTGTGGAAGACAAATTTTTTGGCAAATTGGCATTTACTTGTTATTGTTACACGTACAGTCGAACCTAAACGAAGTCGTACATGACATTTTCTATGAAAAGGTTCCACAGTGGGTAATTTTAGCATTCGAGACGAAATTCCTCGCCTAGTCACCTTTTAGGCCAAAGCCAGCTTTGGATCGTAAAACACACTTTCCCGAAATGTGAACTTTCTCAAAAGGTGCAATGTTCTCAAATTGCACACTCCCAAAATAAACTGTTACAATTACGACATTTTCTCCATACGCGTTCTTTTCCATTAAGTCCAGTTTCCCAAATATGAATTCCCAAAAAATTTTAATGCGTACTAATCCGAAAATGTCATCTTAGTGAAAAAGTTTTTTTTTCTATTGTTTTTTTTTATACTTCAAAAGTCAAATCTGGATTTGGATCAAGTGAAGCGATGGTGTCGACTAACATTATCAGTAGGTACATAGTCTTTTAATTCTAAATAAAGTGCACAGAAGGAATTGCAACTTCTAGGAAAGTACACAATTATAGATAGTGCACCTTGTGAGAAAGTGTAATATTATGGCGAAGTGTACTTTTTGAAAAAGTACTCCGTCAAATAAAGTGAAGTGAAATAATAGTGAGTGTAAGTGAAGTTAAGTGAACCGAAGTGCACTTTATGGGAAACCTCAGGAACATTGTCTCAATAAACATAGAGGCAATGCAAGAGTTTAGTGCGTTACAATTGGAGTTCAACTGCTGTCACTGTTAGCTAATCTTATATTAATATGACAGGATTAACCAGCTGAATACAAAATACTAATCCAACTCTGTTAAGGATCAACTTCTATAAAAATTCAAACGCTAGAATGATACTAAACACAAATCATACGACGAAGCGCATTCTCCAAAAATGTGACACATACAGATAGCATCAGTGCTTTCAACGGGACGTATCAGGAGATTCGATCGCGCTTGCGCCCCACAGTTTTTTTGTACATACCAGATGTAAATCTCGATCTGCTTTCGTTTATGAATGCCTAGTAGCCTGGTAGGGTGTAGGTGAACGACGAGGCCAATTTGTCTCCGATTCAATTCAATTTAAATGACATTAATTACAGTCTAAATAAAACATCTGAATATGGTTGGTAAGTCTTTTCATTGTGGGAGGCCTATGCTCAGACGTATTTGCTGAGACGGCAAAAGAATCCACGACCAAGAAAATCCCATCATATTTGACTAAATTTAAACAACCTAACCAACTTACAAAAGTTAAAAAATAAAGTGTCTCGAAGATCAATCTCTCAAAAATGGCCGAGCCGATTTCAAAACTGAGTTAAGAACCATCCGGATTAAAAATATTAAAATAGCTATGGATTAAAATTATAAGGCGCATCCGAATCGGTCCAGCCGTTTTGGAGGTACGTGCAGTCAGATACAGATACACATGTCAAACTTATAAGCTTATAATAAAACCCGTCTTTTTGGATCGAGGGTTAAAATATAACGTTAGAAGTATTTTTTTTAAATATTATTATTTCCTTTACGTTTTGCACTGCGAACTATAAAAAAAAATCAGACCACAAGAAGTCCATAAATAGATGGTTTAACAATAAATAGGTAATTAGGTAATCAAAATAAAGTTTGAGAGTTCGATGTTTTAACAGGATTTTGCCAACTTTAATTAAATGTGACATTGTTTACGCGCCATATATAGGTCAAGTGACAGAATGTTGTTTTACAATTCCATAAAAAAAAATCACATCGTCATCAGAATACGATACTGGCGGCACGTTTGTAGCACCATCACCGCCTATACTTCATGCCAGATAATGATAGACAAAGTCCAAAAGAGCATTATTATAATATGTATTATGTACTAGCATATGCCTAGTAGAGCTTAGCCCCTATTGAAAATTAAAAAAAAAACAGCTTAGAGCGTGTCGGACACGCCTAGGATACGGTTCCGTAGCCGTTAAAAGTCCTTGCTAATTTAATTTGTCACTTTTACGCTGCACCTGCAATAAGCTTAGAGAATAACACCCCGGAGCTGCAACTCTATTATTGAAGTTATGGTCAAATTAGTCTGTGACACTATCTGAAACGAAAATATGCATTGGTGACATCATCACATTCGTATCGCGACCACCAGGCGAGCATAGGCATTAGGTGGCTCTCCTGATACGGCTATGTAAACATGCTGGCGACGCCTTACAGGTTGCTTATGAACTTATGACCAGGGCGCAATTTGCACGTGTTTAGGGTTCCTTCGACGAAAGAAAGATCCAAAAATACTTTTAAAATACTCACTGAAACATGAATACAAAGAAAAATACAGAAAATGCTAACCTCGGGAATCGAACCCGAATCTTCGACATTCCGTGTCGGGTGCCCTTATACCCACACCAAGGTTAGCGTAGGGGCACACGCTGAATCATTTCCAAGTATTCAAATCTCAGTTAAAATAAAAAAAACGGGGAAAAAATACAAAAAGATACTCCATTTGAAATCATGAAAGATCCAAATTTCCGTAACTTTGTTTGAGATACTATGATTTCTACAGAAAACTCAGGTAACTAAATTGTTCAACGTTCAACTAACCAGACTCTACCCCTATCGAGATCACTCTTCATAATATATCGCATTCGTAGTTGTCAATTTACACGTATTAAATCGTACTTGACCGACGATTTTCAGTGCAAAAATTAAAAATGACACATTTAGGATTGGGTACTCTTAAAATGGACGTCTCTGACTGTTAAACTTGAACTTTCAGACTTTCATTTTGATGGATTAGTAGGTTAAACGACTTAACTTCACGCGTTCACAGTTATACATGACTACAAAATACTTGTTTCAAGAACCTGTCATCAACATAGGCAACTGTAAAGCAGCAGACAAATCGATTTTTCTTAAAAAATATCGTAAAAGTTATAATTTTTAACTACAATATTAGAAGGTTGAAGCACATTGTTTACGGTCAATCTAAAATAATAAAAAACCTTCCAGGGTCGTGTTTTATAAACTTACAAGTTGTAATTTACAAGCGGGAGTCTCTTTCTCACAAATGGTGATAGAATGAGACTTCCGCTTGTAAATTGTAACTTGTTGCTTTATACAATACGGTCCAGGAGAGCTAAACTCGACAGGAATGTACACCGATTCCATTATTGTCTAGTTCACATTTTTTTAATGTATAAATGAAGGCTAATTTCACACAGCCAATTTTTTTCTACGTAGACTTTTCAATTGGTAAAGAATGAATTGAAGTGACTAGAACATGAAATGGATGTAAAATGGCGAACAGAGAAAAAACAAAAAAAAAAAACATTCTGTAATCCTGTAATAACTAGTAGGTATTTATATGTATAATCCTAGGATGGATACAAAACATGTGCAATCGTGGTAAAAATAAGAACCCGTTTAATTTTTGCCACGGAACCCGCGTTTTTAAATCGATGCAAACTTAATACCGATGGCAGAGAAATCATTATAACATTGTTTACAACCTAGCTTGATGTAAGACAAGCTCGTTATTCGAGCGTTAAACTTAGCAACTTTGTCGTCGACAAGAATATCGGAAAATCAACTTCTCAACTTAGTTGTTTTTAATAAGGCTTGCAATCAGAGCCGTTACGAATTCCGGTTAATGTTTTGATTAGAAGGTACAAATAAGCAATCCTAAATAAACAATGTTAGCGCCCCCTAACAATGCTGAATTGTTCTCAAATCCGTGCATGAATCAATAAAGTTATTATACACAAATGTCGTACTTAAAGACCTTGGCTTAACTATAATGGAATACTTTCTTGTTTTGTTGGAAAATTTTAAGTTAATTTGTTATAAAAAAAAACATACGGAGGAAGTCTTTGATGAGATTTCTGCGTTCATGCTCCATTAATGTTTGAATGATGCCTCACCTCGCTACTAACACAGAATACATAATAGTGCCTACTAATAAAATTAATCCAACATCAACATCATTAAAATAATTGATATTTAGCAGGTGCGATAAAAATACGCAACAACAAGAAAATAATATTGTCAAAACAAAAGTATGTATCCGGAACGCAGAAACGAAAGGTACTAACTCGGCTATTCCATTGTTAGTCATAAGGCCTTTATCATATCCTAGATGAGCTGTTCATTGTTCGAAATTCAATTTGAGTTTGGCGAGCGGAAGGGGCGTGGCCTCGTCTGGGCGGGGCGCGGAAGGGAGATAGGACATCACGGATGCTCCGTGTGTTCTTAATTCGAATTTTACAGCTGCGCGTTTTGGTTCGAATTGAATGGATTCGGGAACCGGTGATTGGCTGGGGCTGTGGAAGTTGCATCTGTAGTGGTGCAATTACGTAAATGTGACGCTATTGTAGTGTTATTTGTTCAAAATTGTTTTGTTAAGCGATGTTATTATTATTTTGTTTATAGGTCTGGTACCTACAGTCTTTTGTGGGCAAATCATGTTACAACTTGGTATAAGTATATTTTGGATTAAACATACTTTCTTACTTAAATTTATTTCATAAAATTGTGAATATAGAAAGCTTCTGTAAAGTTTGAATTTGAATGTCGCTTTTTATTTTTTATTTTTGTTAACTAATTTACTAATTAAATTACTTATATGTTAGCTGTCTTATTATAATATTTTTATTAACTTAAATACATGTGTCCTTACTTAAACAAAGAGGGAAGTACAAATAATGATAAAAAATTCCATCACCCTCCTTTTGACTCCAAATAATCAGGAGAATCGTTTAGGTTAGTACCTACCTAAAGTTATAGATTGAGATAATACGTAATAAAATATTTTCCTAGAATTTGGTAAGAAGTACTGTATACAAATATTTCCGCTGTAACAACTAACAACTACCCACACAATCTAATTCATGGCGTTAAAGAGATAGCAAACTCATTTAAATAATGTGACACGATAGCAATATCTCGCGGAGTTTAACTCGATCGCTGCCACTGTCTTAGCAGCCAATATCCCGATCCCGCCACATAAATAGGAACATACTGGCCATTTATGATTTCCTGGTATTCGTACCGTCTGTTTTAAATGAGGAAAAACAACTGACAGAGCAGGGTTCTTAGTCAACCAGGTTCCTTATAGTTTCACTATGTTCGTCTGTCTGTCTGTCTGTCTGTCCATCTGTACGCGGGATAGCTCAGTCTCTTGGTACAAGAAAGCTGTAAATTGGCAAAGCCGTATGTACTTACATATACAATTTGAAGCGCTAGTTGTCACTTTGCGGTACTAAATGACAGCTGATCTACTATTAAACAGCTATGAATAATAAATATCCTTAGAGAAATAATACTTCTGTATATCTTTATTTGTTAACATGGTACGGTAATACCTAGATAGACTCTGTAGATATTCGTAAGAGATGGCTAAATAAAGTTGTTAGTATTTCGTTATACGCTACGAGGTATGTTAATTATTTCTAAACATAGGTAGGTACCTACCTAACAGGCATTAGCAACAAAGTTGTATTCGATTCCAACTGCCTAAACCCACATTGACAATCCATTCCTGGCCCCCATTTAACCAAATGTGTCAAATGTCATTTTACAATAACAATTCGGTGTAAACTGCCGACTTAGATAGTTTTTGCTATCGCGCTACTTATCGCGATTATATTTTTCTGAAATATGCTATGCCTGCCTGGAATACATCAACAAAACGAATGTAATGATAAAATGTAGTGCCTTTTGTTTTAATGCTCTCAATACATTAACATTTTTTTATACAACAAACTTAAACCAAAACCTATTTTCATGAAAATACTATGAAAACTTACAAACAAACCAATCCGAAAATGTTTTACTTTTTCTTATTAGTACAAAAACTGTTCCTCAATTCGAATTCCCCGCACACAATCACAGTAAACTCGATCCATTTTCACTTCTCTCGACTTTCCTACTCCTAACTCCTATCCCAATTCACTTTTTAACCCAACACTAAACCCACAAAAAAGCCACGCCACACCTCACGACGATTAAATACGCGCCCGAACGACCCTAGCCTTTCTAAATCAATCTAAACGAGGCAAATACAAGCAATTCGATTTAATTCGATCGTAAACACATGCACATAATCGATTCACAAAGCTGCGGTGACATCCGAATGCCAGCAATCGTCTTATTTTATCGATGAATATTCAAACGCCTCGCGAAGTATGCGCGCCTAGTATTTTAAATATTTATATTTATTTATTTACGTTTCGATTTCGTTTTCAATCATTAATTAGGCACATACAAGCATTTGTTTTAATTTTATTAAAGGTAGAACAAGTTCTTTTACTAGAGCAAAAATAAATTAAGCTTATGAGCTTTTCGGTGAAGGAAAACATCATGAGGAAACCCGCATACTAATGCGAAGCAAATTAATGATGTAATGACGCATCGGGTCCGCGTGAGAACTATAGTGTAGCCCAAGCATTCTCATGCATAGAGGAGGCCTGTGCCCAGCAGTGGGACGTAAGATGATGATTGTGATGATTTATTTACATTATTTAGTCACTAGAGAGCGACCGCGGCTCCGCCCGCGTGGAATATTATATTATGCAGAGTACGGTACCCGCACCCCACACGAACCACGAAATAGGCAGAGGAAGAAAGGGAGTAATGGCGCCGACAATTTGCCGACAAACAAATCAATTGTTTTTTTATTTCATGACTATGGATACAAAGTCCTTCAGTCGGAATATTAGACAATAAAGAGAGTGTAAACCTTTATTACGTTTTTATATAATTATTTCATCTCTTTCTTTCACATGTTACGAATGGGTTCCATCTCTTTCTTTCACATGTCACGAATGAGTTCCATCTCTTTCTTACCCTAACTAAAGAAAGAGGTGGAATATATTCGTGACATAATAAAGGTCAGGACTACTAAATAGTAAGCCGTTCGTACTAAGTATTTCGTACCCAACGATTCAAAGAAGTGAAGGAAAGAAAAAAATAGCGATTATCTAATAGGCACAGATACAACTGTCCAGGTACTTAATATGCAGGCCAGTCAGTGCTTAAAGAGCTTTACAGACTGCACTGCAGGATAATGAATGGATTTCTTTATCCCTGAACGGCAACACTGGCATAGATAATACATTGCTCGCTTTTGGCTCGAAATACGAACTTGCGATTTTATTTTGCTTAATATACAAAACTTACACACCCAATATCATATCTTCTCAAGTTTTTCGCGATTCCCAAGATCAAAGAACCGAATTGCTTTAAAAATCCAGAGAAATAATGCGTTGTTTGGGAGAAACGTGTCAAAATGGTGTTGTAGAGCGCCATCTCGCTCTGTCTCGTTTCTTTTATCCCGTTCTGGCCGTTCGACTTTATATAATAGATTTAGTTTACTTTACATGGTAAATAGTTCATAAGATTTAAAATTAATGATCGACGAATTGATATCATCGGTGCCTTTAAGTAAAGTCACAGAAAATAGTTATGAGTAATTTCGTTTTTAGATGATTATACACTTGTAGTAATGTTATGACAAATAACTTCACCCACGAGAACTAATGACCATCCGTCAATACCAGCATAAATAAATAGGTAAAAGTGATATTTTATTGTCTACCTCATAAAATTCTATGGGCGGTCATATTAATACAATTTACAAGTATCTCTAATTACAAACGTACCTCAACCATTCACGAAACCAACTAAAGAACGACTTGCTCCTCTATCTTTTAAACCATAGGATTTTGTGTACATTTTCGTAGCAGTAAAACTAAGTTGGTAAATGTGAGTGCGTCGTTGGTAGTATCCACTATCCAGTTAGTTTCATGTAGTATGGACTGTGGCGCCCCCTGCTGCGCGCCCATAGAACACAACGCGGTATTATACCAGTTAAACTTGTTTTTATATTACGGTACGTCATAATTTAAAATAATTAGGTACTTAATTATCGACGCGTGCCAATTTATGCACTTTCTTGTACATTTTAGTTAAATTAATGAGACCAAGCGGTCGTTGTGTTTTATAGGTAATGTGACAGCGTTCGAAAAGTCCTTGCAGTTGCGTGTTAAACGCCGTCATAATTTTGTCTCACTAATAAGAAAAGTTTTTCTATCGTGTAAGCTTTTCGCGTACATTCCCACACATTCCCTAATGCCTGTCAAATAAGTTACTTAGTAACTTGTTGCAAAAAAAGTTCCACGAAGGACGGGTTCCATCCGACTTAGTTGTACGTACAACAGTTAAGAGTCAAAAGATGCTTGTCACTTTTGTACCTTTTCGCTCTACAGCGGGTCATACGTGATTGACAAGAGTGTGGTTATTTTGGCAAGGTACAAAATTGATAAGCTACTTATGACGCTGACTAATGACTGTACCTGCTAGCCTGCTACATTCATCATTGACGTCTGGTTATAACGTTATAAGTGATAGCAAATTTTTTCACAAATAATTGAACTGACCAACTTGACCCGCGTGTGCCCGTGTCCTACCCACTGGAAAGTGCAAATAAAGTGAAAGGTCCATCTCGCAGGTTCGGTATCAGTAGCAAGCCTTAATAAAGAGACACGGATTGCATGTGTATCTAATCTATCTGTCTGGAAATAAAGACGTTGGGAGCGAACTCAGAATTGTTGTAGATTTAAGGATAAAAATGTACTCGGAACAACTGTAAATTTTGCGCGATATAGGATATTTTTGGCGTTCCTGAACCCCTTGGTTCAATGTAGACCTATTAGATGCCTATAGTAACAGACGGCAAGCACTAATTTTAGTAAAGTAGTAGGTAGGCAGTCATTACGAGACTGTTCTTCTGCTACAATTACGACTCTACCTACTCTTCATTCTTACCAAGTTTGTATCCAATCTAGGTTGGTGGCTATAGCATAGGGAATAAATTTCGATGCTCCTTGCTCCCCCATACGCGTCCTTCAGATTATCCTTCATAACTCTTGCTCGCCTGGTCCCCGCGGGCGCCCAGCGGCGAGCCACGCTACCGTTCCGCCCCCTGCCGGCCAAAAAACTATTATAAATTTAAATCCTCTTTTCAATCAATCAGCTTTTATAATTGAAACAGACAGCTCGGCTTCCTGTTAACAAAAAGTTGTTTTTGAAAAACAGTAGCTGCGTCAAGTGACCACACAAAAAGCAGAGCGAATGGTTTACATTTAGATATTTAATACCAAATTGGCAGCAGAAAAGTAACGTATCACCGAAGTTCTATCTAAATTTAAAGTTGCAACTTCACCGTTTGACTTGTAAACCAAGGCGTGACCTTGAAATTAGGAATTACAAAAAATTCAGTTTCAAAATGGAAATAAAGCGCCGTCAGAGTAGGCAACCGCGCGGCAATAAAAAGGTGCGTTCACAATTACGTCGCCATCGATTTGACAACTTGATGAACACGCTCGGCTCCACATTTGAAATTGACGGATCCATGTGGGTGGTCTCTTACGTGCGTGTAAATTTTTTGTTTTGTTTTAATTTGTTTTTTTGTTTTGTTAAAAGCGATGACTAACAGCCTAACAGGCATCAATAACTAGCCACCGGTGGAGTGTGATAATCGTTTGTGACGACTTTAGGCCAGGCGGGATTATAGTTAAGAAATGAAATCTGATTATTTCGGCAAAGTTGATTTTGCATTTGCATTCGAATTTGAAGATGTTTAATATTGAGTAGGTAATATACGTACCTAATACGCAGCGAATAGCTACAACGACATTGACTTTGTTACACCTATTTAGTATTTTACATAATGTATGAATTTCTTTGCTCTAGGTCTTAGCTATGGATTGTGATACAAATTTATACAAGATACCAATAAGACACGATCCAGGCTCATGGTGCCAATTAATGTTAAAATCAGCGCAAAATGGCCGCTCAAAATGCAATTCCCGCTCAAAAAACTGTCAAAGTGACGTTAGCCGGGTGAAGTGAGTGTCCGAAATGCACGATCGCTGCACAGCATGGTGACGTTGATGCCGTGTAGCTACCTCGGCGGCGGGTCCCCGCGCTGCAGTTTGGACCATACGGAGCCTAAGGTCAGCATCGACGGGTCCTAACCTCAAACACAACAAACCTATTCAGGCTTATATAACGTTGGCAGTACTGGAAAACCTTTCGATTTCCCTTATACAGAATGATCCGAACTGCCAACGCTGATTCTGGCCGTTTTATGTTTTCGAACGCGTCTAATTCAAAATTTCGAATATTCGGCGCTTTCGAATACTTAATATAATTGCACCAAAATGTACCGCACATTTATAGTTAGCACCCTTAGTTGCACCTTTCTTTAGCATGGCACCAAACCAAATCTGTATATCTAAGCACCAATATCTACAACCCGCTTGCATGTCCCACCAAGCTTCAAAAAATTAATGTTACATCGACGAAGAATTCGAGTGATTCGATTTAATGTCATACGATACGATGATTAAAACCTTATCTCTAGCTGGCCTGGTGTCCGTAACTAACACCGAATTTTATTGTCTGTACACTCGGACAAGCTTCATAGTGTTTATGTTTTCCCAGTGGAACGGCGTCAGTTCTCGTGTTACCATTCATACGTTATTCTTTAGGGACTATTAAAAAGTCGTTATAAGTGTGTGGTGTCGGTGGCTCACCTACGGGACACAGCGTCGTTAGCACTTGACACCAGGCGAGCATGAATGCGAGGAGGTTGAAGGCTGAATGGTTGTCTGACATAGGAATGTTATATATAGTGCATCGCATCAAGACGTTTCGAGCATAATGTGCAGTAACTTTTATATCTACTGCAAACAATATACGGGTGGTCGGGCATCAAACACAATAATGAATGACTGGACTATGCAAGCCAAATGTAGTAGATTTCAAGCATTACGAAACAGCTTTCTAAGGAGAAGGTAAACAATATTCTCATTAGGGAATTTTGACTAGAAAATCGTTAATTTAGACTGAAGAACAACGAAAACACGAAACCACCCACAATTAACAGCAATAAAAACAAAGTTAACGTGATTTATCGGAGGACAGAGACGTCTTTCTTGATACACCTTAAATTCGTTTACCCGTATTCCCATAATGACTCAAGTGCCTTATACTTTACAAACAAAAACAAACCTTAAATTGAGTAACTAAAGTCTTTCTACGTTAATCTGATAAGCCAGACAGTATTTTGTTTCTGATAAGAATTTACTTTAAGAGATGATAG
Source organism: Clepsis dumicolana (assembly GCA_963691665.1). NCBI lineage: Eukaryota > Metazoa > Arthropoda > Insecta > Lepidoptera > Tortricidae > Clepsis > Clepsis dumicolana. The sequence continues at coordinate 3,799,389 of OY829526.1, forward strand.
AAATTTGTTTGCGCTAGAAAAGGATAGTTAGCGATAAATCTGAATTTTTGTAACGGTGAGCTCCTTAAGACCTATGTATGCCTGATAGCTTGCATTCAAATTTCGGTGTAAAAAAAAAGCGTATCTAAGAATTGAGAAGAGCGGCTTCCCCGCAAACGAAGATGAATTGAGCACTGTTACGCTAGTATTGTGCCTATGTTAGCTAGTCAAGTTTTAGTTTATTATCATTATGAGGATGAAACTAAACTTGAGTGAGACTCGAAAATTAGCACTGAACTGCCTTACCAACTCATTGTGAATTCTGTCCGTGACTAAACAAAGGCAGAACATTTTGAGCAGCGCATCTAAACGATAAACATTAAGCAGAATCCAAAAACTGACATGGGAACAGAAAGCTACAAGCCGCGCGGCACCATATTAATTTCAAAACAAAAGAAACACGTACCCAAAACAAATGAACGCGACCTAAAACAAATCGCGAGCGCCATTAAAATAAATCACTATTAAAATTGACACTTCACGCGACGACTCAAAAAGTTCATCGAATTAATATCACGCACGACAGTACTATATCTCTCAAATTATCAACGACGGGGGAATGACAATAAATAAATATGGCGGGCGTAAAATTTGAAAATTTATTTGGTGGCGCGCGAGCGGGACGGACGCTCGCTCGTAAACATCGAGCGAGATAAAACAATAAACGAATTACGTATAAGTAATGGAGCGTTTTGTCGCGCTGCGTGATTAGGATACAGGCTGTTGCAGAAATTAAAAAAGTTTGAAAATTGGTAAATACAGGACTTAAAGAACAAAAACGACACAAAAGATACGATACGAAGTTAACAATCATCAATCATTCATTCCGTTTACTAATTTTGTCGAAAATATAGGCAGTTCAAATTCAAGCCTTCAGGCTTTCACGCATTCAAGCCTGTTCAATGACTTATAATTGGTACGTGCTTAAGGAAACGAAGCTTCAAAAATCGTGAAACTTATTCTCAATCCCAAAAGAAATGCTAAATGTCATGTACCCGAATTCCATTCCAAATTTAATGACCCGCACCAGCCAGATTTATAATATTAACATCGGGACAAAACACGACGTCCAAAAAGAACACAAGTACAATTATAGTGACAAATGCATGGAACAACCTGTGTAACCGAAGCGCAGGCGCGTCCCGCGTAAAACGTATAAATTAGCAGCTATCGCGAGATCGGGCCGGCCTCACACCTCGATGGGAACGCGAGGTGATTTACGCCCTTTCTCACAGTGACATCGTGTGTCTTATGCTGCCCTGGTACCAGTTGGGGCTAGTGAGTTAGGGGACGGTGATTGCAGTTAGTTTAACCCGGCATGGGCGTCACGATCAAGTCTAGATAACTATTGGAAAAGGTCAAGACAACAATGAAAGTTCAGGTTTATGCAGCACTGACAATGGAGATAAAGAAGCGTGAAAAGCTAGCTGAACAGAACTTTATAAAACATGAAAGCAGCAAAAAGAGTATTCATCTAAAGTAAACATCAAAAATAGTCAACCAGACCTACTATCAATTGGATCTCCTAAAGCCAAGGAAACCTCTAGCCATAAAATGTCCTCTCAACTAGATTATTAGGGACCATCTGTAATAGAGACGCGGTGGCGCCACGCGCTTTAATAAATCTGAACCGATTTTATTAATGTCGTACGCCTATCTCGATCTTCGAGACGTTAAGGACTTTTATTATTTATAACTTGAATGTTATCTCCAATCTCGACTCGGGATTGTTAACCGTTATCTAAATATTACACCTACCGGTCGACCGTGTCGTTAGAAATGTATTTTATTGGTTTTAAATCAAAGGCAATGAGGTCGAAAATAATTGTTGATAAAAATGAATGCCTTTTTTGGGTACTGACTCAAACATTGGTTATTAAATCTTCTCCGATGGAAAGAGAATATTCAAAAAACTAAATTATATTGAAATATATTAACACACATTTAAACAGCAAAGAAATTATTTATTAACAGCCACTATTCAGTGTAAAGCTCCGATCTAGCTCACAAACAGTTGAGCGTGTGAAAAAATATATGGAACAAAACTTGTCGCAGATTTTATGTTCTACAATTTTATAATACCTAGGGCTAACATCACTGATATACAAAAATAGACAGATACGCCACCGTTTCAAGCGCTGAACAGGTGCGTGGCCTATCTTATCGATAGTTAACATTGTTGTAGCTATAGCTACAGCTAATCACGAAAAACTGTTTTAGTGACCTTTGACCTTATTCAGCGCAACGCATTACACGGACACGCGATTTTATGAGACTTTTAAGACAACTTTTAGAAAGCCAAAATACGCAGGTGTACATACGAGTTTCTTACATATTATCTCTCATTTCGTGGTGAAACCTAATATAAATATAACTGGGTCATAAATCTCACGCAAGCGCAGCAAAACTCGGTTGATTCCATCTCATTAACGCCATATTACGCGTTCCCGCTAAATCCTCCCGCGAGTTGTCAGCCGTCTGAATTGAGTTGACAAGATAAAATAAGAGGTTTTAAAATGTATTAGGCAGATATAGGTACAGTCACCAGCAATAATATATGATGATGGACAGTGCTGCAAAAATATCTGATCACGTTAGAAAGCAAAAGTATATGACAACACTCGACGGCATAAAGATGCGGCCAGCATAAATATCGTTCTTGGTTAAGGTCATAAATATCGGACACTGAGTCGCTTAAAAATATCTGATACTCCGCAAAATCGAAATCATGTGACTCATCACCTGCATAAATATGTATTCACTTTGGAAGCAAAAACATCAGATCATACGGACGGCATAAATATCTGACATGTTGTAAAATCGAAAATATGTCATCAATCAGCAAAAATGAACTTAATTCGCCTGTCTTACGAATCTAATTTGATTTCAGCTATCTGACGCTTCTTGAAAAGAGTGCGTACTTGTCACTACATAATGTCTATCTCACGTTTCTCAGCTTTTGAAATAAAAACAATACTTTTGTGCTTGTAGTTTTTTATTAGCGTTTAAACTCCTTGGTAAAATATATGGACAAAAAAATACGTCAACAGGGTATGTCAAATTAGAAACGAAGAACTGAATTTGTTGGATTTAGGTAAAACAAAACATGAGACAGACATATGCAGTGACAAGTACGCACTGTTTTCAAGAAGCGTCAGATCGCTGCATTCAAATTAGATTCGTAATACTACTAAATTAAGTTCATGTTTGCTGATTGATCACATATTTTTGATTTCGTAAAGTATCAGATATTTTTAAGCGACTCGGTGTCCGATACTTATGCCGTTACCCAAGAACGATATTTATGCCGGCCGCAACCCATCAGATCTTATTGCCGTCGAGTGTCGTCATATGTTTTTGCCTGCTACCATGATCAGATATTTTTGCAGCGCTGTCCATAATCATATATTATTGCTGGTGACTGTACAATGGTGACGAATAGAAAGAAAAGGGGAAGCCGTTTGCTCAGCAGTGGGACACCAAGATAAAATAATTCATAGAATAAGAGGTTTTAAAATGTACCTATTAGGTAGAGGTTGCCCAAGCCCTCTCACTCTGAGAGGAGGCCTGTGCCCAGCAGTGGGACGTAAAATAGGCTGGTGATGAGGTAGAGGTTGGTACTAAGGAAGTGACGAGTGGGAAGAAAAAGGGGACGGCGTTTGCTAAGCAATTGGTGTCCACCAAGATAAGGTTTATAAGCATTTAGAATAGGATTCGGGTTTTAGAAATACTTCGGCTGTCAATGGCGCTTCTTATGTCAAAGAAATACATGTCAATACGAATTCACCCCAGCCCGAATCCTATTATGTCTGCTCAGGGGCTGTATTACTAACTACGCTATACGAAAAAAAAAACAATTCTACCCCGCAAAGAAGTAGTTTCAGTAATTGATGTAGATAACACCAGTTACAAGGTAGGGCAGTAATATTTCCTCGCGGTTTTTAGAACACGCTGTGGGTTTTTTTTTTATTAATTTCGCTACACTTTTCAGTACACCAAAAGAGTGGTACCGCGTACCTTTTAAATTTTCATTGAGATATTCTCACTTTCAAAATTTAAACCAGAAGACTATAGGGTTTATAGGACATCAGAAATCTCAGATAATAATCTATGTAGACATGACCAATACGTAAATAGTCGCGACAAATACTCTGGCCAGCATTACACTTTTATTCGGTCCAAACCAAACCCAATCATAGTAAGTATACGATCCAATTTTGAGTAATTCATAGGGGGACAAAAGACTTTGTTGAACTGGCTATGAAAATACGGACGACCACGACCACAATGTGGTTCCTAGAAGGTCGAAAGATGTTTGGGTAAAAAATGTCGCTCGCTTGCATACGTATTGTGCCCATTGATTATGAGTCAGTAATGTGTGTGATAAAATATAGATTAGTGGTGCGCTTGTTCTGTTTTTGTCACCGTTAATCGTTTTGTTAACACATGCTTTTATTGTACGAGTCACAACAGTCTGGTTCGCTTTGCACGCGGCTTAATGCCTAATGTCATGTGGCTTTGAATAAAAGACCTATGCGTAGATGATGTCATCTATCAATAAAAACAAATTCGAGGGTCTATTGGCCACGCCAATTATTCATATGCGGACTATACGGTACAGAGTCTACAAATAATTAGTCAAATTGACAAACGTTCAGCTTAGTCTCACAATGGCTGTACGTATCGCCCACGACCTGATAGATAACGGATATAACAGCGGCAAATTACTCTGGCATGTTCCTGTTGTCTTGGTGTTTTTGACGAAGTATTGGATGCAAATTTGGATGTTACACATATTCAATCGTACAAAAAAGTATAAAAAGAAGGTAGGTTAGAAGCACTGCCGCAAACACTATGACTATCAAATCGCATCTATGAGCTGCATAGCATTTATAGCAGGTATGTACTTACTGCAACTGCACTTAACTTAGTCATCTCATCTGTAGAGTAGAGAGCTTTACTAACCACAGCACTGGCATAATACATAATGAAACAGAATTAAGTATATGATTGCTAAGGTGTTGCTAACACTAGATTCATTTTTGTTGCAGGCTAAACGGCCTAGGTCCGACACTACCACCGATGTTTCAGACAGGTGAGTTTTCACTAACCGTTAATTAACATAATTTGTTAATTAATGTTCTTCCATTTATCTAAATACAACGTTATCTTTCCATTCGGTTTTGGATTTATCTCTCTTCTCTATCAGCTCTCCCTCTCTCGTTTGTTCCGTATATTTGTCTGACTGTCTGTCTGTCTGTATGTTCGTCTGTCAATTCGCCTTAAATAAGCTATAGGGAACTTCCTATTTGACCTAGAACCATAAACTTTGGCATAAGCAATCACAACACAAGCCAAAGAATAAAAACGATCCGAAAGACGTCAGATACGAAACCCTCGACGCGCGTGTCCGACTCACACTTAGCCCGGTTTTTCTAATACCTGTTCTCTTTAGGACATCTTTAAATTATATTGTCAATAAGATTATTTGCAGAGCAATCATCACACATTTTGTAGCTGTTGATGTCTTTCGCCATTTCATTTTATTTTTGATTTACAAGACCCATAAGGATTTCCCATTGTCAGCTTATCCTTTCTCAGTCAGTTTATCTTTCATCGCCAGAAACTATATTACGATATTCGAAATACCTATTGGAATTACTATTGTTACACGAAATAGCGCAAATACCTTTACCTTTCGTACTCGTAGGCGTGACATTTCTAATGTTAGCCTAGCACTGTACAATAGCGTAGGTGTCTCATCTATTTATGTCGACGACATGCTAACAATGTTACCAGAAAGGCTAGATTGTAATAGAAAATGAATAATCCAAATCGCCTAAGCAATTTAGAAGATGCGCCAGCTAAGATTTAATCATACACTAGCGACGAACAAAAATTATAACATCGACATTAATCGGCATCTGTGAGTGTGGCAACTATGCCAAAAGTGTCAAATAAGTAGCAACAGCCATTTAAAATTTTAAAACCGTGTTTTTATAAAGTCACCCACCGCACGAGGACGTGCGTGCTCGAGATGTAGTTTTGTCGTTGCTTTGATAATGGATTTTTAGAGAGTTCGAACCGCGTATAGTGTGATGGTGGTGATAGTTGGTTCTACTTGACATCTGTTGATTCATGTGGTAGTGGAGACGGAGGCACTGCAAGAAGACATACACTTGCCCCGTAGATTTACGCTGTGTTTCACGTGTGATCATGGAGGAGCCAATTAATTGTTAATCGTTCATAAAGTTATCCAAGCCTGTCTGGCTATAGCACGACTGGCCGCGACTTTGTTTACCGCGCGAGATTAATTACCCGTCCCGTTGCAATCTGAGTGACGGAAAAGGACGGGCAGTTGTTCTCGAGCGAGATAGAAGTCGCACTGTGAGTTGTGAATCACTCACAACTTGTGATCGACCTGCAGAGACAGTGTCAAAACACTACCTACTAAATATTCCTAAACTGACACCGACTAACCTTAATACTTATTACTTTATTCACTTAGTTCACTGACAAAATAAACATTTACCAATTTAGTACGCACCGTTTCCTCATTTTCGAGCTCGAATCAAAGTTTGCACCAAAATAGTCCTTCAAAGTACTCGACGGGACAAAGGGCCTAATCCGGCTGTAATCCCTTATATTGTCGACACACAATTGGCGTGAAATGCTACTTAATAAAATACTAGGGGACATTATCACGCGCGGATCAAAGGAAGTGACGAGGCACAATGGCACTCATGTTACCCTGGTGACAATGAAGATGAATTTTTGGATTTTAATGGTTTTTCAACTTTTTTTTAAAGCTGGGTTTAAGAAATGGGCGATAATAATTTTGATCCCATAAATTGTAATAAAATCTTAATCATTTTGCTTTAAAGAACATAAATTGAGCATTGCCTTGAAGGTTTTTTTTAAACTGAAATCATCTCGTGTTCCATATTAGTCTAACTACAAGCCAACTCCGGCCCAAAAATCGCAGCTCACACCCATACCCCCAAAATAATTAACACTCTTCAGCGGGCATTTTTTAAATACAACTAAAAATAAGTCGTTCAAACCAAGCAACGATAAGTGCCACCCGAAACCGTGTTCCTGCCAAAACGCGGCGTAACGGAACAACTCACAAATATTTGATTTATTTCAAAACACTATTTATAAACATAACCATTTTTTACTAATCTTTTAACCTCACTAATTCGGGTTGTGAGGAATGTGTCACTTACTGGGAGGACGATAGATCATCGTTTTTGTTTCACACTTTGCAGTAATGGCTTGTTTTTGACGCTTTTTGGGATAAAAACATAATTAGTTAAGTAATTTCGTAAGGAAGCAGAAGTCGATGACGTTATTCGTTGAAGAGTTCCTTCCTGCGGAGACGATCCTAGCCGGGTCACCATAATTTCACTAACAGATTGTATTGCCATCAGACTCACCTCACCTATATTACTATGTCAAATCAGCTGAATTGCATATCAACAGGGGGTCGAAAAATGGTCCGCAAATTTAGCAGCGAACTTACATACCTGCATACATATACATACCTACAAACAATGTATGCTGACGACTGACGAGTGAATAAGCAGACGCTTCCGCTAAGGTTCAAAATACATAAATTTACACAAAAAACAGTACAATATACCGATCATCAACACTACTGCTCCTCCTGCTCCTTGCCAGAAGAAGACAAATACAATGCGAGGTTTGAATATGGAACGCAATACCTAAATAAGAGCTCCAGCCAGTCGCCAACATACCAAATGGAACACTAAGAGAGAAAATTAAAAAAAAATTAAACCTAATATAGAATTTACCACAAAACTGACCAACTGACCCAAAGCCTGCCTGTCTCGTTCCAACCCTTCCGGCCACATTCGCCGCATTCGGCCAAGCTCGGCCGAATTCGGGAGCCGACGGCAATTAATATAATCTGGGGACGCCCTTGACACGTGGGGGCCAAATGGCGCACAAAAACGCATTGCTGATTAGGGATCCGTTGAACTTTGAATAAAAAAAAGCTACGTGATGTTTGAAAAAAAAAGCTGAATTTTAAATCTCTAGTTTGAACATTTTATGGTCTTGGCTTGAAATAAATTATTCGAATTTGAATTTAACAAATGGATAATGCATTTATAAAAAAAAACGCGATTTTGGTTTTGATTGAACTTCTTGGAGATAGTCTGACAGAGGACATTAGGTAAGTATTGGCTTGATGTAACATCGCTATTTAACTTTTTTAACCACCGTCGCAAAAACGGTGTTATAAGTTTGACGTGTGTGTCTTTCTACTATACCAGCACCTAAACTACATAGTCGATGGTTCTTAGCTCAATTTCATTAAAATCGGTTCAGACGTTTTTGAAATGAAAGTGTCTGTGCTTTCCCAACTTATCTAAGTTGTCTTTATCACAGTCAATCCCTAAATCACAGTCACTTCGACCTACTGTACGTACACTTTTTTATTTTACAAAGTCAACATTGAAATTGGTCTCAAGCACAGTAATGTGAAATGTCTGAGTAATATCTGTAATAATAATCCATGTATTTTAGTTTACATCCATAGTCTATTTCTGAAGCCATGTGATAATGATAATTATAACGCGTCAAATTGTCAATCACAGAACCCAGCCATGAAACAAAGAGGCTATGGTTTAAAGCCCTTAGCGACTCCATTGTTCCCCCTCACTCGACTCACAAAGAACAAACACGTGCTTAAACGGCTATGCTACCCTGGTACTTGATCTACATTATTTATAATAATTTACAAGGTAATTTATTTATGGCTCTTGCTGAGTATTGGAAATTAAACGGTTTCGAAGTGTTTCATTTATATTAGTTCGTAGTAAATCTTAAGTTGAATGTAGAGCTGTGTTTAGGCTATTTCACGTTTGTCGTTGGCTTTAATGAAATTGTATAAAAAAATCCTATTTATTAAGTAGGTACTTCTATTATGTGCAATGTATAGGCACAGAACACATTAGTACAAGTTGGTATAGGTAGGTAGGTAGGTAGGTACATAGTGACGTTTTTTTGGCATGAAATTAAACGCAGTTTATCTTATACCGTGCAACAGACTTTATACAATAAAAATAACCTACCTAACCCCCGACATTTTAATTTTAAAGTTCAATGTCTCAAAAAAAGCTGAATCGATTTGGATAATAATAAAACAGTATCTAAGTCAGTTACTGACTCAATTTTAATAAAATTTATAGGTAATTTGATTATTATAGCATATTATAGTGTCAACTAATGACTGTAATGTAAGTAGTGATTAAAAAATAATCATAAAAAATAACTGTAGATGATAAATTTAACTTTATTTGAGTTTTTTGCAATTGCCAACTATTCACATACTCACCCACACATTTGTATAACTTATTTGCTATACTTAAACTTAACGTTTCAGCTTTCCTTATAAACGATGATCGCTCTACATTTCTTTCTTTCTCTACATGGCTTGTTTATTATTTAGTGAGCCCATTTATTTAATAACTTAGATTCAAATTGCATTAAAATGTAACTAAATCAATATTATCATCGAAATACACTATTTAAGCTACTTATATCACAAATGAGTGAGAGTAACAATCTGTAACGTCAATTCTAATATCCCATTCATTGATACCTCTAAGTATGAACGAAGTGTTAAAAAAACAACAAATGAGAAGTTTCAAAAACCGTCAAAATCATCGTCATCCATCAGCGGCAATGATCAAGATAACATTTTCGCCGCGGAAAACATAAAACTGAAGATGTGACAGCTAAATCATCGCACCATATGGAATGCGACATTACATCACACTGTTAAACGTTTGAAGTCTTTTGTTAGAATGCTAACACCGTTTGTAAACGTTTTACGATTCGTACTTAAAAAGTTTTAAGTGAAAAGCCGAAACATTAAAAAAGAGCTTTCAATTAAAACGATAGTGACAATAGTGTTTCGTGCGCGTTTGATATCCGATAGTGTTGAAGTTTTAAAAGAGGCGGCAAAATGCAAAGTGACACTTGAATACAACGTGAACTAATATAAACAAGAGCGGTTTTTTTTCTACACAAAGACGCGGTGTTCGATGCCGTGATGTTTGATAAATACTCTCGTAATGGTCATAATTTATGCTCTCCTAGTAAATCTTGAGGTGATCAGCCGCTTGCTTTTTAGGATTCTGTAGCTAATGGGTAAAAAAACTGAACCTTAACGAATCGTCGACATGGCCGTCTGCTTCCTTAGATCAATAATTATTATTGATCGAAGGCCTGTTCAGTCCAATTTCAACCATTTTAAAGATTTGAAATTGTAGAGGCAGTGCTAAAAATCGTTGGGTAGCATAAGAATAAATAATAACATAGTAGAACGGAATCTCTTTTGACCGAGTCCAAAACGCCGCCATTTATATACCTACTTCCCCCTTCACGTCGTTACACCCCTCTGTCATCCAGGCGTGTTGCTAGGGTTGCTTGCTGTTAAATATTAGGTACTTACGTCTAAAGATAATATCACTAAGATATAAGTTTTACTTTGCTTTGAAATCATTATTTTATTCCAGTTTTACAAAATATGAGATTTATAAATCATTACGTGCCTACATAATTATAGACACTCCTAAATAAGAAGTTATTATAAGTGCCATACCAAATGAAGCCATTTAAGGTGATTTAAGTAAGTATTACTTACCTACAAATATAAAATAAAATACATAGTGGCTCACCTAAAACTATTACAACCAAATTATAAACAACCAAACGCGCGTGCGGCGACGCCGGCTGCGACAGCCTGACTGAGTAGTCTGTTTAACGAATACTCTGATATCGTGACCTTGAGCCCGTCCGGAGTGCGAGTTTCCGTTCTACTATGTTATTATTTATTCTTATACCCATAGTGCCATAAATTGTATGTTATAATAACCAACTTAGAAAAGTTGAAAAACCCCCGACGTTGTCATTTCAAAGTTCAATATTTCCAAAACGGGTGAACCGATTTTAATGAAACTTAGCTAAGAACCATCTCGATTAAACTAGCTTTCGACTTAAAGAAACCGCATCGAAATCGGTCCATCCGCTTGGGAGCTATGATGCCACAGAGAGATACACAGATATACATGTCCAACTTATAACACCCCTCTTTTTTGTCGGGGGTTAAAAATACCTATACGTATAGTGGCTCCGAGCGATAATCCATGCAGTGTAAATGAGGAAAGAAAACGCGCATACCAAGTTATGTTTAAATAGACAGATAATTAAGTAATCAGGTTTTTACGATTTTTATAAAATTTTTCGTGAATTGAAGAATTTGAAGATGTGGCCGGCCCCTAGCAAATACAAATTTCTTGAGTGATTTTTTATATTAAAAATAGGTAATACGGAACCCTCCCCGGTGCGTATTTCGACACGCGCTCAGCCGGTTTTTGTATACCTAGTCCATCCAAAATTATACTTATTGATTTGATAATCGTCAAATGAATATTACAAATCAATGAATCATCCAAGTAAATTGCAATGAAATAGGTATGCAAATAGAAATTACAACAGGTGTACGCTAAAACGTTGTCATAATCAGCTATTAACATAAATTTGGTTAAAATTAAATTGTTTATGCTAACAACGTAGGTGCGGTAAAATTTACATTGTTTTTATTAGCCATACGCATGAAATTTTAATTTTGTGTGACTTAATTTAAACTGATCCTGTTACTGACGTCACAGGGTGTCAGAACTAACAGGAGACTGCGCGCAACGCCCGTTGATAAACTCGATAACGAACTAAATTAAACGCAACACGTGTAACTATTTGTCGGACAAATCCCCGGAGGGGCATCTGTTTATTGGACTGTTTATTCTAATCATAATGAATAAACATGACATTTTATTGGATCGCTTAATTGGTACAATCTGGGCTTATTTTGGTTGTTTAAATACAGACGTCAAATCTCAGCCGCCATTAGCGTCGGGCGGGCGATCGTCTTACGTTTCGCGTCTCTATTTGGATTTACCGTTTACCCCTGCCTTTTCAGCTTCAGACAACTTCAGATGTTTATAAAGGGAACCAACTTAAATAGGCGAGAGTTTTTTTTTGCGTTGCTATAAATTGGTTGCTGTAGGCGTGTTTCTTTAACACAACACAAGCGATAATTGTTTTTTTTTTTTTTTCAGTTTAGATATCTTTTATTTGCAGACTATCGGGCGAAGTCAACCCGAGCCCGTGCGAGTCCGAGTCGACCTCCAACTCGCCGCCATCTTTGCTGCAAGACGGCACGCTGCCGGCGCTCCTAGTGTCCGGGGCGTCGACCATATTCCAGACCACGACGACTTCCGCCAACTCCGCGCTCAACGCAGCCGTCGACAGCCTATGCTTGCCTGGTAGCTCGGAGGACTGCGGCTTGGCGAACGGATGCGCGACGCTGGGCTTGGCTCTCCCGCTCACCTCCACCGGGCTCTGCGCGTCAACCTCCTCGCCATCTGCGGTCGCCTGGTTGATGAATGAGGATAGCACGGGTACAATTTACTATTTACAACGCTTTTTAAGCTTTTTAAAGCAACGCGATTCTGAGAGGTGAACGTGATCGAATGCAAATCAAGCGTGTTGTTTAAAATTACGAACATAACAAACGTTTTATTGAGAAATTAATGCAGTCCCGCCATGGTTATTCATGCCCCATAAGTGAAATTAAGTACCTATCCTTTCAAAAGCTTTGTTATCTTAATTTCTGTTCTGGCTAAATCAATTCTAAGTTCATTCAAGTTTCAATAAACACTTTTCCATTCAATTATTTTCCGACGCATTCAATCATCTTATCTTGAGGAATATTACAGTAACACTCATGTTTCATGGTCAGGCGGTGGCGTCAAGAGCGAGGTGCGCAGCCCGGGGCTGTGCGAGGCGGACGTGGCGCTGTACGGGGAAGCCCTGCCGTACGACCAGTCCGCGCTGCCGTACCAGTACTACAACAGGTGAGCTCGGAATAGTACAGTAACAGCTATGTTTCCCTGGTTCGGTGGTGGGGTCAAGAGCGAAGTGCCGCAGCCCCCTATTTCACTAACTATACAATTGTCAGTTTTAATGACAATTCGGTGTCAACTGCTGACTTGAAGAGTTGTCAAAGAAATGTAGTTCGAATTGTCATATAAAACTGACAATGATCGTAAAATAGGGGCCTGCTGTATCTATATACAGCAGGCCCCTAGGCCGCAGTCCCTATGGACTGCGGTGCCACCAGTAAACAGTATGAACAGTAGGTCTAGCACAGCTCACAGTGAGCACTTCTATCTCGCGTGAAAACAACTGCCCGTCCTTCAGAATTCAGAATGCAACGGGACGAGTCATATAATCTCGCGCGACAAACAAAGTTGCGGCCAGTCGTGCTAGCCAGACAGGTGAGATGTAATTTGTGTGTGTAACAGACAAGACGGGTTTCGGAGATCTCTAAACTTGCAATGGATATGGACTTTTCCTTACCGCTTTACGTAAACTATTTTCGGCTCTACCACCAACCAGTACCCGAGCAGTGGGAGGCGTTCCAGGCCTTACGATTTCGTGGTAGTTACACCAATAAGTCTTTGGTGGCACGAAGGGCCACTGCTATACGATAGTTCTACCAGAGACAACATTACATGGTTAAATTAATCTTTAAACGCAGAAACCATGCCAATGCCAACTGTTTTCCGATCAGACTAAAATCGCAAAACATGAGCACAGCCCGTAATAAACGAAACGTTCAAGTGACCGGAATGTTACAAGACTTACAAGAAGCGCTATTCGCGAAGTCAATGGCTTCAGTAACATACGCGGTAGTTGAACGAACGGATTTGTGGAAGCCCTAATATGGCTGACACATTAGTTCTGCTTCCAAATACACTATTTCCCCATTATTTAGGTAATTAATTAGCTATTTGAGGTCGTTAACCCGTCGTATATTTGATTATTAGATTACAGTAAAAGTTGCGGGCCAAGATTATCACAGACAGGAAGTTAACGTTACGTAACCCCGGGTTAGCGTCTAACCCAGGTCGGTGCAAGTAGAAAAGACCCAAGGGTAAACGGCGATGGCGGGATGCACTGAGGGTCGAGCACGACTTTTCGAATCCTGCGTCACGTAGAATCGAATAGTAAACGTTGTCGAGTTTGTATGACGTTTGGAACAGCGCCCGCCCGTGAGCGAATTTGGAACTAAAATTTAGTATGAGGTTTCTCGATCTCGATACGATAACCGTAACGTTACGCAGCATTCGTAAAGTCGTGCTCGACCCTTGGAATTCTTATACACCGAACATTATACTTATTTTTAACATGAAACTACGTACCGTGAGACAGTGAAATATAAACGGATCCCTCACGTATAGACGCGCGAGCAAAGTCGCGGCGTGCAGTATGCGTCTCGCTGCCGCTGGGTCGTGCGCTCCCAGAGGAAGCTCTATGAATTAGTCCGAAACATGTGAGTGATCCGTTTTATTTCACTAATACATACATATACTTATTTCCGTTGGCAACTTCGCTTCTTACTACCTGACATAACAATAAGTTTATTTTCTTAGATGTTTAGTGTTCTAACCAATGTGCTTGCTTGCAGTATGCAGCAGTACGGCGGCGGCGGCGCAGCCTCCTCGTATGTGGGGTCCACGCTGTACAACCAGCCGTACGCCGCGTACCCGCCCGCGCACAATGCCAATAACAGGTACACGCGCACCGGATAGCAAAGAGCTCAAAATAAGGCGCCTGCAAGCGCGTACCTACCCATTGACTGAGCGAGTCGTCTAGTGTGGCAGCCAAGCAACTATGTGGGTGGAAAATCAAATCATGCTTCGCGAGCCTTGCGAGGTAACTTGCTCAATCGGTTCCTGATTTAACAATTTCTTGGCGTCCCCAGGTCGTCGTGCAAAGCGACGCCGACGTACCTGAGCTACGGAGTCGGCGGTGTGGGCTCGGTGCCGGCCTCGGGCTTCCCCGCGCAGCCTTCGCCTTATTACTCGTCCTACAACGGCGGGCTCACACAGACTTTTCCGCAGCAGGTTAGCTCCTTGGATTTCTGGTTTCCTGGTGCCGCGTAAAAAGTAACACGTTGAGTCACTACGTTTTCACAATAACACAGGCGGATATTTGGGGGTCACAAACAGAATAATACGCGTTTTCACTTGAATAAAAAGTAGGTAAATCTTGACAACTTCATTCTGAAATACATTTCAAACTTATTTTCTTTCTATTTTTCTTTAAGTAAACCTTAAACTTTAAGGAAGGTATAAATTTAAAAAATTACATCGATAGTTATCGACAGAAAAAAACGTACATACATACATACATACAGTGAAACGTAGAACCGAACCTCCTCCTTTTTTGAAGTCGGTTAAAAATTGGCACAAGCGCTCGCTTTCTTTTTAATACGTCAAGTTACCCCGGGAGGCCGGTGTATGGCAATAAGTTGTTCGGAAGTTGAGTGTTGGTTGAGTGTTTCTAAACTTTTATATAACCTATTTTTATAATTTATACGACAATCACCAGGACTACAGCAGTTACAGCGGTTACGCCGAGCACAATGTCGCTCAATACAGCGGTTACTACGCGGCGCCGAGTTACTCTCCGTACGTCAGCTCTCCTAGTAGCAGTGGGAGTGCGGGACACACGTCATACCACCTTGGCAGCGCTTTATCAGGTAAAACTTCTACAATTTCAGGTCTCCTAGCCCTCAGTTAGTAAGTGAACGAAACTATTTCCTTGGTTGAAAATTTCACATTCATGATCCTACAGCCTAATATTTAAAATTAAACAATCAACGGTTTGTGAATCAAGTTTGCTATCGTGTACTCCAACCAAACATTCGACGACCATTTTCAGACTTAAAAGTGCTTAACACTGCCATCTATCGAGGAGTAGCGGAACTACGTACTTCACAATCACAACTAAGACTTAAGAGGGAGGGTAGACAAACGCACAGCCACAACGCTAGATCAAATTTAATTTGTTAATGAACTATAAAATGAAACGACTGGATGACTTAATTAAACACATATAAAAATATATCTTAACATTTATTGTTGAAATTAAATTATTATATCTGAGGCTGTTTTCAACGTAGCGTTTTAATTTCGTTTGACCAATTAGGAACGAGCAGACGGCTTCCAGCCAATAAAAAGCTGTCGAGCTACTTTCATTTCGTCAAAAGAGAATTATACTTGTTGCTAACGTCAAAATCACGAAAGAATCAAACAAAACATTGTAGTTTAATATTTTAATAATTAAGACATTATATTGATATTTATTAAATAAAGCCGGAGCTAAACGGTTACAAATACTTAACGACGAAAGATTGACGACCTTGCACATTAAAACGAAAGCCAATACGTGTAAATAGGTGGTATCGTGCTCGTGGAATCGACACTCAGCAAAAATGAATAAAGAAAACGAAATGCATCCAAATAAACGGAGAAAAATAGACGAAAGTGAAGAAGAACATCACAGTGACTTGGACGATGTATATTCGGACGATTGGCCGGATACAGAGAGCGAAAATGGTAATGTTACATATCGCACGGAAAACTGCTTACTTTGGCATTTTCGTCACTTCATTACTCAATTTCCGTAATTATATTCTACTTTATCCTACTAATTATAATCTACGTTTGTGCTTTTTAGTATTTATTAGCTATAAGACCATTTTCAGTTACAAATATTATATATTCTAATAGCAATATGTTGTTTCAGAATCACCATCATCTATGCTTCCTTCGATAAATGATAATAGTCCACTGTCACCCATAAAAAATGAAGTACATGCAGCCAGCCGACGGTGTAGAGAGAATTCTGGGTAAGCTTAACAATTCTCATTAATTAGTGCTCTGATATAATGCTAACATTGTTAACAATGAGATATACCTACCAAGGTAGTTATAAGATAGATGTTTTAGTGTTAAAAGTGCATAGGTAGGACATAAAACGAACAAGACATTTGCTTAGCAGCAGAATGAGCATGTATACCAGACCAGGCATAGAGACATTTTGCTTCGAAGTTAATCACCCTCCCTGTCACTTGCTATTCTTGTAAAACTACAGTAGTCTCACTAATCCAACTCTATTAAATACTAGAAAAAAAAAAGAAAGACAGAAAAATATTTGTTCAACATACACAATTCACAAATATAAATAAAAGAATTAACACATTCGCTGCCAACCCTTCGCCTGAGAGATTTTCAGGTGCCGCAAACACACATCACACATGTGCATTCAAATTACCTGTAAAATTGTGACAGAGGCACTGGGTGAAAGGCAGGAAAACGCATTATACCTATGTGTTGCTGGCAGTGAATGCGTTAATAGAAGAGAAAATCAGCCGTCAAACAGGATCCAGATTATTGGAATGTTTTTACTTTATCTTAAAGAATAAACCATGTTCAAAGTATGATATCAGAGCAAAAGTTTGGAGCTAGAATAGGGATGTTCGAGAGAGGCGCAGGCGGAGTGAGGGTGCAGGATTATTGTATGTGCACAACTGGAGAGACTTATTACTATAACTTTAAATGCATTTGATGGTACACCACTAACTCTTGCCTCCGTGCACCCCCAGCGAGAGCACGAGTCGCGCGCGCGGGCGCGGGCGCCGCAACACGTCCTCGTCGCCCGCGCAGCACGCGCCCGAGCCCGCTACCGAGCGGGTCTTCATCTGGGACCTGGACGAGACCATCATTATCTTCCACTCGCTGCTCACTGGGACCTATGCTACCAAGTATAATAAAGTGAGTGGTTTACAATGTTTACTATTGCACTAATGTAACTGTTGCACGCAGAAAACTTAGAACATGGTATGAGTATGAGTTCATTACAGTCAATTAAACTCCATTTATTTTATGATTAGAAATTAAAGGGTCAAATTTGCACATTTTTTTAAGTAAAATGAAGACACTATTTAACATGATTGTTACAAAATCACTCTATTGTAAATTTCAGGACACACAGCAGATAGTACAACTCGGCTTCAGGATGGAGGAGATGATATTTAGCTTAGCTGACACGCATTTCTTCTTCAATGATGTTGAGGTATACTCAAAAAAATATTCTACTAATTATCTGCTTAGTTTAAGGAGAACCGGTCAAAGCTGCTGTTTGCTGACTGTACTTTGTGTTGGCTGTATTTGCATTGTCTTTCAATTTACATAATCCATACCAAATTTCAAGTCAATCCGATCACTTGAAGTGGGTCAAATTGTACTTGCAATGTTTAACCTAAGAGGCCATAAATTTATACATTGATTTGATTAGTGCGAAGTGCATTTGCTGTCAAGTGTTAAGTAGTAAATGTCGCACTAGTCCTTTCTAAATAAGCCCTCAAGTTAAAATAAAATAAAAATACTTCACATTTCCCCAGGACTGTGACCAGGAGCACATAGATGCGGTGGCGGCAGACGACAACGGCCAAGACTTGTCGGCGTACAACTTCGCCTCGGACGGTTTCCACGCGGGCGCCGCCCCCAACACGGGCTTATGCGCCCCTGGCGTGCGCGGGGGCGTCGACTGGATGAGGAAACTAGCCTTCCGGTACCGGAAGATCAAGGATACTTACAATAATTATAGGAATAGGTGAGGATTTGATTACTTTTTTTTCTTATCTTTGGCGACATCACATTATTACCCGCTACCCACTGTGTATGTCACACTGTTTCATATAATTTAGTGCAATAAACTTTTTGTTTTATTCAACAATCCGTTCTTCTAACAGTAACATACATTCGTACATGTTAGGTCTATTGGACTAGTAGATCCAACATACTAAATAAACAAACAATAAATAAATATCATGGGAGAAATGACACCAATTGACCTAGTCCTAAATTAGGCCACGCCTGTACCAGCCTGTACTATGGGGTGCTGGACAACGGATAAACATACTTGTAGTTATAAATACATACTTATATACATATTCAACATCCAAGCCCTGAGAGCAAACATTTGTATTCATCATACGGATAGGGAACTAGAACTAGCCCATTTTGTAATGTTTGACGGGGGCAAAGCCGCGGGGCATAAGCTAGTTTATTTATATTTATAGTGTGGGCGGTCTCCTCGGGCCGGCCAAGCGCGAGCAGTGGCTGCAGCTTCGCGCAGAACTGGAACAAGCCACCGACAACTGGCTGACGCTGGCTTGCAAGTGCCTCAACATGATCAACTCCAGGTATTAACATTTGTAAACTGGCTTTCGCGTGGACTCTCCTTCCTTCTCAATTCCTTACCCACCATGGAACCTTTTCAGGTAAACGTCATAGTGACATCGCATAGCTTGACAAGGAAAATCGTTATGACATTTACTATGAAAATGTTCTATGGTGGGTCAGGATTTCCTTGACTGTACAAGTGGCGCAAGTGCTGCAACAGTAATTCATATTATTATTTGTTTATTTATTATCGAAGGAGGGAGGAAAACGAGCAAGCGGGTCACTTGATGGTAATCGATCACCACCTCCCATGAGAACCAGGATCCCCACGAGAGTCACTAGTCCGTAGGAGGAAATAGGATAGAGGAAAGGGAGGGGGGGGCAATCTCACTGACCGAACGAAACGCAACAGGCGGTACTTCCCCGGACGAGCCGGCCCATTCGTATGGCAGCAAATAGCTACAGTATGGCTCTCCCCACTACATTTGAAATGAAGGAAAGGATGCAATCACAATGAAATGAAATGATGAATTATTCATGCATGTGGGAAATGGGTAACATTTTGCAGTTAAACTGGTAGGTGTCACCAAACCCTACCTTTTGCAGTTAAACAGGTAGTGTCACCAAACCCTACCTTTTGCAGTTAAACAGGTAGTGTCACCAAACCCTACCTTTTGCAGTTAAACAGGTAGTGTCACCAAACCCTACCTTTTGCAGTTAAACTGGTAGTGTCACCAAACCCTACCTTTTGCAGTTAAACAGGTAGTGTCACCAAACCCTACCTTTTGCAGTTAAACAGGTAGTGTCACCAAACCCTACCTTTTCAGGTGTACATACATTTACGTAGTTACATAATTAAAAATTTCCTGACCAGCATTACGGCAATTAGTTTTCATCTTAAAAACTAATACAATTAAAAAAAAACCTCAATTTAAAAAAATAGTTGAAACGCCAGCTCGGTATGCTTGGTTATGATTTAATTCTTCTGAACCCATCTTTGAGTACTTATAATATGTGTTGGATAAAGTAAGTTTATTTGAGTTTGACGGCCCTTTGAGTCGGACTATAGTCCTTCGAGCCGGATATGACCTTTGCCACGTTTCCCAGGGAGAACTGCGTGAACGTGCTGGTGACGACGACGCAGCTGGTGCCCGCGCTGGCCAAGGTGCTGCTGTTCGGGCTGGGCGGCGTGTTCCCCATCGACCACATCTACTCCGCCACCAAGACAGGTCAGCGCACAGCGCTCAGCGCCACAGCCTATCATCACAGTCTATACAGTCGTCCGACGAAGGCCTCTAGACAGGCCAATCGTGCGGGGGGTGCAGGGTGCGGGGCGGGCAGGGCGAGCCCCCTTGCATACGCCGCCACTGCCCGATTAGTTAGGAACTTTCGCCCTCCTTGGTGCTTTGGCCATGCGGTTGCGGCGTCGGCATTTACGCAAACATCAAAGGCGTCGGACCACTGGTAGGTATAAGCTATTTACACTGTGCTATCATCATGTCAGCCGAAAGACGTCCGCGCTGGACATAGGCCTCTCTCAGGCTCTCCATTCAGACCGGCCTTGTGCTGTCCGCATCCACCGCGGTCCCGCGATCCTCACCAGCACATAGCACGCGCGCCATTTTGTCGCTTGTCGCGCAGTGCGTCCCTTTTATAGTGATGGAATCAGTGAAGGACGCACTGAGCGACAAGCGACAAAATGACGCGTGTGCTAGCCCCCAGGTCGTCGCTCCATCTATAACCACAGCCTATACTATAAACCGATACAGTTATCCGACGAAGCCGTCTACACTTCGTTTTTTTAGCATTGGAAAGAAAGTAAACAATCTTGGACATGCCTTTTTATTGAAAAACGGTTTTTAAAAATAAGTAACCATGACGTATAGAACCAAAACGATAAATAATTGAAACTCATTATTATTTCATTGTTACTTGTTGTGACTTATTTTTAAAAAGCATTTTTCAATGAAAAAAAATGTTTGGGGTGAATCTACTTTTAATTGCCACTCGTTGCCATGGAGATGTCCTCCTGGTAACTCGTCTAAAATATAAATAATATTTTCAAAGGCACCACTCCCCCGAAAGTCTGGATTTGCATGCTTAGGAGATGAAAGATGAAGGAATTGGCATATAACTGTTGAAAATCCTAACGTGTGATGGAGTGGTGCCTTAGAAAATATTATTTTAGACGAGTTACCCGTTGGACATCTCCATGGCAACGAGTGGAAATTAAAAGTTCATTGACCCTTTAACTTCTTTCTAATGCTAAAAAAACGAAGTATAGACGGGGCAAACGTGCGGGGCGAGGGGCGGGTAGAGTGAACCCCAGTTGCATACGCTACCGCAGCCCGTTTTTGTTAGTAACTGGGAAGACGGCTGCTGCTGTGGCTTTGCGGTTGCAGTGTCGACATTTAAGCAATCATCAAAGGCGTCGGACCACTGCTATAATCTCTTTACACCACAATATTTTATTCAGCAAATAGGCAGTTGAAGGCTATTTTACACGTCATTTTTTTGAGTCCACCAGCGCTTTCGGAAAGACCATGATTGCCAACATGCGCCTCAAGAAACTTGGCACAAATTAATTAATTAATGAACTAAAATGAATGAATTAATTAAAGTGATTAACCCAATCTATTACAGGAAAAGAGACCTGCTTCGAAAAGATAAAGCAGCGTTTCGGCGAGCGTTGCACTTACGTGGTGATAGGCGACGGACAGGACGAAGAGGCTGCGGCCAAGGCGAAGAACTACCCCTTCTGGCGGGTCTCCAGCCACTCCGACATAGCGGCCCTGTACAATGCGCTCGACATGGGCTTCTTATGATTCCTGGGCTCCTGGTACACGATGTTACGTTTGGCTACGATTTTGGATAATGCCGTACTCAAAGTTAATTTAATCCTTCTGGCGTGTTTCGAATCGAACTCAAAGAGAACTTAGGCTCAATGTTCTCGAAATGAGCTCCTCATGATTCCTAAGCTCCTGGTGTAAAATGTTTGCGACGGTTTAATGGAGCGTTTAGGAGGTGAGGGATTTAATGGACATTAACTTGTTTGTTTATAGAAAGTGTATAAGGAATGTCAATGGCTTGTTGACTAAGTGGTCTTTAGAACGCAATGTTAGGAAGAATGTTAAAGATAAACAAGATTCCGAAATATTTAGCAAATAAATAGACTACATAGCTATCTACTATTGGTAAATTTAATAGTAGGTATTTAATGCAGTTCCTTTTATAGTGTTAATTATTTGGGTATTTTGATCAAAAACTATCTCATTCTACCATAAGAATGGGGGCTGAAATTATTGTAAGTTCTACAAAGTAATTGTAAAAATGATCGACATCATATCATATTATTAGTGATACGGGGCCCCTGATTTAAGTACATTATTATATTATATACTATCTAGTTAATACGGGGTCCCTTGTCGCGTCACTGCACTAGTTATTATTTAGTTTTAAAAGCTCAAAGTCAGCTCAAAAACCCTATGGAAGTTAAATCTTAACTTTTTTTTGTATATATTTATTAAAATTGTAGAAGATCTCGCGAGAGAATGCTAAGAGTCCATTCCTATTTAGTAAGTTTATATTCTATACAATGTACAGATTTATTTTATTGAAAATTTTAGGAAAATGTGAGATTCTGAAAAGCTGGTTAGTTTTTGAAGACAGATTGAACCACAGGAGCAAATTGAAGCAAAAATAATGAGACAAAGCCAAGTTTCATATCGTTGCAGTTGCACCATTGTATGATGCTTTGTCTCTGTAGGCTGAACTAGAAACTTTATTTAATTAAAATGAGAAAATCAAAATCCAACCCTGTGGCAAAAGCAATTATTTTATGCAACCTATAATTTTTAAGCTTCTTTATTAGCAATACATGAACCGTTCTTGAAACACTTTTATAATTGAGGAAATAGTTTATGTTATGAGACATACGATTCTGTAAAAAGTATCCCCTCCCTCTCAAACCTTTAATTTTTTTTTTTTAATAATATGATTACGATGTGTAGTTTTTGAGATATAAGACAGTCATATAAAGGACATGGTTTTTTATACAAGTACAATGTTTCAATACAAACTTAAAACTCCGTAAAATCATTGCACGGAACCCTTCACTGTGCGGGTCTTATTACTGTCGGTAGGGTTGAAAATTAGACCAAAAATATAATGTTAATAGTAGGTAGTTTGACCTACACTTGGTCTCAGTAAAATGGAGTTTTATGTGTCGTATTACTTCTTACTCATTTTTGTATTAGAATGAGCGAAAAGGAATCTGTTCTTTACGTTCTGCGAAATATATCTACTATGCTTTGCTAGTATAGATGTTACTGTCTCGTCTCGACCGTGGTGTACTTAGCATTAAATGTAACTGCATTTTTGCATGCAATGCCAACACTTTACTGTCATTATCATAATCATAAAATAACAAACTTGCAAAAGTACATAGCTACTTTTGACTCTGACAGTTCAATCGAACAAACCTGACCCACAATGGAACTTTTTCACAGTAAATGTCGTAGTGACATCGCATTTCTTGACAAGAATAACCTAACCTAACCAAGTTAGAAAAGTTGAAAAACCCCCGAAATTGTCATTTCAAAGTTCAATATTTTAAAAACGGATTAACCTATTTTAATGAAACTTAGCTAAGAACCATCTTCATTAAACTAGCTTTCGATTAAAAAAACCGCATCGAAATCGGTCCATCCGTTTGGGAGCTATGATGCCACAGACAGATACACAGGTCAAACTTATAACACCCCTCTTTTTTGTCGGGGGTTAAAAATTGCGTTACTTACTGTGAAAACGTTCCATCGTGGGTGTCGGGATCAATTTGATCGATGGTGTCTATCTACACTTTGTCAAGGCTGGGAAAGCGAAACTAGTATTGTCTGAGGGTTTGTCTGCATATCTTAACGCTTTTGTGTTCCTGGTAATATCTTGGATGAAATGCCACTTCAGAACACATTCTACAATGTTTTAAAACCCATTTTATATATAATTTTTGAGAAACTTTACTCTGAATGAAACATTGTTTTTTACATTAT
The DNA here is from genome assembly GCA_963691665.1 of Clepsis dumicolana. Taxonomy (NCBI): domain Eukaryota; kingdom Metazoa; phylum Arthropoda; class Insecta; order Lepidoptera; family Tortricidae; genus Clepsis; species Clepsis dumicolana. The sequence continues at coordinate 3,823,609 of OY829526.1, forward strand.
TTTTCTAACAATATTCTAAAGCTAAACTGCCTAAATATTTCGTTATATTTTCAATATTCTAATCAGTTGCAATGCAATAGGTACAGAATTAGCAATATTTTAAATTAGATAAATTGGTCACTTGTAAATAACATAGGATAATTGTAGACGTAAGCAGATCCAGGCTTATCCTAGAAATATTAAATTTAATTCGAAAGTTATGATGATTATTCGAGTTGTAAATAAAAAATATATTATTTCACAAAACAATGTCTCTTGTCTTATTTAGTTATTTATCATACAAAAAGTTAATCGGCAACCGGATAGCCGGATAGTTAACCGGGTTCGATCCCCGGAGCTTTAAATTATATAAAAAAAACTTGTATAGAAACAAATATTCCGACGAATTGAAAACCTCCTTTTTAAGTCGGTTAAAAAGGAAACATTGGCTGAATGTTACAATGATATTCATGCCTTAATCAACTGCTTGTCGCAATAAAAAAAAATCGTTGCCAAGCAACCAAGTTATGACAACAACGCCGGCGTGACACAGCTGCTGAAATAGAAAACAAATAAGCATAAGGCTAAAATCCTTTATAATGAAAGCGACAGTCAACACGATATTGTTCGATGTGTCCAAAAACGAGATATTCAAGATAAACGAAAACTACAAGCTTCTGCATCGAAAGCTGAAGTCAACATGGAAAGTCATGATGTGAGTATTTTCGTTGTAACATCAAAGGGATCCTTAGTTAGACAAGTTTAAATAGTTTCAAGTTAAGGATAGGTTATTACGATATTAGGATAGGTACACGCAATAAACGCACAATACATGTTCGATTGTGGCACCTTACTGAGAAAGCGACATGTCTTGGGATCGCAAATCAAATCACTACTTAAGTCGCTGACGAGATTTTTTTTTTCATTTCATAGAACAATATGCACGTTCGTTTTGGGATAATGAAAAATTATGTCGTTAATCGTTAACTAGATTGTAAACTAGAAAATACGCAAATATTTGAAAAATAAGATTCGTTCAACTATTTAGACTAGGAATTCAAACTTCGCAGCACGCGTACGTAACCAGCATTGCATGAATCACGAGGAGTTACTCTATCTTACCAGCAATCTAGGTATATAGACACGATCTAGGGTCAATGACCTGAAAAATCTAGACTTTCTGTAATAGACTAGCATTACCAGTACGTCAGAATTGTTAAGAGGTTCAAGTGTAAAGATAGTTTCTAGGACGTCACGTTTGTTTGTAAATAGTTTAAATCTAGAACTATTCTGCACCCTAGCGACTAGGACGTCAGCATACGTAGGAGCTAGACTGCGCTAAAGTCTAGACTTGTTGTAATTCCTAGACCAAAAGTACTAGCGGCACAGCACTCGCGGGGAGATCTCCCTTAGCGACACACGTCTAGTCCTTGCGTGCCGGATTCCCTCTGGCCACGTGGTCCTAGCCCTACTGCCTTAAACTTTGTCCTACCGATCGGACCACATGAACTCTTGATTTCCTGTTGGTGCTATTAACTAATCGGACTATAGAAACCATTGACTTACAACACCATGGACTTTGGGTCTAGTACAAAATTAAAAAAAAATGTGTCCCAGTCAACACGGCATTTTTCGATGACAGCCATACATCATGGCGCTGTCCTTCGACCAGTGGTCTTTTTAGCAAATTACTTATTGGTTTTGTGGTTCGTACGTTTTCAAGCGCTAACCCAAAGTCTATAATGTTGGCAAGTCAATGATAAAAACTGTTTATACTAATCGGACCACGCGTTTTAGGTAACGTAAGAACGTAACAAATAAGAGCGACGATTTCATAGTGGTCAACATTCGGGTAGGTCATTCGCACTACAATTGTTTAGAAGGGTGGCAGTGGCACTGGCACTCGAATTTGGTGAACGTTTTCAATGTTTTGGAAAAAGATTCGGACTTTTATCTCATTAGAATGAAAGGTGACCGCCTCGAAAAACGACGTAGTCTTTCGGGTGGCTTTAACTTTTGTGGATGGACGTCGTCGTTATTATAATCGTCTAGAGGTATCTCACGCAGTGTAGACAATATTGATAGAATAATTAATGTAGGATGAGTGAAACGGAGTACAGAGTGACGTATGAATGAGTAAAAGAAATAGTATGAAGTTCGAGTGTATGAAAGAGAAAGCATGAATGACGGGCAGTTTTTGTTTTTAAAATATTAGGTAGTTGCAGATCGCTAGGAGACTGTAAAGAGAAGACGTGTTATTTTGTAATTTTTATTTTTAATATAATTGTCCAGTTCGGAAAAGTGGTTTTCTTCAATTCACGATCCCACATTAATGATTATTCGGCTAAAATACGAACTGTTTTTAGGGTTCCGTGCCTCAAAAGGAAAAAACGGAACTCTTATAGGATCACTTTATTGTCCGTCTGTCTGTCTGTCTGTCTGTCTGTCTGACTATCAAGACCCTTTTTCTCTGGAACGTGTGGAGGTAGCATTCTGAAATTAATATCAAATACCTGCCTGCGGTCCCTTAAAGCTGTGAAAAAATCAACCTTCTAAGTCAACGCAATCAAAAGATACAGTCATTAAAAAGGCTATTTCCATACAAATTGCCGAAATCCGAAAACCTAACGGGAACTGGAAATTCGAAATTTATGGCACAACCACTCAGAAAATTCTCAAAATCTTACATTTTTATGTCTGTCTGTAGATTTCGCAGACCAATATAAGTTGACCCCACACTGCGTACATTTTGCTTAAGAGCAGGGTTCTGCTAACACTGGACTTCTTAAAACACTTGGGAAAAGCGTTAAAATCTTTCTACGGAACCCTCGTGCGCGAGTCCGACTCGACTTGGCCGGTTTTTTTATAATGAAATTGATTTTAGTCGTCACCTAGTTCCATGGACGAATTATTAACTGCTTCATCAGTGCAGTGAAGAAACCTTGATGATGATGATAATCTTTCAATCTACCTATTCTATAATCTAATAGAGGTACCTACGAGGGGCGGCTGATAAGTAATCTCCTTGGTCAGAAATATATACAAAAATAATGCTGGCTGGTATGAATTTATATTCGTTTGTTATTCTATTTTCAAAATGTATTACATTCATTTGTTTATTGCATCACGTTTATTTGTCTCCTACAATTGTTTCAAACATGTCGATAGAAAAAGTGAAAATGGATAAAATCGAGCAGCGTGCGGTGATTAAGTTTTTGACTAAAGAAGGGAATACGCCTTCGGAGATCAGACAGCGTATGTTAGTGTGTTTGGCAGTTCGTGTTCTTCCGAATTTGTTATAAAGTTTTGGTCAAAGCAGTTTAAGTTAGGTCGTGAGAGCCTGGAAGATGATCCTCGTAGCGGAAGACCAGTTTCGGCCGTCACCGATGAAAATGTAGCCAGGGTGAAAAAAATTATATTAGAGGACCGACGAGTGAAGCAGTGGGAGATAGCTAGAGATGTGGGCGTCAGTAAAGAGCGAGTCAATGAAATAATTCATGAGCATTTGAACATGTCCAAGGTTAGTGCACGTTGGGTCCCCAGAATGTTGACTGCATTTGACATGGAGAGGCGTGTCAAATGTTGCGAAGAGTTTTTGGACATGAGTCGAGGGAAAGAGGAAGAAATAATTTCTAGAATTGTAACATGTGATGAGACTTGGATTCGACAATGGGACCCGGAAAGTAAGCAAGGGTCGTTACAGTGGAAATTTAAGGATGAGAAGCCGCTTCGGTAATTCAAGGTCTGTCCATCGGCAGGTAAACTTATGGCTACAATCTTTTGGGACACAGAAGGGATTTTGCTCATAGATTATTTACCGAAGAAAACTACAATGAATGCTGATTATTACTCGAACTTACTATATCAACTAAGAGAGACAATAAAAGAAAAACGGCAAGGTAAACTAAGCAAAGGAATTCTGATTTTGCACGATAACGCACTAGTGCATACTGCCCGCACAACGAAGCTAGCAATTAAAGACAATGGCTTCGAAACCATTGACCACCCCCCTTATAGTCCAGATTTAGCCCCCTGTGACTATTTTCTGTTTAGACTTCTCAAGAAAGACCTCAGGGGACGAAGGTTTATGACCGATGACGAAATGAAGGCTGCGGTTACTGATTTTTTTGACGACAAACCGAAAGATTTTTGTTTAATGGTTTAAATTCAATATTTGAAAAATTTAATAAGTTCATTTTACTAGCAGGAGACTATATAGAAAAACAAAAAAATTTTAGCCACGACAGTCTTTTGTTTCATTCTTAGGTAGATTACATTTCAGCCGCCCCTCGTAGATAGAAAATATTTGGAGAAAACCTGCAAGGTAGTTCTAGGCATAACACGTACCAAAATTTCAGAAACCGCGAGGAGCTCTCCGCCAACATTCTGCAAGACGTGAAAATCTTAGTGGTACCAGGGCCGCAGAATGTGTTTACAGATGACGAGCTAGCGTGCCTGAAGAGTGTGGTCGAGCGAGGGGATTCTGTCCTTGTCGCGATGACCGACGGGGGGGAGGAGCGAATGAACACGAATATCAACTTCTTTCTGGAGGAGTATGGGATTGTCGTTAATAACGGTGGGTTAGTTTTACGAAGATACATATCCTATCTCTAATAAAATTTTAGTTAGGTTGGAAAGTAAAGGAAATACCTACCTGCTATTTGCTACCATATTGACGCCTAATTATTTTTAATTTTAATAGGTAGTTGAACTCTACCTCGTACTATTATGTCTGTATTCTGTGACTACGTAATTCTTTTTAAATATTTGGTAGGAACGGCTAGCACGCGAGACTGCGACTCAGTTTTCCCTTTTGGAAAAGTCGCACGGACGCAGAGCGAGTCACTTAAACTTTTCCTAACCCATTTTCCTGGCCTAGATTGCGTGGTGCGGGCTAAATACCACAAGTTCTACCACCCGAAGGAGTGCCACATCTCAAACGGCATCCTCAACCGCGCCGTTGCTAAGCAGATCATGAAGATGCCTAACTACGCGAGTGAGTCGGACGACTACATGTAAGTTATGCTCTCTTGGTACTGATGCTGGGGCGACGCATCTTTTCCTACTAATGCGAGAGTTGGTGGTGTGAGAAACGCGATCGAGATTTATTTTTGGCCGTTTATAGTTGTAGAGACGCTCTTTTGACGCTGAAACGACTGGACGGATTTGGTTCAAATTGGAATAGAGATAATTTATGATTACTTAGGCTATTTATCCCGGAAAATTGTAGTTTCCGCGAGATAATACCTTTCCATGCATTGCAGACGAAGTCGCGGACAACAGCTAGCTAGTTCTGAGATAATTTTTAGTCAGCACTCATATTGTTTGTACCTATGGATGAATGATTTATTTTATCTATTTTGTTAATTTTGACGTGTTGTACCTACCTGTCTGTGGCATCGTAGCTCCTAAACGGGGATTTGGACGCGGTTTTTTTCCATCGAAAGCTATTTAAATCGAGATGGTTCTTGGTTAAATACTAATGTAGTTACAGTACCCACGTTCACTAGCATGAGTGGTCGCGACTAGCTCTACTACACCTCTACTAGAACGATCTACTTTTCTCTATGAACTAGAAATTGCCAGCCGTTCCTGCGCTCCTAGTACAACAAATCCCCTGTACCAGGGAGGAGCCGGCGACGCCCAACTTCGTGTACCCGTACGGGGCGACGCTGACGGTGAAGCGGCCCGCCGCGGCCATCTTGTCCAGCAGCGACGTATGCTACCCTGTGAAGAGACCCGTCGCTGCGATGTATACTTCGGAGAAGAGCGGAGGCGAGTATTTGACCGAGCGAGCGAAGCGTCTCTTATTCAAGTGCCCTAAGCACGACTTGTCGAATCCTGCGTCACGAAAAATCGAATAGTAAACTATAACGAGTTTGTATGACGTTTGGAATAGCGCCCGTCCGTGAGCGTATTTGGAACTAAAATTTAGAATGTGATTTCTCGATCTCGATACGATAACCGTAACGTAACGCAGAATTCGACAAGTCGTGCTTAGAGCACTTGGACAAAAATGCTTTCGTATTTCCGTATTTTCGTATGTCCGTCTGTTTGCCATCTGTCCCGGCGGTTCTCTCCTACACTACAGGTTACATTTCTCAACCGATTCTCGTGCTTTTTTTTCCGTAACTAACATACACATATTTATTGTAAATACTTCGCCAAACTGCAGTACAGTTTATTTCACTATGATTGAGTCTCACGTCTCACGGCAGTTTCATTTAACTTTTTATATTTGCACATAACCGGGAATCGAACCCGTCAAAATCTCTGTAAACAATGTTATACCTACCTTGGTTATACCTAAATTCTGCAAGTTAATTCGTTGTTATTGTTGATGATTATATATGCGAGTTAAAAAAATGAATGCCGTTTATATTAAATCTCAAATCGACGCCATGGGTCCTAAGAACAAATTTCTCTCTTTTTAACCGACTTCAAAATAAAACCGCCTTAAAAAAAAACCTAAAAAAAAAACATTAAATAATCCCCAAAAAGCCATGAGTTTTATGGCCTAGCAGAAATATGCTATGACAATAAATATTTCTGATTTCTGATTTTCTATGAAGTCGGTGCTTCATTCCAAGAATATTCCTCTAGCACCGCACCGACATCATATTTCTGGCAGGCCATAAAATTCATGGCTTTTAGGGGATTATTTTATGTTTTTTTTTTCTGAGGTTTTTTTTGAAGGCGGTTTTGCTTTTTTATAGTTTCTGACTTCTCCCGTACTCCGTATGGCTCCCGTACTGACCCATTTTGATAGATCATCAGCATCACCCTATACCCAATTTCTATAATTTGTGATATGAGCCCACTAGCCTATTATGAAGTGTCCAAATAGTGTGTGGTACTCGTACCAATATAGTACCAGTCGAGTTTTCCTAAGCCTTTTTGTAATTCCGTAGGCAAACTATTTGTGATCGGTTCCGGCCACTTTTTCGCGGACCAGTATCTGGAGTGCGAGTGCAACGACCTCATCCGGGAGCGGGTGTTTGACCACCTCGCCGGGGTCAGCGACCTGCACCTCAACCCCGTCGATGTCGAGGATCCCGATGTAAGCTCCTTGTGAACGCTGCTAGCCTAGTACAGTTCTTGGCTCCAAAGAAAGGGTGACGGGAAAAAAAAGATCACGAGTTCGATCCGCGTACATTATAGAGGACTTATGATATGTGTGTAGATAAAGTAATTTATGCAACTCTACATAATTAGGCCTTAAAACACTCGTGTGATCTTATTATAAAACTCGGCTTCGCCTCATAATATAAAACTACACTCGTGTATTAAGGACCCTCAATATCTAACAGTTGCATAAGCTACTATTAGGTACATAACGTTGTCTTGATTTTCCACAGATAAACGAGTACCGCACGATCGGCGACACGATGTGGCTGTCCACGGTGCCGCTGCCGGAGCCGGCCACGGCGCCGCCGCCGCGCCTCGCCCCGCTGCACCCACACGCTTTGTTCACCTGGCGACTGTTCTCGCTGAATCTGGCCCGCCGTGAGTAGACTCATGTCTTTTTATTGAAAAACCTTGTTTCAATGCTAAAATAAACGAAGTATACATATTAATATTACGTTGGCGTGGTCGGCGTGAAAGGGGATTGCCATATATATTATTGTATACATATAAATACGACCTCGCTACGCTCGGCCGTCTAAGAACTTACTTGGACGGCAATCCCCTATTTTCCCGGCCTTAAGGTTCGCACTGTTTCTTTGTGTTTCAGTGCCTGAAGTACTAGGGCTCTATGACGAGTTAGGAGTTAAGCACGAACCGCTTCGACTAATAGCTCCACAGTTCGAAACTCCGTTCCCGCCGCTACAACTAGCGGTAAGGAATAGCATATTTGTTTTTTAACATCAAATCGTTTAAAATATGTTAGATCTGTTAAATTACTATTTTATATTTACGTAATTCTAATGGATTTGACATTACAACCAAATCATTTAAAATCCACTACCTACATGTGAAAAACATATCCGATCCCTTTCGGAAAACTTCAACAAGCTGCAGACGCTTATCCGTATCCGGTTGTAAAAATTGACAATAATCGGAAATTATTTTGCTAATTTAAGAGGCCAAATGACTTGAATTTTTAATCTTTTTAAAAATAGGCGATTAGTCGGTTCGCCAATTTTCGCCGCTCTAACTTTAATTTTATTCAAATGTTACGATTTAACTTTACTTATTGGGAAAATCATAGGAAATTAATTATGACACCAAGTGACTTGCAGTGCAGTTTTAATTTTCGCACTCGCCGAAGTACTAAGACAGCATAACCAGCCAAGCGTTTGTCTAGGTGTTTCCCCCGACGTTCCGCGAGCCGCCGCCGCCGCCGTTAGAACTGTTTGATCTGGACGAGGCGCTGAGCTCAGAGCGAGCGCAGCTGGCCAGGCTGGCTAATAAGTGCCTACAGCCGCCTACTGCGAGGATGGGACAAGGTTTGTAAGAAAGATGCCCCCTTAGACTGGTTAGAGTCAATGATCCCCATCCTTTGCCGGCCAACTCAACTGAGGAACCAGGCGTGCATCAAACTACCGGCGCCTCCTGCCTCCCCGTCTGCGCTGGAGCTGATGGATGAGCTTGGGGGTCACCGCCACGCATCCGCAGCGCTCTGTGATAACCTAATGAATGCAAGATGACTGTCTCGCAGGAGACAACCGCCTCCCACACTCTTTCTCGCTGCGCAAGTTGCGTGCAACATGCTGGTTGTCGGAATCCGCACGATCTGACTTTTTTTTAACGCAATAAACACGAACAACGGAATTTGGTGACGCAGTTCGTCTAATGTCGGAGTGGAGTACTAGGTTGGCATGATCGAGTTGAAGCTGTTTGTTATTCGGGTTATGTGATGTGATGCGCGTAGCACGCCAACTATTATATTATGTGCATGTGCATACCAATTGCATTGCCCATTGCATCTACTGCGAAAATAAGTCGTGCTATTTTCAATTCCATTTGTTTACCTTAGCTTGACCAATTCGAAAGTACCAATTATTGTGTACCTACTTATTGCGGACGTTTTTCATGGCTTGCACATGCAGCCAAAAATGTGGGGTGGGATTCTATGACTGCAGTAGATTTTAAAGCTAACGATGATGATGCAAAACATACTTATAAGTCGCGTCGCGCCACGAAAGTCTAGCGCCGCGCGCCTAAAATTGTCTAAATTAGCGGTGACCTTTAATGCAGAAGTTAAAAAAGTAAAACCGCCTTCAAAAAAAAAAGGTTTTTTTTTTCGCGGCGGTTTTACTTTTAGTTAAAAGATTTTTTATTTCTCAATTTTTAGTGACGTTAATATTTAAAATATTATCCTCCAACTCCTAACCGTTAAGGAGTTGTACCTTCCCTCATCACCTCATCAACACGAGATGATGACTACCAGACGCAAGTACTTAAATAGCTTTCGAAAATATATGAAACACATGATACGTCCCTATAAAATTTGAGGGTTGCCCTCTATTTCCCTGGGATCCCATCATCAGATCCTGACTTGGTGACAATGGGGCCAACTAGAAAGTATACCCTTTCAATCAAAAAAATAATTTTTGAAATCGGTTCAGCCGTCTTCGAGTAATCGGGGAACATACATTAAAAAAAAAACTGATGAATTGAGAACCTCCTCTTTTATTTGAAGTCGGTTAAAAATAAGGGGTCGTGGGGATGAAGCCGGGGCGAGGGGCGGGCGTGCGTATTCTCCGAAAGCGCTTATTGGCTCCCCGAGTCGCACACATGCGCAGTAACCCCTTCACATCACTGGTCACCGCTAACCGTGGTTTGGTTTGGTTTACTGTTGCTGCAACAGATCGACTTTCCCTGTTGGTACATCATCAAAGACACCAAACCAGGACAAAAGACTCTCAGAGTAGTATGCTTTGTCCACAGGCGACGGCAGCCACATCGAGAGCGAGCTCGAATACCTAGTCCGCGAGTGCGGGCGCGCTGTGCGCCTGGCCCGCGCGCCGCCCGACGCGCCGCCCGCGCGCCTGATACTGCAACAGCTCGCAGCACAGCTCGCTACGTACAAGAAGCTTGCTGTGAAGGACTAAACCTTATTGCATTACATTGAGCTCGAGCACAGAATAGGACTTAGTTAAGTTGTATGAAATTAAATAAATGACAAATGAGATAATTGAGGTCGAGTACCGATTTCGAGTTCAGTCAGCTGGCCTGGCCCCTATTTCACCAATGTTACAAAGTTACAATGTCAGTTTACAATAACAATTCTATCTACGAGGGCTGTTTGATAAGTACCCGTTTATGGAAAAAAATTTTTTTTTTTGTATATATGCATTTATTTTTCTACGTAGTCACCTTTTAACTCTATACATTTGTTCCACCTATACTCAAGCTTCAATAAACCATCCAAAAAGTATGATTTTGGAAAGTCATTAAAATAGGCCTCTGTGGCGGCAATGACTTCGTCATTTGATCCAAATCGCTTGCCACCGAGCCATTTTTTTAGGTTGGGAAACAAAAAGAATCGCATGGGGCCAAATCTGGAGAATACGGGGGGTGAGACAATAGTTCGTAGCGTAACTGTGCTAATTTAGCCGTCACAACTCTGGACGAATGAGCCGGGGCGTTGTCGTGATAAAACAGTACTTTTTTCTTTTTTAAATTGGGTCGTTTGTCCTTCAACACGGCGTCAAATTCATCCAATAAATTGGCATAGTACTGCCCTGTTATTGTTTTTTCCTTTTCTAAATAGTCAATATGTATAATACCCTGCGAATCCCAAAAAACGGTCGCCATGACCTTTCCAGCCGATGGGACGGTTTTGGCTTTCTTTGGAGCAGGTTCACCCGGTAAAATCCACTGCTTCGACTGCTCTTTCATTTCCGGGGTGTAGTGGTGGACCCACGTTTCGTCCACGGTCACGAAACGACGCAGAAACTCCTTCGGGTTACGTTTGAACCAAACACTGCTCCGAAGTAGTCAGTCGGTTCCGTTTTTGCTCCTCCGTGAGTAAACGCGGCACCCACCTCGCCGATACTTTCTTCATACCCAATTTTTCTTCTAATATGTGTTGTACCCTCTCGATTGAAACGTTTACAGCATCAACGATTTCTCGAAGTTTAATTCGGCGGTCGGCTAAAACGATATTTTAAATTTTCTTAACCATATCGTCTGTAGTCACCTCAACTGGCCGGCCTGGGCGATCCTCATCAAAGACGGTTGTTCTCCCCCGCTTAAACTCGTTATACCAATATCTGACGGTTGTCATAGAAGGAGCACATTCATGGTAAACCGCTTGCATTCTTACTTTTATTTCATCACATGTTTTTCCTTCCAAAAATAAGAATCTAATTAAAGACCGATACTGTTCTTTCTCCATTTTAACAAATTTAAGTTCACGCCTTCACTGAATCGTTGTCAAATGAGAAAAAAAACAAAAGAATGCATTTTTTTTTTTAATTTTCCCGCCTCTGAAAAATGGCTTAAAAAGGTGGTATACTTATTTGCGGCCAGTGATATTAATATATTTAGAAAACGGGTACTTATCAAACAGCCCTCGTACATTCCGTTGCCAATTGATTGCATTTGAAACAAAATCTGTTGAAGGCAGCAATTTACACCGAATTGCCATTGTTAAAATTTAACATTGTCATTATTTTAAAATAATGGATGTCCGCAGTTCGCTGCTACAGGGGATTAGGATCTCATAGCCAGATGATAGTGAGTGGGAGCAGTCGCACCTATGTTAGCGTTAGTGTAAGCAAGATGTCATTATTTAGTGAAGTGAGGCCTTGGTAATGTTGTGTTTGTGTCACTGTCGCACAACGCCTTATCGAATAACCTTTCTTTATCTACACACATATCATAAGTCCTCTATAATGCGTTCAGAAATCGTAGAAAATGACCAGCATTACAGTACGTCGTGGCCTTCTCGCCGACAGCGTGAGCCCCAGCACCACCACCACCACCAGCAGTAAAGTAATATTCATTTCGACATCGAATGCGATATCGCAATGACTTTCCGATATCGAATTCGATGTTTCAAATTTGAAAACCAACGTAATTTACAATCATAGTGAATTAAAACGGATCACTCACGTATATAAGTTGAGTTCAGTCCGACATGTATAAATAATGTGATATTTTTTTTACAATAAAAAAAAACAGTTTACAAAACGTCCGCTCGGTATGTTTGTCTATGATTAAAAAAAACAGAAATTCGTGACAGGTATGGGTATGATATATGCCTTCGGCTTCTGAACCCGTCTTAGAGTACTTATAATATGTGTGTAGATAATGGAATATATGCAACTCCACATAATTAGGCCTTAATTAGGAGTTTCATAATAGGATCACACGAGTGTTTACTCGTGTGATCCTATTATGAAACTCAGCTTCGCCTCGTTTCATAAAAACACACTCGCGTTTTAAGGACCCTCCTCATTATGTAGCAGTTGCATAAACTACTATTATGTTGGTTTAGAAATACAAGCTATTTGAATACAATTGATTTCATTTTTATAAGCATGTTTTATTTCCATGTTTATAGCCTGGTTTCAAATAAAGTATTACCTATTACATATATTGGAATCGAATTCGTACTTGAAGGAGCGCGGAACTGAGTAATGAAATTCTCCGAAATCGAATTAATGTAAAACCAAATTAAACGCATCAGGTTGGTGGAAATTAATCGTTAGTAAAGTTACCGGTTAATTAAATTTAAATTCTAACGAAACCCATAAAATTTCACCAAGTTTGTTTTCAGTTTTTCCGTAGTGCCCGAGCAATGAAGCTTTTTCTGATTTTGATAATATACAATGTACTCGTCATCGTCTACTCCCGCGAGTCCCACGACCATGAGAAGGGCTCGATATTGTTTAAATCGTTCCCGAAGAAGGTGCATCAGAGCCAGATGTTAAACGCAAAGCTGATCAACTCGGCGAAGTACATTAAGACAGCACCGCCTGTGATGAAATCCAAGAAATCATCAAACGTGGACCCTGGGTACACTGTGTTCCCGAAAGTGTCAACGATAATACCTGACAGCCCTTACTTCCCGTTGGATTTTGATTTCTTCCATAAACACAGGGAAAGGAAAATTTTGCCTAGAAACAAAAGGTCTGCTCCTGACCCACGCAGCCCTGCGCCAGCTAAAGTAGCTAAAGCTGCTGAAGCGACTAAAACAGTAGCTAAAGCAGCTGAAAACAAACCGAAAGATAGCAAATCGAAGGACAGTAATGCAAAAGTAAACAAACCCAAGCCTGTTGCTGCACCAAAGAAGGGCATTTTAAAACAAGGAAATAAACCAGCGCCAAAGCCTACCAAAGTCGCGAAACTTAATGCCAAAGCCGCTAAGCCGGTGGCCAGAGCGGGGAAAAAAAGGAAATCTAGAAGAGGTGTTATGCCCAGAGGCAAACATAGCGCTCAACCAAACAAAGGCCGCTTGCCTAAAAAAATAAGTCGCCAGGGAAGAAACCCAGTAAGATCATCTCTTAAAAACGGAACTAACGTTAAACACCCAGGGAAACCATTTCAAAAAGGCAAGCGCCAACTTCGAAATAGAAAACGGTCCAGAAAGAATTTGGGCAAGGTTGCCAAGCCCGCCTTGCCCCACAAAGGTAATAATATCACGTTTTGATTAAATAAACGATGGGAATTAAATGTTGTTGTTATTTGGTGACATGCTGTGATTCATGTGACTCTTGAGTTGCCATTTTTGATGGAAAAAGAAAGTAAAACTGTGGTAGTCGTGCAACAAAGTGCAGTTTAGAGAATTGTCATGTAATCACCAGGAAAATATAAAACTGAAACACTCTTCCTCAGATTTTCTAAGAGTTGATAGTAAAAACTAGGTCAGGTTACTTAGTGGTTGTTGCAACTCACGAGTGCGCTGAGTCCTTCGTTGTGTGTAAGGACCAAAGAATAATAGGAACAGAATTAAATAAAATATGAACGCATATATGCGGTTCTCTTTCGCAACTGATCACTCATATCATGAACAGTTTGTAGTTTGTGAGCATTTAGAGTAGGATCGGGTTTTAGAAATACTTCCGACTGTCAATGGCGCATTTTATATCAAAGAAAGAGACATGAAAACGAGTTAAATCGAATGCGAATCCTATTCTAAATGCTCACACACTGTACAACTGAACGTGTCAACTTACGACTTACCCATTTACAGCGGGTTTCGCGTGATCATGATTTGCAACAACTTTAACATCATTCTGATCACCAGAGGCCTAATCCTCTAGGTAAATGTCAGTAGTATGGTATCAAAATGTTGTTCCTATTACCCTCGCAATAATGATAAATCTCGATAGCGTCAAAGAATTGGACCTCTGTGGTAATAATAATGCTGCTTTAGAAATCCAAACGACACTTAAATTAAACTTCATGTTCCTTGAAACGTTGTAAGTTCCTTACCATGCCGATCATGTTCTAAAGATGCAACGAATGATATACAAGTAGTTGAGACTGTCAGAAAAGAAATACCAAAAAATTTATGGCGATTGAAAAGAGATATTTCATAAAAGTGAAACCTAATCGCCATATTGGTTCCCGTGGTTGTATGCCACTTCTCTTCTGACGGCTTCAATGGCCTCTTAGATATGGAAGATGTGAACTCAGGTTATTTTCATGTACCAAATTCAATACTTACAATCATTGAATTGAATTATGGGAATATACTGAACTCAATATTCCCTTGGTAATAGTCGCAGGGCGTCGGCTCATCGCGGCGCGGGACGGAGCGGCGGAGGACTATCCCTACATGATCTCCATCGAAAAGGATGACGATCACTGGTGCTCAGGGGCTATCCTGAACCGGAGGCTCATTATCAGCACCGCTAACTGCTTTTGGAAGTGAGTACAGGGGAAATATTACCACTTCTGGACCTTGAGCGACATCATGTTGGACGTTTCTATTGGGTGTATACCAGAGGCCTCAGCAAGCTAGTTTTTATCACGTACAGAAATCGCGAGAAAATAAATATATGCTTACGCAGTATGAACTATTGCTTATATATGCCCGCGACGAAATCTAGCACTCGGACACCTCCAAAATTAAACTATATTATATATTAATGATGACATTTGCAAACACTCCCGGGCTGTCATGTTTAAGGCTGATGAATATACATTGAGGAAGGACAGCTACGGAACTACTCGGAAAACCGTATCATACTGGTGTAGGTAACGCCTGATTCAATAACATAGTTCTTATTTCTAAGACTTCTACACTGGAAACGGCTACTGGAAAATTCTAGGAAATCCGCTAGCTGAATTACAAAATAAATTCGGAATGTTTTAGTATCTGCTCTTGTCCAGGTCGAAAAGCATAAGTCGTCTAAAGATCCGCGCTGGAACCCGGCACCCAGACGAGGGAGGACAGGTAGCTTACATCCAGGAGGTGATGAAGCATCCATGGTGGAGCATCCGATTGGGCCCCGACAACGACATCGCTCTGGCACTTTTGGACAGGACGCTCAAGTGAGTCTCCTGGGGTTTATCACGCCCTGGCGGTTGAGGAGCGCGAATACGTTGTTCGTATTTCATAGTCCCTTTCTTTTGATGACATTTCTCATGTAGCTTCCAAGTATCAGCAAAGTTTCAACTGTGGGCTATCTTGCTTGCACGTATGCTCGCTTGCATGCTTGCTCCAAATAAAAATGACTGATTAGTTAACACGGGAAAAAATCATGACAAAAAAACCTAACTATTGCGGTATGAAGGGCTCCGGGTCAGCTAGTAATAATAATTACAGGTTCTCTCACGCTGTCCACGCCGTCGACTTGCCGAACAGAGCAATGCTGCCGCCCTTCGAGGACTTCTGGGTCACCAGTTTCGGATCTGAACGGGTGAGATACATAGACAAACTGTCCAAGAACAACTTGGTCTACCAGTACTTAGTCTACCTCCATACTTCCATAGGTAGACACAAGCAAATTTGGCATTACCACATAATTACCACAGAATACATTACGCTGACTATTTTTGGTCAGTCTAACTTTGATTGGATGCGTTCCGTTTGTAGCAGGGTAACGAATTTTGACATGAGCGTAAACGTATGATGTACCTGTGCTGTGTATGGACCTTGTCTCCCTCGAAGGGGCAGAAATAATTTAGTGCCTTTAAGTTAATTGTGGACTGGGAGGACTTAAATATTTATATAATACACACTTTCTGAGCATGTAGCGTGTGCTGTGACGATATCTAAGTACTATCTACCTAAGTATACGATCTCCTGAGCTAGTAATATCAGCTATGTTTTTCCAGCGTGACGGTGTGTACGAACGGCATGGCAAGCGGCTGCAGACGTTACACACGCGTCTAATGAGCCACGAAAAGTGCAACAACATAACGCAGCGCTTCGGCGTCGCCGTCACCGAAAACTTCATCTGTCTCACTCAGTACGGCAGACGCGCTCCGTGCACCGTGAGTTTATGCAGTCCTAGTAACTTCGCTTAGGTCATCGGACGCACTAACACCGGTCGCCGAGTCCCGTGATTTGTGTGTATGTTTTGTGATTTATGCTATGCTGGTAGCTTGAAGCGGAATGACGTCAGTCATTTGTCTCTTGTAATGTTTCGTTCTTTTCATTCCATCCTGGTAAGTGCAAGTTTCGAAGCTGCACCGTCACAAAATACGGAAGACGTGCACCGTGGGTTTATAGAACCTGAGGTAACGTACGTTATACATACGGTGTACGATGTATGTATGAGTCTGACTTTCTGGTGGTTTGATACGCGACTGTGTACCACATGACAGAACTGGAAACATCCAGAAACATCTCTTTAAATTTAATTAAGAAGGATGACAAATTGTAACATTTGGCTCATTCAAGAACTAAAATTTTATTTAATTGTAATTTTTCTAGAATACCCTTTTTAAATGCATTTTTCAGCGCGACACCGGGGCACCGGCTGTGAGCGACGGCATCCTGTGGGGCCTGGCCTCTTGGGGCCTACGGAAATTGTGAGTTTTCTGCCAGAATGAGACACGCACAATTCATAATCCTTTTCTTTTCTTTACATGCCTCAAAGAACCTTACCATCGGACGACCCCCGGTCGGGGCAGATGTTTGTGTGATGAATGCGAATGTTTGTTCTCGGGTCTTGGATGTTTAATATGTGTATTATTGTGTATAAGACAAGCATGTATTTATCAGTTTTCTTGTACCCATAACCACAGAATACATAATAGTAGATACATAACACAAGGTCTGCTTAATTTGGGGGGATTGAGTGTCAATTGTCCCACGATAATATCTGGGGGCCCGGCAATGCCGGCCACGTCGAGCACAGCCGCATACCAATCCATTTCTCGAAGTGACTCGCGGCAGTCCCCCCCCCCCCCCTTTCTTTAACTTCGTCGTGGGTAAATCTAGAAGTTTGATAATTATTTATAGCCATTCTAAAAGATTAGTAGGTACTCGTTTTAGAAAGTAATGTTACTAAAAATTGGCTTACTACAAGATTGTACAGCGCAGTAATTCAACCACGTGTCACTTTTAATTGGTAGCACTAAGGTAGCACTAGTTGGTAGCGTGGAGTACCCGAATAAATTAAGGAGACTGCAGTCATTGGGCAGTTACTATTCTCTATTAGGATATTCGGATTCGATCGGGATATAACCTCACACCCCTGCCAATACTGGCTGAAGTCGATTTATTTTTTTCTGGCGCTGCTTCGTCCAAGATTGAAGGCAATGACCAATACATTTCAGATGCGGCACGGAGAGGTATCCATCGATGTTCTCATACGTCGCTTCTAACTCGAATATGAACTTTATTTTGAACGCGACAAGGCACCTCATGAGCGAGTCTCGGGAAAACCCCATGTTGGATCGGCTCCCGAGGAACTACTACGTGAAGTCTACGACCACTACAAGCGAACCCACTACAAGGGAGGGAGAGGTTATGTTTTTATAAGGCCCTTTTTGAAAACTCGCCTCTTTATCAATGAAAAGACTCGAGATATTTAGGTATATTCCTTGACTGTCAGTGCATGCAGGGTCAACATCAAAGATTGCACCAGACCTACTTCGATAGTAGTAAGATTTGCCTAAGAAATAAATAAAACAATACATTCTGTATATGAGCATATTTAATATTTTCTCTTCAAAATTGTAAAACTCACATTTTGAAATTGCAAAAATTATAACTAAATTCTCATTTCGTAATTAGTAACAATCGCCATTTTGTATTTTTCACCATTTTGTATTTTTTTCTCTCGAACCAATAATAATAATCGTAAACCATTTATACATCTCTAATAATAATATATATTAATGTCTAACAAATTCATTTTCTCAACGCTGCGTCGCCACTTTCGTTTTTACCGTCCCAACATCAACTTCACATATTATTTGTAATCAACTTTTTTATAATACTCTAAACATACTTTTTACAATTTCTCCATTATACAGTGACTACAGCATCCTTATCGCACCAAATGATGTATCATAAAAAAATATTGGAATGATATTCAACGAAAATTAAACCTTACGAAACTATCTTAACTTATGAACAAGTAAAATACCGAATCAGTAGCAATTCCACATCCATAGGTATACACAAAATTAAATACACAAATTGTTTCGAATCTTTGGCAATTTTATATTCAAAAGTGAATTTACAATTTCTATTTTTAAACTGGCATGAAAGCGTTAATCCCATTGAGAAAATGGAAAAAATGTAAACGTATTTGTACAGTTTATTGGTAGGCTGCGGAATATTTTTGATCGATAAGACGATGCGAAGAAAAATCAATATTCTATAAAACGTAAACTGTTACATATGTATATTATTATGTAAAATACAATGTTTCTATTTATCTGTTCAATCCGAATATTGAGTTGAGATCCACGATTGGCGATGGAAGGACTCGTCACCCACACTTGATACAGAGCCTCTAGTGTAATCGTCGGCCAAAAAATAAGTAGGTCTAGAACGCATTTGCGTTAAAGTGTCAAATAGGATGAGAATTGTTTGTTGATACGTGCTTCTAGTGGCGCTGCCAATTAGCCCAAGTAATTCAGACGTAAACGCGAACGTGATCGAGACGTATTATTGGTTGTTGATTACACTAGACGCTCTGCTGCATCAGTCAACGTACTAGATGTATCTGCTCAAGCAGATTCAAGAGCGTGCCTGAAAGAAGTAATTAAATGTGGATGTATATTATTTAACTATAAAAAACATGTCACCTTGAGTTTCTTTCACCATCGATCAAAAATATCGCAGCTATAAAATCATTTCGCAACTCAAGAAGCGTATGTTATGAACTATAACTATTATTTATCCTGTTCGAAAATTATTTAATAAGTTATTATATTAAGATCGTCAAAACTGGCCGGTGAGCTACACACATACTGATCTCGACTAAACGAACTCCTTACAAATAAAGAGCGTTGACTTTTCAAAAGGACGTAACTTCAGTTTAATTGCAAATTTCAACTCTATGAATAGGTTTTAAAAGTCTAAATAGAAATTGCCCGTGAATGAAGCTAAGCCTTTTTGAAGACGCTCCTCAATAACATTACGAGGTATTCAAAATTTAATTACAACAGAACATTAGGCCAAAAATAGAAACTTCCGATGGGAGATACGGGATTAAAAATATTTTTTTTTATTTGTTAACAGTAAGTGAAACCTTAGTTTATTCCAAGCAGTAACTAACATTATACCTACCTACAGTACTTGGCCATAAAATCTATGGTAACAATCACGTGAACATCGAACGTTGTACTGAGCAAAGCGAACCAAACGAAAAACACGCTTACACCTACGACGACGCGAAAAAACGCGCTCGGAAATAAGAGATAGGAAATATGGATGGAGCCGATTACAAAACTTCAGTCCAAGACTTGGAAATAACGCATTATTGTATAACGCGCTCGTTTTCACCATCTCTTTCCGTCATCTATATAAGAGTATATAAAAAGAAAAGTCTTAACTGACTGACTCATCAACGCCCAGCCCAAACCCTTGCACATAGAAAGCTGAAATTTTGCATAGAGGTTCACTTTATGATGTAGATCAGGGATAAGGAGGAATTTTACGAAATTCTACTCCTGAGAGGAAGAAAAGGGTGGCGACAAAAAGTCGGATTACGAAACGTAGTAAAATATAGACTTCGAGATAAATAAAAGAACAGTTGTTTTTTTAAATTCCATCCCTGAGGGGGTGAAAAGGGTGGGCTGGAAATTAGTAGGAAAAGAAGTTACAATCATAAAACTTAGATAAGGTAAACTGAGGGATTTTGAAATACCCACGGGAGCGAACCTAGTACTGTCGGTATAGATAGAAGGTGAATTCGATAGCCGGCGCGTGCGCGTTAGACAATATAGCTTCTTTTGTACCAACTTGTGAAGTTAATTTCTTGGACTAGTTATAGAAGCATCAAAATCATTACAAAGATAAGTAAGAATATATTACTCATAAATACAACTAGACCCACTACTCTATAATAGAAAACAACAAATAAATTCGTGCTTCTTACACCTAGAATGCCGCATTAAAACTAATAGTAGACTCTGTTACAGGTAGGTAATTTACCGCGACGTGTCTCGAACTCCGAAGAAGAGAAATGATATACATTATAATATTGTATAGTTTCGCCTTAACTTTTTAGGCCACTATTATTATGCTTTAATGCTTTTTAGTGACGGAAAACCACGCCGTCAAAGGGCGGACGAAGCCGTCCATAATTTTGAACCCTATCCGTACTCCCGCACCAGGCAAGATACCGAATTTTTTTACCTATGTCTAAAATCTCCCTGATTTCTTTTCTTATATCTAAATATACACAAAAATAATTTTGTACTCTTCCAACGAGCGAATTCTCAAATGGCAACACTTTGTGTGTGTGTTTTTTTTTAAGTTTAATATGGCAGCTTTTTTGAGAGCCTACCTAGGATTTGTGGTTTATCCCACATCGCAATCGCTAAAATTACTTATTCAAGACAGGGCTTGTACATGAAAAAAATAACAGTTTACACCTACATGGGTTAGCCATTAGAAAATGGAACCACCATAATGGTTTTGTATTTGGACTGTAGCCAGTGAACTAATCAATATTAGATTGATAAATCATGACGTATGCGATCAAGTTTTATACAATGATTTTTTTTATGAATTATCCCACAAGTCTTTGATTCGGTTTGGCAGCATTGCCAGCAGCAAAAAAAGCACCCTGAGCCCATTAATTTATTTGACAAATATTCAGCATTGCTACCAATTTCCGATGAATTTTGACAATCAAAATAATTCTAGTGTGCTATGCTTACATGCAATATAACTGATACATATTTGATGAAGAAAATCGTAATACTGTAACAAATATAACACGTAGGATAAAGATTATATCGATTAGTGCGCTGAGTGTGCTAAAGAAAAAATGTACTTCCTATTGTAAAAACCGACATTAGTTTTAGCAACTCAATTGAGTTACTGAGCCAACATAATTAACTGAAAACCAGACATATGTGCAAGCTAGTATTGTACGTGTATAACTTCAAAAGTATGTGATTTTGAAGTCAATAGTCACATTTTCAACAAAGCATTTTCCACCGCCGCTTAGACCAAAAAATTGACTCGAACGTCGTCAACATAAACGCCAAAATGTTCCAACGCGCACCGAAACGTCACTTCCATGTCAAATTTAACCACAATTTGTACTAGCACAGTTAATTTTAACTGCACGAGGTAGTCTTAGAAGTATCCAAATTTGAAACCAAATAGGTTGGCTAGAGATTTGGCGGAGTCCTAGGGTTGGTTTAGCAGCAGTGCCTCGAGCTCGTCGGCCGAGCGTAGCAGGAAAGCAGCAGACTCGCGGTAGCCGGTGATGAGCTGCCGGACGGCCCCCACCTCGGCGCCGGACAGCTTGTGGGACAGCAGGGTCTTGGACTGGGCCGAGGCGGTACCAGGGAGCGATGACACGGTGGAGGTCGCGTGGAGCGCCGTTGAGGTGGCAGTGTTCTTGAGCGACAAGTCTGTTGGCGCTGGAGAAATAAATTGATCATTATATGGCCTGGCGCCCAAATGTGTGCTACTGTAGCTTAGGATAATAAAACACTTTTTCCCGGGATATGCACGTTTTCGAATTGTACACTTCCGAAAAGTAACTTTTCCCAAGTGCTTGTTTGATAAATAACAGTACACCAAAATGTACTTGCCAAAATGTACCTACACTTTCCCACGTATTATCATCTTACCGCAAAGTATAAAAAAATGGAATCGGGCTTTCATCAAGTGACGATAATGTACGTCTATTCCTATTTGATATTCTGTCGATACTCCCAAGTGTGCGGTTAGGATGTTCTCTTTTAAAAGACTAAGATAAAAAATAATTGTCCACTCACCAGAGAGGCTAGTTGGAAACGTATGCGTGTGGGCGGCCATGGCTGACAGCAACGCGCTTTGGTACGCCGCCATCGCTGCGTTCACCCCCACACCTGTGACAAGGCAACAGATCATGATTATACTGGAGTCATCCCGTTTCATCATCATCATCATCATGTCAGCCGAAAGACGTCCACTGCTGGACATAGGCCTCCCCCAAGGCTCCCCACTCAGACCTGTCTTGTGCTTTCCGCATCCACCGCGGTCCCGCAGTCTTTACTAGGCCGTCGCTCCATCTTGTTGGAGGCCTACCGACAGCTCGTCTCCCGGTCCGTGGACCGTGGTCGAGAACCTTCTGACCCCATCGGTCATCAGCCCCATCATCCCGTTTATATCAATTGTTATATTATTTTAAATACTCACTGAAACATGAATACACAGAAAATAACAGAAAAGGTTAGTTAGCTAGGGGGGTATCCTAGCTAACCCCGGGAACCGAACCCAGATACTTGACATTCCGTCAATTTCCGTCATATGCCATTGCCCTAAAGGGGCTTTTAAACGGGCTATATTTTCACTGCAATATGTGGCCGGCAACTATAGGCGTCTTTGTCTAGCTTTCATAATAAGACTCAGACAGCAATAGTTCCCGGCCACATATTGCAGAAAAACGTTGCCCGTTTAGAAGCGTCTTTACACCAAAGTTAGCAATAGCAAGGATGATGAATTTTTCCATGTTCAAATATCAGCTTGCCGTTGCGTCCTTGCCATATTCCCTAGTAGCAAGGATCATGGAAAGTAAACGGATTGACAAAGCCCATACTTCGAATCGTTCTTATTTACATTCAGCGCCATCTACCTTGCTTGAGTGACACATTCGTACCGCTGTTTTGTTATTATTTGACCCGCTGGCTACGACCTTGGCGCCATCTAGAAATTGCCTGAATTTTAACATGACTGCGGGGAACGATTCGAAGTATGGGCTTTGACACTCCGTATACTATCCTCCTTGCTAGTAGTAACTTCGAAAAGTTTAAAAATCACCAACATTTTAATTTCAAAGTCCTGTATCAAAAAAACACGTCGAAATGAATCCTTCCATTCAGGAGCTACAATGCCAGAGGCAGGCACACACGTCAAACTTATAACACCCCTCTTTTCGGGTGGGGGCTTAAATATAGTGGGAAGATAAGAAAGACGCCGTTCTACTACTGCGCTATGCAACTGTATCTGCGTTTGGTCATTCGTATGTTGATTTTGATGATGATGATGATGATAACGATGATGATGGTGATGTCGTTGATTTTCATGCTGATAATGGCGTTAATTTTGATGATGACGATGTCGTCGATGTCGTTGATTTTGATGATGATGCTGATGTCGTTCATTTCAATGATGATGATGGCGTTGATTTTGATTTACCTGATGGAGGCAGTGCGGACAGAGTCGACAGGAGAGCGCTGCTCGACAGTGCTGTGGCTGGATTCGTGTTAGTGCTGCAAAACAGATATACATTATATTCCTTCAAGACAACTGTTGATATCGATATTCATGCTGAACCGTCAAACGAGGCAACATTACATATCGTAATCGCGTGTCATCTTTACCCTTTCTTTACCGTTGAAATATTTAAATGTAGGTCAAACTTACATAAAGTAAAGTAAGAGATATGGTAGTATATTTATGTATTTATTTGTCTCACCTCTGACGCCCAAACGTCTGCGGCGTACCGAAAGTAGTCGGGAACGACGGTCTGAACATCGGAGCCGGGGACGACGCGGGGCTGAAAATAATAAATACAATTAGATAAATTGAAATAGATAAAGATTTCGGGAAGCCATTGGCTGCGCGTAGCACAAGACGTGCAGATCCTTGGGGAAAGCCTATGTCCAGCAGTGGACGTCTTCCGGCTGATAAGGAGATTGATGAAATTGAGACAAGCACTGAAAAATTAAAAGACGTATTTTGCCCAGACGCCATTGGATAGTCTCATAAAATGGCTTCAATCAATATTAATTATGAGAACATCCAATTAAACTGGCTGTGTTAAAATAAAACATAATCCCATCTACCAGGCTACCATAACTCACCTAGCGGTCTTGCTGCCAGCGTTCCCGTTGGCATTATCTAGCTTCAAGCTGTTATTGTTCAGCAGCGGATTCTCGAGAGTCGGGCTGACTGAAGGCCTGGTGGTATCGGCGGCGACCTTGCTGTGTCCGGAGGCCAAAGACGTGGTGTTGGACGTTGACGTGGCCGGGGCTGACGACGGGTTGATGGCGCCGCTGTACAGGCTCAGGAAGGAAGAGGCCACTGAGGAAGTCGCTGTTGTATCTATGGCCTGGAGAAGAGATGTGAGAGGCGTGTTATCGCTTTGTTTGTCACATTATGGGCTTCTTGGCTCTTTTTGAGCGTAATGAATGATCAGTCGTAAAAGTTACTGCTATTTTGTGAGCACAAGACGTTCGAAGTACGATAACGAATTTGTATTGCATAGGTACTGATTGAAACTTAAGTTGAATGAATTTTCCCATGGAACTTATTATTCTATGCTGTCTGACCTTTGTTTATTGATTGTCACGGACAACAGCAGTCAAAAAAAGTACATTTGTCAAAAAGCTTGTAATAAGAATCACATAAGGATTAGTTAAGGTATTTGGGGTTACGTACCATGGGCGTGGGCACAGTGGGCATGGGCTGGCTGACCGGGTCGAGCCCGAGCCGCATGCGCTTCGCGTTCAGGCTCTCGTTCTCGCACGCCTGCGCGAGGATGTGCTCCGCCTGCACCGAGGTCAGGTGCGCGGGCGTCGGCCGTACCTGCGAACAGCTGCCGACTTCAGGATATTGCGCCAGCGGTAAATGTCGCGCTCAGAGACGTGAATCAACTGTAATGGGGACTAAACTAGTTTTTATGAATATTGCTAGCTAAATCGAGACTTCAGGATTATTTTCTTATTAAGTTAAGTAGCTCGCACAACAGTAAACATGCAATTTACTCACTTTCTAGCTTGCAGTCTTAATCGCGAGAGTACTAGGCTATCATAAAACAATCAGAGATCGGACCCTCACCGCAGTGTCCCAAGCGTTGGCCGTCCCTGTCGCACTCCCGCTGGTGCCCGTAGTCGGTCCCTCTCCTCGGACCTTCTTGTTCCGCCTGCAGCTCTTCAAGTAAGTCCGGATCCGCTTTCGGGCGCGCTCGGCAAACTCCGGGAACTGTCGGGTGCACGAGTCTATGATGGCTTGTATCTTCTCCTTGGGCTGTTTGGAGATAGGTACTATCCTGTCTAAATTTTCGTCTACGAAGAGGCGGACGAACATCTGAAACAATAGATTTATTATTGTTGAGGTCATTTACTTTGACGGAATGACCTGTGGACGCATTCAGGAGTAACTGGCCAGACATAAGTGGCGACAGAGGAGGTCTTAGGGAGAGGCCTTTGCCCAGCAGTAGGATGACTCATACAGGCTAATAAAAAAGTATGGTTTCCTGTCCCTCATAATAAAGGGAAAAATTTGTTCCTAAAGTTCATTTCAATATTTACTGTATTTTGTTTATTGGATCACGTATCCGTCTGGATTCATGGACTTCTGGGTAACACAGTTTTTGTATCCAAATGAATACACAGGACGTTAAGGCTATTTTTATGCAGGACCTGACTTAGGGTTGCTTAGGGTGAGGTTTCATTGAGGCGGAGCGGAGGGGATGCGTGTAGCATTGTCCACGCATTACAAGGTGGAAGCAATTCAGTAAATAATTTAGGTAGTAATATTTGACTTCAAATTGCCATGGCTATATTGGCTATAAATACGATCACACCACAGAACTAGAAATGTATAAATCGTATGGGAACTGTTGTTTATTTGTGCAAAGAAAACAGAATAATCTAACTGTGATATATTATGTGGGTAGTTATAAGAACCATCTCCAAATGTGCGGGTAAATTATAATTACTCAGTCTCGTATTAAATGTAATATCAACGGACGTGTTTCATTCAGCTGCTTTAATATTGTAGACCCCAAGCACCAGATTCTTCACTAATCATCAACTTAGAAAATTTGAAAAACCCCCGACATTGTCATTTCAAAGTTCAGATTTTAATGAAACTTAGCTAAGAACCATCTCGATTAAACAAAAACCGCATCGAAATCGGTCCATCCGTTTGGGAGCTAGGATGCCATTTATCTCTTACTAGACCTGTAAATGAGATAGCTTTATTACCTGTTTACGATGGTTATTTTTTATAAGCACATTGTATGTACTGTTTTTTACCTATAAGTATGTACCTCTATTAATGTGCGCATCTTTAGTTCTTGCCATCAATGGTTCTTGCTATCAAGTGGCGGGACTTTTATGTTCATAAAAAAGGTAAACTATTGTTTATGTCTCTCTTCTGTCATCCTCTTAACCACAAGTTCTTGTCTTGCAATAAAATTAATACTAAAATTATATTATTTTTGATTTCACAATCACACACAGATACACACGTCAAACTTATAACACCGTCTTTTTCGTGAGGGTTTAAAATGGTCACTAAACAGTGAACAACAACAATTACGTAAATTAGGAATGTTTCGCTAAATAGTGATCACTTCGAATCATTTACTTGTCAAAAATCTTCGCTGGCGGAATAATCTTAGCCGTTATTCTGTTGCTTTCGTAAGCAAATTCTCAGGGCGTTTGAAGCTCGCTCAAGTTTCTTAGAACAACGCAACTTAGGCTTCAAATTACGTAAGCGCGCTTTTGGCAGCTTCATGTTTTTCTTATAATAAGGCGTCTAATTAATAATTTTCCGTACAAGCTTTTTTGCACTGACTGTACTTGTATTGTCATCCAACTTACATAATGCAGGCCAAATTACAAGTCAATGCCATTAACCGTTGAAGAGTCCCTTCTACGGAAACGATTCTGGCCGGGCCACCAAAAATTCCACTAAGTACTAGATTACTATAATATTGTCACCGGATTTACATAAGTATGCCAAATTGGTCAATCGGATACCAACAAGTTTTTTAAGTTATATTGTGTAAATACAATGCAATGTTATCGTATTTAGGTGCATTGCTGAATTGTAGGAAAAGAAAAAAAAAGAGTCTCGGATTTTTAATTTTCTTCATTGTCATGACAAACGAAATTGAGCAGGGTTACCAGCCCCCCGACTACGAAGTGCAAAATTCGAACTTCGTATCGTGCCGTCCTGCTCACTCGTGTTAAATAATATTAGCTTGAGAGGGACGGCACGATACGAAGTTCGAATTATGCACTTCGTAGTCGGGGGGCTGGTATTTATTTAGCATATTGAGATAGCTTCCGACGATTCATAGCTTATGATTAAGTGTATTTTGAGAGCCTAAGGCTGCGTTCCACATCACATGACGACATCAATCAAGACGGGCAAGGCCAGACGTGTATTTCAACTAATGCGATTCGATGAATCCGCGCGTCCTGAGGTTCGAGCACGACTTTACGAATGCTGCGTAACGTTACGGTTATCGTATCGAGATCGAGAAACCTCATACAAATTTTTAGTTAAAAATACGCTCACGGGTGGGCGCTGTTCCAAACGTCATACAAACTCGACAACGTTTACTATTCGATTTGACGTGACGCAGGTTTCGAAAAGTCGTGCTCGACCCTCTGCAAGAAAAATCGTGCAAGTTGCAATACATTGCGGCGTCCGATCGCCTACTCCAAACTCGTTCGCTTTGCGGCCTCGCATTGTGTGCAACTTGCATGATTTTTGTTGCAGGTCTAAACTAGGCTTTGATCGGGCTCCCACTGCCCACTGCCACACAGGCACACATTAACAAGTACATAGATATCATCCTTCATCGAAGACGTCATAGCGTTCGTGTAGTCCAGTTACAGCACAGGTTACAGTTTACAGTAGAGTTTTACTGTTAGCCTCCGAGACTCATTTCAGAAACTTACATTAAAAGCTTTAAGCCGCTCCGGGTCGTGGTGGTGCGGGTCGACGCGGTCGTCGCTGTCGTCGTCGGACGCACCGTTGTCGTCGTCGTCCTTCGTGCGGTCGGACGACGACGTTTCGTCGTGCGTCGACGCCGGCTCCACGGGCGTCGCCGAGCCCACGTGGATCGGGCTCTGGAATGTGAGGGCTCTTGTTGAGTTATGTGACCCTGGTAGATGGCTTAGTTGAATCTAGTAAAACCACTTGAAAATCCGACGAAATCTGGTTGCCTGATTGATGATGACAATAGGGTTTAACGTATTATTAACCACATAAAAAAAATGCTTACGGAATTTACGGGGTGTTTACTCGCTTGTTTTATTTTCAAAAAAAGAAGAAAGAAATTATTATATCCATTGCAGATACCTAGCTAAAATGATAACTTGGAAACTTTTCGGAAAACCGAAAAACGAAAAATATTGTCTCTCGAAGTCGTAGATAAAAAAAATCCAATCATAAGCATGTCTCTCATTGGTGGAGAATGACAGATGAACCTCACTCGACTGGACACGACACTATTATATAGCGGATTTTTGACTCGCGATAGACCTAATTGCAAATTGAAGATGCTTACGAGTAAATAATAGTCTGTAGGATAAGAAACGCTGCTCAACCTTAAAACTCACCGAGTGGCCAGTGGCCAGGGGCGTAGGTGGCTTAGGAGGTTTGCTGCCGAGGCCCAGAGCGCTGTGATACGAGGCCCAAAGGTCGGCCATGCTGTCTGCACCGCTCTCCGTGATGTCGCCGTTGCGGCCTGCAAGTACCAAGATTTCAGAGGTGAGAAAGCGGCGCGGAGCTACCTCCTTTTGATTATATTACCCTGCTGTTGGGAAAAGTACGGCATGCACAGCATTAGTGTTTCAAACGCATTTTGGACGATACGGTTGCAATTTTACATTACATACATGTCATGTGTTGAGTTTCCTATCTCAAAAGCCCATTCCTTGAATTTTAGTTTTTTGAACGATACCCCATTTATAAGAACTATTTTATTCCAAGACAATTAGGATAGCATAGACCCAAAGATACCTAGCCACGGTTCGCCTACACGACATTGCGTTTCAAAATAAGGGATCCTCTGTTCTCATCCACTACGGATGCCGTTAAACAGTTCGGTTGCCCTGGTTAGAGCAATAAGTTGTCAGAATTAGAACAAGGCGTTAGTGTTCGCACACGCTGCTAAATACATAAAATATGCGCCTCCAAACACAACTTACCATACTTACCTACGTAATAGAGTTATAGATAAATGTAACGATATAAATCTAGGTAATGTACATCGCACATCTATATATGTACAAAATGACATTTCACGCATTCATTGCTAATAAACTTGAAAGCATGTCCGTAAGGTTGTTCTATCGTTAAAGGGCTCTCTCTATACATATATGTGTTGAATGTGTTGACTAGCATTCGCCCATGGCTTCGCTCTCGTGGCATCCCTATCCCGAGGGAAATTCCCAAAACCCCTCCTTATTCCTTGTCACAATTGGTAGGACTTTTCTTTACAAATCTAAAATTCCTACACCCCACCAACAAATCAAATACTCAGAACTGTTTTCTGAGGTTGAAGTTTGTTAAAGACTCACATATCATGTTGAAGCAAAGGTTTCGCGGAAATTCATTTTAATTATGTATGAAACACATGTATAAATTCTAAGGTTGACTGTCTATAATCTAGATAAATGGGTAACATGACGTCTCCGGAATAGTAAATAGACTTTAAAATTACAAAATTGCTGACATAGGATTTTCGCCTGTTTAGATGAGAAACTGTGGTTTAAAAATAATTTGTAAGTACAAAATGACGACAACGGTTTATATTTGGTAAGTACACAAGTAGACGTTGAAAGAAAAAGTAGACATACTTTTATCAAAACCTGAATAACCTAAACAAAACAGCGTTCATTTTAAATCCAGATTCGCGACATTTTATCCTATGAAGGGTAAGTCAATAGCGTGGGTTGGGTAACTCGGGTAGGACCCGAGTCATGTATTTACTGACGCAAAATACCAGTTTTATTTACCCCTAGAAAATGGCTATAGAAATTTCACGATCTGTCTAATTCAGCCTTCGGCAAAAAAGGCGCAGAAATACCATTTCGACGGCTCATACAGCTGTAGGCTTCGCACGAACATAAATATTTATAAGCCCCCGAGGTCCTAGTTATTTGAGGCAACCCTTAAACCATAATTCCACCTTTACTATATTCCGTATGCAGAGCCAGTTACCAAGGCGGCAGAAATTAATGAGGGTACACGCACTCGCGAGGGACCGGTGCATCCGACTTAAATGTCAACCGACAAGCCTGCCTATAAATAATTTGAGAAGGTGCTTGCATCGTCTGCACCTCCGGAGCACTCTAAGGCCGTTGCCACATCTGCGGAATTACGCGACACAATTTGGCACGATTCCGTCGCGCAATTTTGGGGCGCGAGGCGCACTCGGCGTTATTAAAGAAAGTGATACAGTGGAAAACAGAAAATATGCGAAAGTAATAATTATCCGACACCTTTAATTTGAATTTTCCAGCGCTTTGGTTTTGTTGCTGTCATGCTGCGTAAATTTTTGGCAAATAAATAAATAAATAACCTTGCACGAAAAGGAATTTGTCTTGGTGTCAGCATAGAAGGAAAAGGTACCATCACGAATACGAACAATTAATAAGTGACCGCGTAAATAGCGGAGCTTAGCCTCGATCAATGGATAATCAGAATACAGGATGCGTTTTAAGGGGTTGAGTAAGTCTAAGTAAGCACCCTTGTGAAGTGTTTTTGAAGAAAAAAAACCATTCTCTCCTACATATTGTCAACAATTAATATATAGGAGAATGTTTTTTTAATTATTATTTATTCAAATAAATACTTTACAGGGGTGTTCACCTAGACTTACTCAAGCCCTGACTGAATTCTTGACGGTTCATTCCTCTATAATCACTAAAACAAAATATCTTCCATTTACCTAATATGCAGTGTGTATTTCATGGAACCTTTTCAAATGATTTCATAGATTGTAAATATTCAAAAACACGCTATTGACAATATTATTTGCATAGCATTTCAGTGAACATTATTTATTTACTGAATTCAATCAAATTAACAGCCACATTCGTACTATCTCATTTCCGCTGCTGCAGTTTTGGTGGCGTAACCGCAGCGCAGCAGTAAAGCGCACCCTTAGCGTCCCAATATGGCTTCGGGTAGTAAAAATAGCTAACGGGCGCTCCGTGAACAGCATTACACCGTAGAAATTATGCAAGACCCCGACCGGCACTGGTGCTAAAGACAAATAGACCCTCCCTCGCTAAAAACTATCGGTTTTTTGCCAAAGTTGGATAAAGAACTATGTTAATAGCTGACGAGGAACGAACTAATCGTCCTAGCACTCATAAAGATAACGAAGCATTTTTATTAACCCCCGACGCAAAACGTTAAAACGCGACGTAATTATCAATGTAACTTCGTCGCATTTTTTTTTTACAAAATTCATTAGACGCGTAAATTTCGTTCATGTGTCACTAACCTTAAATCAGCTCGCGTTTTAGTGTGTCGGGGATTCAAACGCTCTATTCCATTAAATTCTCACTCATAAACGACACAAAATATTGAATAAAATTTTACCTTGCGTCTGGCTGTGGTAATTCCATGCTAGCAACATCATTTTCAACTTCTCTGCGTCTTTCGCGAAGGCCTGACCTGCACCAGATCACATGCGCCAGTCAATTTCAAAAATTCAAAATTTGGAACGTTCGAATGTTAGAAAGAGTTCAAATTTAAAAGCCAATTTCGTCCTGGCTGGTATTTTAACAAATTGAACCTAACTCTTCTTTCATTTTATTTTCTCTCTTTTTAATTGCGTAGCTTCGTAAAATACCAACCACTGAGTTGATTTGATGCAAGTGGCTGTACATTTAATAGACAAGTAACCAGTTCGGTCGATAATAAGTAACTAATACTTACTTGAGAAATTGTCATCATCATTCATGTCTGCTGGTTCCGGTGTAAGATTGTCCTGAAACAATCGAAATACAATACATTAATTTGATATGTCATGCATTTTTTTTGACACAGCATAGGTACTTAAATTATAAAATGCGAGTCAGCTGCTCAACTTAAAACCACTCTATGAGTAAAGAATTAAGGGTTGGATTTGTTTTCCTGTGAAACCTCTAATTTTCATCTGGTTTCCGTGCGAACCTAATTCGGCAGTCAAGCCATGCATCCTAGAATAACACGGGGCCACCAGGGCACCATAGGATCGTTAAGGTATAAATAATTAATAAATTAGCGAAACGGCCGGCGGCGTCCAGCGCGGGTCAACGCTCCGCGGACACGAATCGATAGTGCTTCAAATGGACAAGCCACTAAATATAGCTTACAGTATACCATCACCCGTGTGCTGACCCCCTGGTACCCGGATGGCGCGTTCGTAGCTGCCCGGGTAGGTAAAAATGGCCGCCGGATCGGCAATTGAGCGATAAATACACGAAAAACTATTTTTCTCAAACATTGTCGGAAATGTTGTCATTTTACTCGAAGTAACAGAACACGAAGTGCCTTGTTGACGGCCGCATTACATTGCAGGCGCGATTACCTGTCCATAAATCGGATTGCTGGACTGTTTTTCATTTGTTTTTAACTTTTTAAAAAGTAAAATAGACCATGGAAACATCCAGTGACATATCTCATTCAGCCAAACCGGTGGCTGCATGCAGGCGTTCTATTCGAAATTTAACAATTTTATCAATGTCTTAAATAGCTTGGCAGTACTAAAAAGAAAAATATGCTTTTTTAACTAAAAAAAATGGCGGGAATGATATCATACGTAAACAAGTAACAATAACGCACAAAGTCTTGACTTATTTAAAGTTATGCAGTTATTTTAATTTAATAGTTTTTAGTGACAAAATCGTGATCATTTGTTGTATAGAAGTCCACCATGATGAAAATCAGAGGATAACTATTAACTAAAGCAAACTGCTTAGTACCGCTTAAATTTCAATGGAAATATTTAGTCGTTGTGAAACTATTATAAAACAGGGGTAAGGAAATTACCTAATGAATTTAGTTAGTTATTAAGTATTTAATTAAATAAAATATGTTAATAATGACTCAGATATTGTAATATTTTGCAATAAATAATATTTAAGACACTGCCACAAATAGTAACAATGGCAGTTTTGGCTTGCTATGAGAGTTAATTAATAATTAAAAATTCCTTATTTCCTCTTAATGTTTGAGAAAATATCTATATCTGCCACGGCTGGAATAGCAATTGCTGGACTCGTACTTATTAAAAACACTCACCTGCGGTTCGTGTTTTTAAACTAAGTTCTCGCTCCAGCAATTGCTCACTTCCCACGCCTGGGCATTAATCTACTATTAATATCTGACCATTTTAGTAGGGAATGTGAAGATAAAAATAGTCAGAGAAATTTTTCTTAATTTAGTGTTACTTAATTCCATCTATAGAACGACACCTTGTGTATGGCAAGCGCTGAGATGTTATGACAATCATGTTTACTCCCATTGTTTCCGAATTAATAAAGTTGCCATTGGTCGTTTGCAAAACCTCTAAAGGAACTAGAAACCGCCTAACGTAGCTAACTGTTATGTTAATTCGATGTTCTTTATTAACAGCAAGCCACAGTCAGGGTTATCAACTTACCATCTGCTTTTACGGTTGCGCCTAAGCTCTCTAAGTTTCACTTTCGAAGTTTCGAAGCAGAGGGTCGAGCACGACTTTACGAACGCTGCGTGACGTAAAATCGAATAGTAAACGTTGTCGAGTTTGTATGACGTTTGTGTGAGCGGCCGCCCGTGAACGTATTTGGAACAAAAATTTAGTATGAGGTTTCTCGATCTCGATACGATAACCGTAACGTTACGCAGCATTCGTAAAGTCGTGCTCGACCCTCAGTTCGAAAAAGAAAATCTATTACCCGTGCAAATTACTAGACCAACCATAGTTTCCCATTTTAATACCCAATCATAGTTGCCCATTTTGAACCCAATCATAATATTAGCGAAACCAATTTCTAATGGAAACCCCGTAGTGTCATAGTTGCTAAGTGCTTTTAATTGTAGAGGGTGTGTAGATTGACCGAGTGACATTGTATGAATGGGCCGGCAAATCCCTCCGGATGACGACACACCTACGCACACACGCACACGGCTCCTTGTGTTGGTGAGTGACACTAAAACGCCGCTTAGGATTTAGGCTCGAGGTTAAACCATATAAGCCACAGAGCCTCACTACGTGTGGTGCCGTTATTATGCGACCGAAAATTGGGCGGGTGAACACTGTGAACAGTGAACTTATTGTGACTTAAGAGACTTGTGTATATTAAGAGGTAACATTAGCTAAGCCCCAATTAATTACAAATCAATATTTCTGTCGCGCTGACTTAAGTAGGACCGGAATCAGTGTGATAAGGACAACTGCAGCTCCAACTAAATCACCTAAGAAAAAAAAATCAAAAATCGAGGTTTTGTTCTTGACTGTTTCCTTATCCAAAACTTGATCAATTGTAACGAACTTTTGGAAACTGAATGGGAAGGAAATACTCTGTGTCGGACCGTTTTGATTTTTGCACTTATTCTTGTCAGATACCTACTGGGCTTCTGTTATCGGCCTATTTAATTTTTGTTTTAAAAAGTACTAGAGGTTACATTCTAGCACTTATAAAAATAAAAATATCAAAAAAAGCAAAACAGACAGACACAGAAGATATTGATAATTTTGATCTTATTTGAAAAATTATTGATCTTGGGTCAAAAACCATGGAGTATTAGACAGTCGAGAACGTTTGTATGGAAAAATAACCCCTAATGTTACCTCAAAATTATAAAACAGTAATTTACATATGTCGTTGAGAAAGGGGTTTGTCGCTCGCTACTCTGCTATTCTTATTTTTCGAGTTAAAATACTTTTAGTTATTTCTTAAATTTCCACTTCCATAGATTTAAAGGTAAATTTAAATCACGAGCAACATTTTAGCGGCCACCATTTAACAAATGCTGACTTACGAAAACATACAAGATTTTCATTCAACAAGTGGCCGCGGCTGCCATCAATCGAGCAATGTACAAGCGAAGGAGAGCGCCGAGTGAATTAAACGGCGCAAATTTACATTCCATTTTCAACTTATGTTGCTTTTGTTTGTTTTTTCGCGTGGATTTTGTTTGTAATTATGTACTGCCAGTTATTTAGAATGTTATTATTTTTAATTGTTTACGGTTAGGTTTTGTATTTGTTGGTTGTCATGCCATGCCAGGATACGCAGAGAGAAATGTTTGATTCCAAAAGGTTTTTCATAAAAACATCTATCTGGCTGGACACAAACTATTGCATTAGTTTATTAAATATTACTTAAAATAACGAAAAATAAAATCAAGATCTACCTTTTCCTTAGTTAATGATAATGAGCATTCCATTCATGAAACAATTACAAAGGATTTGTTGTTAAAATAGGAGGGCTCTTTCGTGGTGGAACCCATCGGCTTTATTTAAAGTCAATTAGTCTGGGCACGAGAAAGCTTTTTGGATGTGTTAAAATAGTCGTATTGACTGGCAGACAACGATACAGACCGTGAGCACTTAGAATAAGATTCGGATTCCGGTGTATTCGTGCTGACATTATACGATAGCAACATTGACAGAAGAGGTATTTCTTAAACCCGAACGCAGAAGTGTATCTTCACAAGTCGGCGTACTGACTAGTACCAGGTGTACATAGGCAGTAAGGAGGGGTGACGAGCGATATCGACCGTCTTGAGGGCGGTGGCCAAGGACCGCATCTGCTATGCGGACACTAAATATCCGTTGACCCTTCCTGCGTTATGTGCTTCTGGTACTTGTGCTTGCATGTTGGATGTACACCATTGCAATTTGCTTGGTAATTAATTAATTACACTTCAATGACAGATAAGGTGCAGCGTGCAGCAGTGCGTGCGTTACATAAGTGGAAGGTATCGGTATGTATTCGAAAGGTCAGCACTATTATTATAATGCGTCTTGTCAGCCAGTTGTCAAGAGACGGGGGTGGTCCGTGTAGTTCTGCAATGCTGAGTTTATTTAAGAATGTTGCGATGTGACTGCGTTTTTTAGAACAGTTACGGGCATGACATAGACATTTTAGTGTAGTTAACGAATTATAGTTAGTGGCTGAACAAAGAATAACATTATCGACAAAAACTCGACAGCGATATTAAATTCAAATCGACCAAAGCCAAATTCAATTGCGCAGTGCGTACTTTGATTTCAACATTGCTACGAGCTCGTCGGATCAAAGTAAAAATTATCAATTAAATAAAACGCTATATTCTAATTTATTCCGTGACTGCGGCGCGATCACCGAATAAATCGTGGAATAACCTAGTTTTCGATACAAAATAACTGCAAAATTTCGGGAATCCGGCACCTATGTACTGAGGCCCTGGTATGTGCTGATACATGGCCTGGCCTATGTGCTGTGGTGCGCCCCACCTCCTGCCTCGCGCTGCTACCCGCATAGTAGCGCCTCCCCGCGAGTAAGCGCGCGACACTAGCGATCACTAGGGCATCGACTATCGAGTATCGACACTCGATAGTTTCGATAATGTCGAAAAGTTAGACTTTTTATGAGAATAAAAAAAGTTCAAGTTTTCACATAAAAAACATACTT
Organism: Clepsis dumicolana; assembly: GCA_963691665.1. Taxonomy (NCBI): domain Eukaryota; kingdom Metazoa; phylum Arthropoda; class Insecta; order Lepidoptera; family Tortricidae; genus Clepsis; species Clepsis dumicolana. The sequence goes on from OY829526.1 coordinate 3,860,527, forward strand.
TCATTTAACACTATACTGATTTTGTAACTTGATTTTAGGAACACTGAAAAAGTCTTGCGTCGTGAGGGTCCTGAGGGTGGGTTCGAACCTCGGCTCGCACCTGAGTTTTTCGGAATCCATGTGCGATATTAATAGTACATTTGTAATTTATCATGAGCTTTTCGGTGAAGGAAAAACATCGCAAGGAAACCTGCACACTCCTGCCAAGCAATTCAATGATGTGTGTGAAGTTCCCAATCCGCACTACGCCCGTGTTGAATCTATGGCCCAAGCCCTCTCATTCTGAGAGGAGGCCTGTGCCCAGCAGTGGGACATAAAAAAATGCTGGTAATGAACTAAGAATAAGAATTTTAAAATTTTGCAATGCCCGTGTTTGGAAAGTGCTACTTTACATGGGACAACATATTCAGTCTTTCCCGCACGTGTGTGCAGAAAAAAAATCATACGACTTTTCTGCACACTTGAGGATGCGTGCGGAAAAATATACTAACTTTCTACGAATATGTTATAACCCAGGTTAAGCGACATTTTCCGAGCACGCTCATTGTAAAACGTTGTATGATATTCGTATAGAAAGCGAATAAGCGATTGTTTTAAGCCGACACGAGATAGGAATTGCCTACTTTGAGCCTTGTATCATAAATAACTATTATCTCATAGCTAATCCAATCCAACGACAATTACTAACAAGTAAGTAATGAATATTGATCATAGCGACTGCTTTTCCCCATCAAGCGTAACCGCTTAATATCAATTACCTCTACCATCTTCTATCCCTGAAGAATCTCGTTTTTCAATACCAATCAGGTTTTATCGATACGCGCAATCATCGACTGTGTACTAGGGCACCAGCAATCAGGTGGCAGTCAGCGTATAATCATTAAATACCCACGCGGAGGGGTGCGATGACGCCCGCGGCGCCACCCGGCCCCCGCCGGCATCACCCGCGCCCAATTATGAAAACACGGACAAAATACATTTAAATTTGGTACGATTTTCGAACACTGAATAACGTTAATAACATGGGATGCGTTGAATCGATCATCGATAATGAGCTGCACCGCCCACCCCTAACATGGCCATCTCAAATATTTATACGGTCGCGCGAACTTGCGAAATGTATTGATTGATTGATGCTTAGATTAGGTCAGAATCGCGATTTCCTAAAATGTAACTCATACTAATGCGACAGAGCAAGTGTATGCGAGATTTTTATTTTTATTTTTAAGTATTTACCCGCAGCGGAATAACGCCTAGAGGATCCAGACACCGTAAGAACAATGGCATTGCGACCACGAAATTAAAATGGCGGTTTACATACAAAGCAAAGTTGCGATTGCAGAAAGGACTCATGCCAAAATATTTCGCAGGCCCACTGAGCTGCAGCGCTGCAAAGCGCTGCGACGTTTTAACTTTTTTTATTTGCCATTTCTGCAACTTTTTCTCTGTACCAACCAGGAGCGCAGAGGCGGGCTGAAAGTCTTCACGGTCTTTCAAAATAAACGGCTTCCTTTAGCATTCTGCTGGCTAGGTAGTTTCCACTCGCGCCCCAGTATTTTTAAAGCGGACAGCGCCCCCTTGCGGCACTCGCGGCCTCCCCTTCTCCCAAACACCCACGCCGACACAGTAATACCATAACGGGTGCGAGCTATGACGAGATTATCTACGTACACGCGTACCCACTATTACCCATACAACAGTCGCTTATATACCAGGAGTAGATACGCACATAAGCGATGACTTGTGTACATAACGGCATCGACGTACCCGGCCCGGACAGCCCGTGTCCGGTGTCAGCGGCCATGATGACAAAATAACGTGTTAAATAAAACCAGAATTAATCAATCCATCTGCTAGCTGAGGTATGCGAAACGCGAAGTGCTGGGAGTGTTTTGTTTATCACCAAGGTTATTGACGGCGGTTTCAGCATCGAAATGTCAAAATAGTTGTCATATTGCCCGAAAAGTGACACTAGAGTTCGAGGCTGCGTTAGAGAATCAACGCATTGGGGTGACAAATTACATGTCATAATTATAGTATCGAAATTTTGACAATTCGACGCTGAAATAGCCGTGAACGCGACGCTGTCACCTTTAGACTGTAAGGCTTAGAGAATAACACCCCTAACCTGATATGTCAAGCAATCCTGGTATAGAAAATGTAGGTAACATTAGGAAGTATTAGACCTTGCAATCCCTCCACGACAATGGAATACAATTACAGCTATCATTAATAAACACATTTATTTTGTAAGTACCTAACCTACTATAAAAGTTTGAAGCCGTTGGAAGGGGTAACATCACATTCGCTTGTTATATAAGACCTCAATTCCTGCCGATTAAGAAATTAAATTAACCAACAAGAAACCTTAGCAGATACCTACTTAATCGAAAAATGTTGTATGAGGTGCGAACCAGGCTCAGCAACGTGTAACTCTTACAATAAATTGTAAATCAGTAAGATCAATCATTTTTTTTCCACGATTCCCCAAAGATAGGAAAGTCGACTTCTTTGTTCTTCACCCATAACATGACTTCAACCTAATCACTCAATTCTATATGGCACAACATTACTTACCAATTTTTTGTACTAAATTAATACCTTGGCTAATACTACAGCCCGTCGCACACCACAATTAACTCTAATCAAACCCTAAACTCGTCCCATTTATTCAAAAATCGTTGCTACTAAACAATTAAATACTAATAAACGTCTTTGAGTGCACCAGTTAACGCACAAAAGGAGTGCCTCCATGCCTCACGTAAATATTTTGCCTGGCCCGAATGCATAATGGCGGCACACTTTGCCATTCACGGGATGAAAATCGCTGCCAGTAAACAGAAATGGTATTTTCCGGGCAGTGAGACGAAAAAATCCCTGCCAGTCAACTCGCACTATAAATGCTCACGTTTGTCCGGGTTCCCATTGCCAAGTTGACGTTGCAACTTTAATAAAAATCCAGACTGATGTTTATGCCAGATAATGGAAGCGTCAATATTTCGGCTACTGATTGAGCAATTCTAGGTTTAAATTTAAACCCCGCCCCGGTTGTTATAAGTATGACGTGTGTCTGTGGTATTACTATTTTCCAGGTTGCACCAAACAAAAAAAATGTATAATTGGCAATAGTAATTATTTGGGCATTAATTTTAAGCCGAGCAATCTTTTTCTAGTAAGTTCAACCTGATTTAAACCTTAAATCTTGGTGCTAAGTTCGAAATTCTAACTATACTTACTTATTTGATTGATAAATCGTGCTATGCCCGACAAAGGGTTAAATCGAAAGCTAGTTTAATCGAGATGGATCTTAGCTAAGTTTCATCAAAATCGGTGAAGCCGTTTTTGAGACTTTGAACTTTGAAATGTCGGGACTTATTTAACTTTTCTCATCATCAGATCAGTCAGAAGCGTTCAACAGCGACGCAAACGATGGTGATTCTATAGTCAAGGCAAGGGTTCACATGGTTTCTAACTTGAAATTCGTTCAGCGTTCTCGTGTAGCGACCCTAGCGCCACACGCAGATGACGTCATCTCTGTTCTACATCGCGCTATGTTTCTCAAGGCGGTTGCATAAATACAACTTCCAACTCTCTGCCTTCGGACTTCGGTCCACAGGCTAGCATCTGCCTGGAGAGAGCTATCTCTATTGGAGTCCCCCCCAAACTCGTACAGAAAGTAGGTGCTAGAGTAGAGCCCTGGGGAACGCTTCAAGTTGGAACATATCTTATATCATGTGCAATTCTCTATTGCTATCTATTAGATAAGAGGAAGGGACCAAAGTATCTTCTGGAGCTTTGATAAGTAATGAAGATTTATAAAGAAGTTCGGGTAGATTCAAATTTGTGTTAAGTGAATGAAGCGACATTGAATTGGCAACGAGTTTAGGTTAGGAGTGAAGGAGTTGGCACAACACACACAGAATGAAGACAAAATGGAAATATCTTCAAATGTATATACCTATAGTGAAAAAAGTTTTTTCACAGATCAGGCAAAAATCAATCTCATGTCATGGTCATAAACACTTTGACATGTAAAAACATTTCTCAATTCTACTATACGCTGTTAGGTTAGGATCTATCCTCTATAGGTATAATGTCGGTAGCTTTGGACATACAATGAGTGATTATAATGTGCAAACGTGTATCTGGCTTATCTTTATGAATTCTGTTGAAAATGAAGAATAAAATAATGAGTCCATATTATATCGTCGACGTAGGTTTTACTTAAATAAGCAATTAAAATCTGCCTACATTCCAGTTAGCAAAGATGTTTTCTTTTCATTAAGGATCAAGTAGAAAAACCTTGTCGCCAATCCAACAACCAAGTGGGCGTTTGAAAAAAAAAAGTTTTGAGTTTTCCAAAGTCTTCGCTGTTCTTTATACTTTATCTATGGATGGATCTGTGAATATGGACAACTTCTAGATCTTTCTTTGAACTAATAGTACTATTATGACTATGTTACGATTAAGAAAAAAATAGGGGACAACAAATAAGACAATATACTGTGATATCTAAAATAAAAATAAAAAAAGTTTCAGCGATCATCGACATAATCAAATCAGGCTTGATCCTAGGATGATAGCGGCCAAAAAAATAATTCTGAAAACATCTCAACCACAACCTGGTAAGTATGTTCCTTGTTCAATTTATAATATAGGCTTGCTCGTCTCAGCTCTATCGATCCACGTCTAAGGGTGCATCCAACACGTGTACGAGTACATGCCCTACGTAGCCCACGCCATATGTCGGTTCCGATGTACGTCTTGGTTGTTATGTAGTCCAAGTCATAGCGTACGCACTCGCGTTATTCATTAGATGTTTCTTCGGTAAAATTTAGCTAATTATTATGATCGCTTCGTAATAAGTACGATCCAATACCGAATTCCTGCTCAAACTTCATCCACTTGGCAAAGAACAGCACAGATAAACAATATCCGTAGACATTTTCAAATAATCGTCAATTTTCTTACACCATCTGACATTATTGAGTCAAATCCGCACATGGGTGGGTACAAGCGAAATTGTCTCGCGTTGCCATGGCGACGGGCGGGGGAGTCACGTGTTGCAGGCTTGCAATGTGACGCTATATTTTTATTGAGACATTTTTGCAATTGACAACATTTCATATTTTTCACACCTGGAAATTAATTTAGGTATCGAAAGGGCTTTGCCTCCTGAGCACAATACTATATTTATAAAAATGTTATATTACTTATTTTTTTAAATACAAGAGAATAAAATAAAATTACCAATTCTACCAAAACGGCACAAGAATGGGTGTAATACTTTTGCCTTTTTCACGAAAAAAAAAAAGTAACAATCACACGTAGGTTTGACAATGTCAGATAAATTTCACATCTTGGTTTTGTTTTTTTAATCGTGACAAGACAAAGGCAATTGATCCATCCTAGCGCCGTTTCGGAGTTACGTCCTTTTGGAATAAGTACCTTTTAATAAATTAATAATAAATTAATTACAAGTCCTAATGAAATTTTAAAACCATAGATTTGCTCCTCTTTCAAAGTAGAATACAGACAATTAATCAAATTATAGTCTCAAAAATATGAAATGTTGTCAATTCGATAAGATGAAGACTCGTTATTATAAGTTATCGTTAGTTCTCGCAATCGTAATTTAGGATAGAAAGTATTTGTTATCCTATCCGTGGAACATATGGAGTACACTTATGTACGTCAAGTTGAAATGCTCCTAAATTAGTTAACTTACAATTTCATTTATTTACTAAATTATCAGTTACCAATAACGATATGCAGACACGTTGGATGCAACTTAGTACCTATAGAAATCCTAAGGGAATAAGAACTATAGTGTGATATTCAGTGGAAAACTATACGAGTACATTCGTAACATACTCCCATTTCGCTTAGCTTTACGTGTGCGAAACCGCGGCGTTACCACACCAGAGTACCAGGGCGCGCGAATCGCGAAGGAGGCGAAGCGTGCTCCTAGATACTCGCATTTATGAAAGGGGGAGCGGGCGACCTCGAAAAACCGAACGGGGGTCGTGTCTACGTCGAAAAGCATCGCGAATTTCACAAAGCGGCTTCCTATTCCTAGTTACAGGAGTATCGTTAGGGAGACGCGGTTTCGAGGCGCCTCCCGTGCCTGCTCTTTGAAGTGTGATAAACCGTACGTAGGTACTAAATATGGATACGGAGTGCGTGCCGCGCCGCACGCCCGGAGATCTCTGCTCCCCTGATACCCCCAGCCTGCCAAGATTTATAAACGCGACTGAAATTTGCCAAAGTAAAACCGTAGGCTAGCCGGCGAGCTCGCTGGAGCCGAAGGCATTTTTTTGCTGCTCCCCGCTTTACGTTTCAATGCTTTTTTAGACGTCTTTTGCCGCTGAAGTGTCTGAGAAAAGGTTTCGCTGCGGCCGGGTCAGCATTAAGATTTAGATTCACAAACGTTTTTAAACGCGGCGAGACGCACCACGCCTAATCACTATTTTAACAACCTACATACAAATCCGCTACAGTAAACAAAACAACGTGATAAACAGTATCAAATTAATAAAACAATTTGTGCGGGCGTGCACCGGCGGGCTCCAAATGAGTTAGACGCATTTGGTAAATTGGTCCAAATTGTCCACTCCGCACCCGCGCCCTAATGAAATATGACAAAACTACCGAAAACATTACGTAAATTTCAAAATAGATTGCTTTTAATGTCATGCAAATCCCGGTGTTCCACGGAGAAACCGTTAGGGTTCGTCAAATCTCGGAATAATAAAATTCTGATGACGGATGTACGAACGTTGATGGATGCAATAGAATTCTGGATTTCCCCTCCACCTTGAAGAAGCGACAAGGGATCATGTCTTAAAGATTATAAGAAATATAAAAAAAAGTAAAAAAAAACGATACTGTATCATTGAAAAGAAACCATAATATTGTATTGTAATTGTAACCTAGTTAATTTGTAAATATGTACACAAAAAATATCCTACACTCAGCAGTAGAAGTAGCTAAGCAACCGAAGCGGTCACAATGATATATAACAATAGAGCCGTGCTTAGATCACTGTGACCGCTTCGGGTGCTTAGCTACTTCTGCTTCTGACTGTTACATACCAAAACAAAACTGTCAAAAGCAAGCACACATTCAACAGACCCTGTGCAAAATGCACAGGGTTAATGTCAATTTTTTAACAGACGGCGGAAATATCGCGTTGACGTCTCCTTTTGTCTATGCTCTGTGCATTTAAGATTGACTCCCATATGAATTACGTGACCTACTTTAATCTTCACAGTTGGTGATGCATTATCACATTGGCCTATTATCGCATAATTGGATAACGGTTGTCACCAAAAACGATATACCATAAAAAGCATTTTTGCGCAAAGTAGTTTTGTAGTTGGCTTCCCACCAGGCATGCATAAGTAACCAGCAGCTCGAGTTAACCTCAACGTACCTATATACTTTCAGATTAAGAAAAATTCTCTCGTGTCACCTACAAAAAGCTGGGTAGGTTACGGGCAGGGCTCGCAGTAACGGCAGCCTCGCAGCCCCCTGGGCCGTCTCGCGGCGTCTGGCTGCTCAAGTAATTACGCCCCCAGGCCCCCTTGCCTCGCCCCCCCCCCCCCCCCCTAGCCCCCTACGGGGATAAGTAAAAACAATATTTTTACGCGCACCGACCAGGGCACCAAAAGTGACAGATATAAATTGGGGGTGAAAATGGAATTAGTGTGTGCTTCCTTGATGTTGGTTCGTTATCAGACGTAGCTGGCTCCTCATATTATTTTTATGAGGGACATATTTTTTATGCGTTGCATTAGCGATAGTATGTTGTATTCTTGTATCTCCACGTACAGAGATACAAGGGCCAAGCAAAATGTGCACTTCTTTTAGGAGATTTTATAAAACGAGTGCGCAGATCGCAAAATCGTGAATATCTCTTTGAGTGTGCCTGGAAAAACGAGAAAATTCCGTATCTTTTACTTTAGTCCGAAAAAGTAAGGTATACATATAACATACATATATACATTATAATGGTTTCGCTTTAATGTAGTTACCTTTTAATATTGGACTTCACCTGGCTTCACCTTGGTACTTTTTTGTGAAATGACTTTTTTTGTAACCATGTTATACATTAAAATGTTTAAATTTTCCTATCACAAAAAATATAACATAATCTGCTAGAAATGAGAAGTAATTTGATTTTCCTCGAAATCCATTTTAACGAAAGCTGAGAAAAATAATTTACCCCCAAATAAATAGTCACCCCTATTTTTCATTTTCAGATTGTACCATGCCACTGCTGCATATTTATTATCCGAAAAATATGAAATTTTATAATCTTCCATACAAAATAATGAACAATAAGTTGTTTTTCTTACTTTAGTAATTTCTTGAAAATTTACCTCATTTCATGATCATTTGTGAAATATTCTGCCCTAGCAAGTTCCTACGGTTCCCACAGTTTCGTCCAGGCTAGGCTATCATGGCTTCATCACCAGCAAGCCAGTGTCCGTGCCCTAAGCACGACTTGTCGAATCCTGCGTTACGTTACGGTTATCGTATCGAGATCGAGAAATCTCATACTAATTTTTAGTTCCAAATACGCTCACGGGCGGGCGCTGTTCCAAACGTCATACAAACTCGTTATAGTTTACGATTCGATTTTACGTGACGCAGGATTCGAAGTCGTGCTTAGGGCACGGACACTGGCTTGCTGGTGATGAAGCCATGATAGCCTAGTGGTTTGACCTATGGCCTCTCAAGCAGAGGGTCGTGGGTTCGAGCCCCGGATCGCACCTCTGAGTTTTTCGGAATTTATGTGCGAAATTACATTTGTATTTTTTCATGAGCTTTTCGGTGAAGGAAAACATCGTGAGGAAACCTGCACACTCCTGTGAAGAAATTCAATGAAGTGTGAAGTTCCCAATCCGAACTGGGCCCAGCAGTGGGACATAAATAGGCCGATGACGATGATGGATACTGGCAGAACTTAAGCGCAGGAAAAGCCTTAATAAAGTTGGGAAAAAAATTGTCGTGCTTGTATTTTAAGACCCACATTCGCGACTTTCCGTAATTTTTGAAATTACTAAAAGCTTGATCATTACATTATTTTCGACAAGTAATTTTCATTCAAGACAAGGTTTAATTTCTAATTAGTAGTCCATTTGACCCTTAGAGCAATAAGAAAAGGAGACGTTAACGCACGATTTCCCATCTGCCAAAAAAGTCGGTGTAAAATGCAAGGGGTCTGTTAATTGTGTGCGTGTTTTTGGCATTTGTTTGACAGTTTTGTCTTAGTATGAGTTTGTAGGAACGTAACAAATATGGACTTGAGCGTAGACGTGTGCTGTACGTGTGTACCTCGTTCCCCTCGAAAAGTGGCAGAAAAATATTGTAGTGGATAGATAAGCCAAAGGCGCCTCCAGTCTGTCTGCTTTATGATTGACCCAACACAAGTTCACTCTCAGTGCCATGATATCACAATGAAACTTGATATTCTTTGGAAGCTCTCGCTCAAGTTCCGCCCAATCGGATAAGAAGCTTCTAAGTAACTATAAAGATTATCGTCCAGCGCGAATATTTTATCGATTAAAACTTAAAATTCATGAGTGTGCAGTTAGTTTAGTTTCGAAACAAGTCTTGCGCAGGGTATCAGGTGAACAGGCGAACAATGTGTGTACTAGGAATGCAGGCGGGCGCAGGAGGTGCGCGTTGAATAATGTACGGGCCGTCTCGGCGGACACCGCCGTCATATTGCTGATGCCTTGGTAAGCAAAGGTGGTTAAAAAACAAAGTGCAACGTAATGCAAAGCAGTTTTGCTTTACAAGCGTTTCCAGTGTGACTTTAATGCTTAATGTTTGCTTAAGATATTGTCGCTGTTGCAGTGTCATCGGATCTACTTACGCATACGAATTTTCAAGTCAATCCCACTAGGAGATGACATTTTAAACGCTCGAACTCGAAATAAATAAACAATGACCATTATCCCAATGACCATTAAATACTTTTAAGTAAATATTCAAATGACGAAATCAAGACTCCGAAATAGCCACCGGTCAAAATAGGCCTAACAACCAAAGAGAATAAACATCTCCCCACAACAAAGGTGATCGCGTGTAAAACGTGTCAACAACTAGGGCATTTAATATTAAAATCAACTACCTCTTACCGTGGGCACTTGACAGGCCGCAGTGACAGGGGCCTAGGACTTGTAATGTAGCCTTAGCGGCTCTGAATTTCTGATCGGACAGAATAGTTGTTACAAATGAAATGGTCCTTGTGATTGGACAGTTTGTTTCTTAGGGTTCCGTAAGGATGGGTACTTTCCATCAAAGCAAAGTCTCAACACAAGCTAAGGCAAAAACGGTATCCTCGGTACTTGACCGTTTTTTTTATTTACTTAGATAATGGGGCGTTCACGTCATCATGACATGAGTGACTAAGCAGAAATAATAAGTACGGACAGGAAGAACTCGTAGTCCTCCTTCTGGGAACGCACGATTCGGCGGCAGCGAAATGTACCCTGGGCGGCAAAATTACATTATAGTATGTAAAAAAAAAAACAATTTGGCAGGGAAACAAGAATGATAGTTGTATGGAAAGCTTACATCCTTGTAAAGTAATTCTATTTCAAACCTCAAACACGTTTTGAAGCTGCTCAGTTTTTAAAGATGAATCTGCCATCCAGCGACTACCTTTAGCGGTTAAAAATACAGATCCAGTTCTTTATTAATAACCCGAGCTAGTTAATCATAGAACTAAACCTGACTCTGGGTTAGATTTATCATCCGGTCTATAAAGATGTTCTATAAACAAATACATTTGCTATAGAAGCATAGGGCCTTAACACCCCTCTTTTTGCATCAGGGGTTAAAAACAAAAAAACTTTCGTCTGTCCGCCTGTTCTCCTCCACACGCAACATAAACCGATTTTCGTGAAATTTTCTGAGCAGATTCGCTAATTTTATAGTTTTTTTTTTATTTATCTTTTGGATTTTTTTATAGAAATAACTAAAAATTTTCGAAAATTACCCGAGCTTCGTGAAATTTTGTGATCAGGTTCGAATTTATTTTTTTGTCGATTTGTTTTCTTAAATAAAAAAAAAAAAACGAAAAATGTTCGAAAATTAGTTCACAGAGCCTCTAGGTCTAGTTTTGTTGTATTCCGCTACAACAGTTTGTGACAATTTCATGATTCTCTCCTTTTTCCCGAAAAAACTACTAAAACCTTAAATTTTCACGGCAGTTTCATGCCAAAACCCTGCTTTAAGGCTATCTAAACCAAACCCGTTAGTTTTCCGGTTCCATCTCTCTCTAATGCTCACTTAAGAATGCCCTCGACGGCTTCGACCGCACGTTTAAATGCTTACGCTCAATGCCAAAACGCCTGCTCGCAACGAGCGCTTGGCTTGCACAGAAAGATGCACGCTTAGAAAACACCTAGCTACTTCATACCTAGAATAGTATATGTATAGTAGACATAGTATAGTATAAGTACACAGTAGTGCATGCAAGGTCGTCCGGCGCCTCCACTGGTCACTGCGGCTAGCGGAATATGGACATAACTGTATGTACTTATAATTTTGCTTTAAGTACATTCTTCTCACTTACTAGTACAAGTACTTTTGATTTGCACATTTACCACCATATTTCTTATAAACCTATTTTAATTATAACGCAGTTTAAGTTTGTATGTCCTTTTTTGTCTCATTGACATTTCCGTTAGTAAAAAGAAGATTTAAACCTATTTTAACTAACAGACTTTATTGAAGTTTATGAATAAATTCATAAGCCTCTAGTGTAATTTTTAACCCCCGACGCAAAAAGAGGGGTGTTGTAAGTTTGACCTAAGTATGAGTGTATCCGTGTATCTGTCTGTGGAATCGTAGCTCCTAAACGAATGAACCGATTTGGACGCGGTTTTTTTTAACAAAACCTAGTTTAATCGAGTTGGATCGCAGCTAAGTTTCTTCAAAATGGGTTCAGCCGTTTTTGAGGTATCACACTTTGAAATAAAAACATCGGTGGTTTTTTAACTTTTCTAAGATGGTTAGGTTTTGACGTCTAGCGGCACGTATCGACAAAAAACGATTCTCATAGCATTCGACATGACACTTTAACCGTTAAACCGGCATTAAACCTACGACCGATATGACTCTTGGACGCTGATACCTGAATGATGAACGTTAGAGAATAACATCCGAGAAAAGGGAACTCAGAGGGTCGAGCACGACTTTACGAAAGCTGCGTAACGTAAAATCGAATAGTAAACGTTGTCGAGTTTGTATGACGTTTGGAACAGCGCCCGCCCGTGAGCGTATTAGGAACTAAAATTTAGTATGAGGTTTCTCGATCTCGATACGATAACCGTAACGTTACGCAGCTTTCGTAAAGTCGTGCTCGACCCTCTGAGCATTCGGGAATTTTTTGCACAATAATATGACGTAAGGACTTTCTGTGTTCGCATTGGCATATCATTGTGTCATTTATTGTGTAAAGACTCACACTTAGCAAACAATATCATAATCATCATACAGCCCACAGTTAACATTCCAGAACTGGGCACAGGCTTCCAGACCAGACCAGACCATACAATCAATCCGTGACCAGATTCCGGGACCACCTGTCGGATTTGGAAAAAATGCACCCTGCTCAGATGATCTGCTCATCTCTGGTAAAAAAAAATCCGACTAATTGAAAACCTCCTCCTTTTTTGAAGTCGGTTAAAAAGCAAAGTTCTGCTGCTGCAATTTCACCATCTTACGTCCAACTCCAACAGTGGAATTGTTGCCATCACCGAGCATTTTATTACCCGATTGCCCCAGGGGGTTATGTGTTGACAACAGATGACAGTAGCAAAGAATGTGGCGCCCTCGGTGCAGTAATAGCTATTTTAACATATCAAAACAAGGAATGCTTTTTGTGCTTTAATCCTCTAATGCAGTCACGAATGTGTAACTTTTCGATACTAAATTACACCCGACTTGACACATCGAACAATTGATGCCTGACCTGAACCACCGTGGAACCTTTTCACAGTAAAAGTCACACTTGACAAGGAAATCCTCATGTTTATTGTGAGAACGTTATATGGTGGGTCGGTGCGATGTAAATAGCACGACGACGTGGTGCGACGTAGGTACGTCTCGCCACCGGCGTGGCGTGTGCTCCCAGAGGAAGGACTACGGATTAGTCCGAAACATGTCGAGCTATACTCGACTAACATACGTGAGTGATCCGTTTATTTTACTATAATGGGGGTCCTCAAAACACGAGTGTGTTTTTATGAAACGAAGCGAAGCCGAGTTTCATAATAGGACCACACGAGTATTTTAAGGCCTAATTATGTAGAGTTGCATACATTACTTATCATAAGAACAAGATGGGTTCAGAAGCCGAAGGCATAATAAACCTGTCACGAATTTGCCTGTTTTTTTGTAAATCATAGACAAACATATCGAGCTGAAATTCCGTATCGACATTTTTTTTATTGAGGCCTATTTTTTTTTCATTGTATTGGCTTTTGAAGACATCATAACATAATTATGGTCTTTACCTACGGTTTCTAAATGCATAATAAAGAACTTATGATACGTGTGTAGATAAAAAAGTGAGGCATGTCCATACGTTGAGGGCGGCGCGCCGGCGGCCGCGTGTCACCGGATCCTCCGCCATTTGCAAGGCGAGCCGCCCGCGGCGGGAAAACTCGCTCCGGCGCCAATTTCGTGCGATGGAGAGGCCGATAGATCGAAAAATTGGTTAGAAGATCTATAGATTAAATGAAACCAACCTAACCATAAAAAAAAATCCTTTTTAACCCCCGACGAAAAAGAGGGGTGTTATAAGTTTGACCTGTGTTTCTGTGTATCTGTGTATCTGTCTGTGGCATCATAGCTACCACACCGATGGACCGATTTCGATGCGGTTTTTTTAATTGAAAGCTAGTTTAATCGAGATGGTTCTTAGCTAAGTTTCATTAAAACCGGTTCATGTTTCTGAAATATTGAACTTTGAAAAGACAATGTCGGGGGTTTTTCAACTTAAGTACTTATCTAAGTTGATTAGGTTAGGTTATTAAAACAACATTTTTTTGCAGACTGTACTCTTTGTTGTCTGTTCGTGTATAGATAGTCATCCAACTTACATATCCATACCAAATTTCAAGTCGATGCCATTAACCGTTAAAGAGTTCCCACCTGCGGAGACGATCCTGGCCGCACCACCAATATTTCACTACCAGATTATTGCATCGTCACCGAACTTACATAAGCATGCAAAATTTCAGCTAAATCGACCATCGGGAAGTGGGTCAAGTTTAATTTGCAAGATTTAACATACAAACATTTCAAATAAAAAACTTGTAAGATAGAGCTCCCTTTATTCTCTAGATATCGGGACATAATTGACGCTAGTAAAAGTCGAGAGCATTGACCCAAAAACGGAAATATAGATGATTAATTATATGGACAACAAACAATGCCAACGCAAAGAAAAAATCGATTATGTGAACATGAACTAGCAACCTCGCTAATTCATACCATGCGGTACGACGCACTGAGGGACATTTTGACAAATGAAAATTGACGAATTTTTCAAAGTGCTTACTCATATTCTATTCTTAAGAACACATCGTCTCGCCTGTGAGCATTTATGAGTCAGATGGTGGAAAATTGGTTGAAAATAAGACTCGTCTCTACATCTCTCTGATATGTATGTAGGAACCTAAAAATTCGTTCTTAATTTTCAAAGTCTGCTCCAGTCTCTATCAGAGTTGTCTATCAGTCAGTCAAGTCAATCAGTAACGGTAGTGTTTATAGATATGTACAGATAGTAGAATATAGATAACCCAAGCACAACTGTGGAATTGAGCTAAAACTAGAAACATTTATTTGGCTATGGCTCTACTGTTATTAGCTCAACTTTAGCCTCTATATATACGGAGCGGAGATCCTAAAATAATGTTACCATAATGCCAAAAGGATCTGCTTTTCCGCGTGTCCAAACTAATTTTCACACGGTCCTTCATTGATCTGTTAATGTAATTATAATTAAATACGACATACTAAATAACTTCATCTATAAAACGAGCCTGTTTAATCGCCGACGCCGTTCAGGCGGCATCTAAAAGCCGCATTACTAAATCGGTTTGCTACCAAGGCAGCATAGCAGGCGCGAATGTCATTATAAATTCCCTTAATCATGCAATTTTTACCGCGCTTTATACCTAGTCATAGCAGGAACCCGTATAAGCAAGCCATCGCGCGCGGGGCAGCCTTGACGCATGACGCCAGGTTAAAATGAACCGTAAGTCCGCACAAACGTACCATTTCACAGTTCTTATCAAACTGGCAAACAGACTCATGGTGATAAACATCTGAAAAGAAATAAAGTTTAAAAAATTACCTTTGGCAGCACATGTTGGAGGAGAGCGCCGGCTTTTCTTTTAGCAGCCATCTTCGTTTTTTTGGTCAGTTGCACAGCACTTTGCCTTTGGTTATAAGTTAGTATAACTGTAGTTCTAGTTCTTTGACCACATCTCAGTTAAACGGTTGGAATTACTACAAAAGAATTAATAAGTGTTCTAAAACTTCTATTGCATTGCCACGGACATGAATTAAATTAAACTGCTGCTATCAGAGACATTTAAAGAAAGCTTGGTGTGAATAATCGTCTCAAATAATTAACATTAATTGACGTCTGTCTGCGCTTGCAGCAATATTGACTCAAATGAAAAAAGTTGCAATTTACTTCCTTTGAACAACCATCGGAATAAACAAACAAATCTCTCATAGATTAAACTCATATTTTTCTGTTTAAACAAAAGCTCCACCAGGAATGCAGAAGTCAAGGGGAGCACAACCAACGTCGAGTTGCGTAAGGTCAGCCCCGTGTATTTGAAACGTGCATTCCATTTTTCGAAAAGAGGCTACTTTTTGTCGAGGGTGCAATGCCCAGTAGTTGCTGCTCCCCTATTTGCACGATACTCTTCAATGGACTTGTGTATTGTTTGCGTTCCGTACTACGCACAGCTTTTTTCTTTTTCTTTGTATGAATAGTGGAAACGGGGCGATCATTTGAAAAGCATTTATGCCCTAAAGACTCTTTTTGTTGCGTGGATAGGATAACTAGTTATACCCGTTTCGTTTACTGTGTGAAGTTTACTAGAATGTGTGAACATTCTTGACCTATTTACCCATTGAACTGCAAGTCTAGGCGACATTGCTTCGCGTGAATTTTATTAGCCCTATCTTAAAACATTTTTTATTTATTCTACCCGGTCGTAGTTTGCTACTTACTTACTTCTTGAAGAATATACGATAAAAATTAAAATGTTAATAAATCTGTAAAATGTAATGTAGAGACAGTATAAAAGGAAATATTGCTATGTAGGTATGTATGTGTGTGTGTGTATTGAAGATATTTTTAATATTAAAAATAAAATAAAATACAAGAAACCACGTATCAAAGAAGTTTTAGGTAGGTACAGGGTGTTTAATAATCAGTGAACAGAGTGAAAGAGTTAAGTTTTCTGTTGCATGTTTATTTATTTCTTAAATATCAGCAAAATTATACGTATTTTTTTTGTATTAGGAAAACATACATCAGCAGCAGCTTACTCGGTCAGTGCACCGGTCGCAGCTATTTTCTTTTTAGCGATAACGACAAGGCCACAGTAATGGCTTTCGGCACGGTGGCCGGTAACTGTTTTTTTAACTGACCAGTTGTAACTATCAAACTTCGGTTGTTAATTGCATGCGTTTATGTGGCCTTGGTACCGTATCATTTTAATTAACAATGATGATGACATTCTTTTTAGGCCTTCTTTGTATGCCGCTGATATTTTAATAAAGTCAGTAAATAAAAAAAAAACAGACATTGGTCCTTAGTAGATTGATAAAACAAAGGAGCAGTAATAAATTACTGGTTTGTTTCATTTGAATAAAGTATGAGTTTAACATACAGATGGGAATACTGTTTAGGCACTATGATGTGGTTGCTCAGTTGTTGTTGGTTCTTTAGTGTATTTTAAGTCAGTAATAATTTTAATTCAGAGAATGTTAGCAGTAATGAATAAACACTATTTCCAGAAAATCTGCTAGCCATTTTTGTCGAATATTCTTGTAATCATTTAACATCATCAGCATTTTCTGTAATCCTGGTAATCCTTATTACGTCCCGTCGGCAAGTTACGCTGACCGCCCGTTTTATGTCTCACCACCTCAATGAGGGGGTCTCATTATCCGGCAACGACCCCTCGCTGAAACCCTCGAGGTCCGTTTTTATTTTACGATTGACACGTGGAACATAGATTCGATCCCCATTTTTTTCTCCCTTACGCGCTCTATATATCATAGAAAAGGCTAAACAATACATTTTCTTGCAACGGTCCCCAACGGAAAGTAGGTCACGCAAATCGCAATAAAAGTACAATTTAAAATTAAAACCCGTTACTAGAGCAACAGGCGTTAGGCAGCGTTGTTATCAGCGAACTAAGGACCGTGAACGATGTGATTAGTTCGACGCGCGCCTGCACTCCGAAATTACTTTCAAACTTCGCTGCGTTCGATACAGTAAAACTTCTGCGAAGTTTGCATGCCTAGTAGCTATAGGTAAGCAGAAACAACTTTATATAAAACGTGATTACGTTGTTATTCCACAGAAACACGAATGGATAATCGAGACAAAATTGACAGCATTATCTAAGACTCGCCTTGAATTTCCATAACAGTTTTCAAGAGGCTGTAGATATCCTGTTTTAAAACGGCACCGAGCCGAGACCTTCAATTAAAACGCAAAAGGAAAATCCGATGCGAAAAGTAGGAAAACATTTGAAATATTTAAAAGCGAGTTACACAAGCGACTCGTGGACGGGCTAATAAATTCACTATAACAATGCCCGTCTTTTCTGCTGACATGACAAAGGAAACGCGACACGACAACTGCATCGATGGGCTAATTGCAATTTTTTTCACAGTCACCACGTACTAATGCCAAGGCCCACTTACTCATCGCAAGCTCCTATGTCCACTCCTGCCTTATGCAAACCTGTACTCGGGCAAAAACTAGAATGTCAAGACGATAAAACTTGAAACTTCGCGCGCGTCGTAACAGGTTGAAACTTTTCACCGTCGGAATGCAACAGAATAGCTTTAGGACAAACCTTTTGGCTTCACGAAAGTGTTAGGATGTTGTGATTATTTTGGTTGAAAGCAGATCGTATTCGCGAGCAAGTTGGCGAGGACGAGCGACGCACGTGTAACTCGCGCGGGAGCTGAGCGGGCACTGGCGGTGCGTTGGGTCGGTCGGCCGGCGGTCCGGCTTGCCCCCATCGCCCCCTACCCATACCGAAATGCATCAATGACACTTGAAACACACGCACATTCTGAACGCCCAATGTGAGCACAATCGATTGGGAAAAAAGTGTACCGCTTGCAGATAATCAATCTACCTACCTATACCTAGGATCTACAGTCAGGTGTTGAAACCAACTAATGTAACACGAGCCGTGTTTACTTTGAGTAGGCGAGCGAAAAATGCGCGCATCACTATTATTTTATGTCTAAGGTTAACGCACCTTATTATGATTATGACACAAAAAGATACGCTTACACAGAACATGCCGTATTTTTGCGCAGTTTAATTCAAAAGTACCTGCTCAAAAGTGAACACGCTTTGGATACGAGTCGCATTTTCATCTTTTTTTTTTCTTTATGGTGAATCACAAACACAAAATAAGGTGTCTTATCTCACATAATTACTCTACGAACCCTTTAAAGACCTTAAATCTCAGTCATAATTGTAGATCAAAACTAGGCTAATTCCGTAACCTAACTAGATACGCAACATGCTCCTAATTCAGGCGATCAATCAAGCATTACAGAGCTACAACGTCATACATACACATACCACAATACCAGTTCAATATAGATATCAACGCTCGTATACCAGGGATACATACTTATAAAGAGGCATAATCGTGTAATTACAGAGGCACACACGTCAAACAGGCTACGGTGGGATAATTCAGCACTATACATACATATTGTATCTACTTATGTGCATAAGATCCGTCATATAGGTTATTCTGCTATGCCAAAGTGTTTACACTCCAATGTTATATTCAAATTATAAGTTTATAACACTCTTTGGATGAATATTCAGTCCCACGGCTGGGCAAAAGCCTTGACTCACTCCGGGCAAAGCCCTAACAGTCCCTTATCTATACTCTACATCTACCAGTATATTTATTTATGCAAATATTCTATTTCTTTTGGGTTTCTCAAACTGTGCTCCATGGAACCCTAATCATCTAAAACAGTGCCCTAAGCACGACTTGTCGAATCCTGCGTCACGTAAAATCGAGTTTGTATGACGTTTGGAATAGCGCCCGCCCGTGTGTGTATTTGGAACTAAAATCTAGTATGAGATTTCTCGATCTCGATACGATAACCGTAACGTAACGCAGGATTCGACAAGTCGTGCTTAGGGCACTGCAGACCTGATTTTCGAAATTCTTTCACTAATAAGCTACACTGTCCCCGATTGACATAGGCTACTTTTCCCAAAAACGCAAACAAAGTTGCGGGCAAGCTAGTGAAGCTATAAGCTGGTGCAAGGACCTCTTACATTATAATAATAATAATTCCGCCTCTAAATATGTTGAAATTAAGTGGCCTCTGGCTGCAGTAGGTTTATACGTATTTATATATGCAGAGGGGTGCATCGAACGAAAATCGTAAGATAAGAAGACGCCCATTGAAACAAAAGTGGGGTTATAAGAGATTAATAATACATTAATTTATTGAATCAGGCGTTACTTTGCGGAGGTCCATATTTATGAACTAAAAACAATTACTTGTGGTCGCGGGTGAGCAAAGTAATTGTTTTTAGCTCATAATAAACTTATATGTATCAACTTGTATGTACGAAAATTACCTTTATTTTCATAAGGTCAGACTTTCAAATGGTCAGATTTTCAAAAAGTCGCTCTTTCTAATCGTCACCCTCATGGGCGTAAAAAGCGGGGGGGGGGGGGGGGGGCAGCCCCCACCCCCTGGGCCACTGACTCTTGCAATCAAACTTCAAAAAAGTTGATGAAAATAGTACCTATCCATATGAATTAATATTTTTCACCTAACTAGCTCGGAAAGGCTTTCCTTATCATTCGAAATCTTTTCGCAAAAACACTTTTCCGTGGAAAAAGTTCTTGAAATTCGAACTTGATGTCAAGTACTATCCCAGCTTAAAAAAATTTTGATGTGTTAAAAAAAAATGGGGAAAAAAAATTACAAAAAGATACTCCAATTGCGATCATGACAAGAAAATGTCTCGATCGCATTTACGTTAACGTCTCAATTACCACGGCACATTGGCAGCGTCTCTACCGGCACGTACAGTCAGCGTCAAAAGACACTCATCACTTTTCTACTTTGTCGCAATAACACACTTGTCAATCACGTATGACGCGCTGTATCTGGCTGTAGAGCGAAAAGGTACAAAAGTGATGAGGTACTCTTGACGCTGACCCTACCTATCAACAGAGATAGTAGTTTATGCAACTATTACATAATGAGGGTCCTACACACGAGTGTGGTTTTATGAAACGAGGCAAAGCCGAGTTTTACAATAAGATGACACGAGCGCTTTAAGGCCTAATTATGTAGAGTTGCATACATTACTTTATCTACACACATGTCATATTATAAGTACCTACTCTAAGATGAGTTCAGAAGGCGAAGGCATTTCACACGTCTCACTCTCACATTTCACACCTGTCACGAATTTAACGGTTTTTTTTATCATGGACAAACATACCGAGCTGACGTTTCGTATCGACTTTTTTTATTGTAAATTATGTTGGTTATTGAAGATGTTTCAAATTTGAAACTATTGTAATCGAATTCGATATCGAAAAGACGTCGGATTCGATGCCGTAATGACTTTTCGTTACTGCTGGCGACAGCAGTAACGAAAAGCTGGTAATTTTCTATGGTTTCTGAACGTAAGACCAATGCGTTCATAAACCAAGTAATGATCAGAATTACGACAATCAGTTTTACTATGATTTTTTTTATTTGATTTTTTAAAATGTCTTTTTTTACTTTAGTCGATTGGAAGTAATCGACTTGAAATTTGTTACAAGTATAAACACCCGACAACAATGCAACAATCATCAAAATCAGTGTTAAAAAAGTTTTTTTAGGCTTGACCTTAGTATTTTCCATCTCAATTACCAGGAGAGCATAACCCAGGTAGAGTACTCCGGCACGTTGCTTGCGCATCGCAAGACGTCGCACCCTGTGTGATTGCTGTAGCGACACAAATACAGCGTGTTCCGAATATACATACGTAATATTGTGTTAATGTTGCTGGTAATGGTGAAGCGCGCGTGTAGGTTAACATTGAAATGTCTAATTTAATTTAAATAAGAGCCATCGCTAGAAAACCTGCTTTCAAATAAATAAAAACGCATTCAAATCGGTTCAACCATTTAAGAGCTACGGTGCCACAGACACACACAATCAGGGGTTAAAAAACATTATCATCTACATCCCACGGCTAGGTACAGGAATCCTCTCAGTATAAAAAATAACCACATTATAAAATTGTGTGAGATAAGAATAAGGACCGGCACAGAATGGCAGGAAAAATATCAGGAATTGTACATTATGTTGTACATAATGTTGGCCTATCGGTTTGTTATAAGCAAATTATCAACTTCGAGCAGACAAAACTTAAATCCTTAAGCCGTATTATTTATCATTGAAAGACAAACTGACAACTGCTGCCTGGAAATAACCTAACCAACTTAAAATTAAAAAACAGAAAACCCGACTGCCATTCCGGGAAATAATATACCCTATGTTACGCCCACAACTGAGACGAATCTAATGACACCTCATGCGTTGAAATCCGTCGGACGGTTTAGGCTGTAGAACGTGCTAAATAATTAGACATGCAATAGCCTTCTGACATGTTTTTCATAAATCGGCTAAAAAGGAAAATATCTAAGAAGCAGTAAACCTGTGTAAAGTTCAAAATCGTATGATAAAAATTGAACAATACCTAGCTTGCAAAATGGACACTCCACAAAAATCCCATAAAGTTGTAACTATCTACAACATCAACATATATAATGTATACACAGCTATATAATTACTACTGATCAGGTGTACACAGGACACACCCTAACCCATCGTACAATTAACCTGATTCCCTTGCAATAACAACTAAATTGCACTGGCAATGCGAAATTCGGTACACATATTTGTGTATACTAAATTCAATTAGGTGACATATAGAAATTATGTATTAGTATTATCATTAATCATGTATGATCTAAGATCTATCTAGATTTATGTTCTGGGCCCTGTATAATGTAACATATAGCTATAATTTAATGCATATAGGTTACTTGAAAGAGATCGCATATAAATTTCTACTTTGTTACCAAATTGTCCGAATTGAAGGTTATTAACGTTACATAATTACGTTGATAACCTTTAATTCGGACAATTATTTCGTTGAATATACTTACTGTTTTTATTTTATTTCATCTGTCAAACAAAAAATTTAATTAATAACCGCAGCAGATTAAATTTGTACGATCCTGTATATATTTTGAAGGTCCACAGTTCTACGGCGTAGAGTCTCGTAGCTCGTAGCGCTTTCCCCGAAATGTTCGTAGCTCGTAGGCATTGCGTAGCCGAATCTCAATATTCTGGTTTGAAGTAGCGACCGTAATTATTATTTAATATTGTGTACTTTCAATTTGAAATCTCGATTTCTAAGACTTGTCACCGGTTTTTTCTTTTACAATTTTTAACCGCCAACTCAAAAAGAGGGGTGTTATAAGTTTGTCATGTGTATCTGTGTATCTGTCTGTGGCATCATAGCCACCAAACGGTAGGGCCGATTATAATGCGGTTTTTTAAATCAAAAGCTAGTTTAATCGAGATGGTTCTTAGCTAAGTTTCATTAAAACCGGTTCACCCGTTTTTGATATATTGAACTTTGAAATGACAATGTCGGGGGTTTATCAACTTTTCTAAGTTGATTAGGTTATTTTAATTGTTGACTACTGAGTAAAATTTGGTGAGGAACACAATAATTACACTAAGGCGGCGTCTTAATTGTACGCCTAACTAGTACTTTTAAACCTTCTAGTAACAAGTTTTTAATATATTGGGGGTTTCCGGTTCAAGTTACAAAAACACGCTTTTCAGGAGTTTTACGTGAAAAAAAAAAACACAACAAGCAGGGCTACCAGGGTGACATAACCGCCGTGGCAGTTAATTAGTACCGAGGGTGCGGCGCGACGGGCGCGGGCGAGGCGCGGCGTTCAGAAACTGTCGTTTTTACAGGGCTTCCCAAGTTGCCCCCATTCTGGGGCCCGAGCACAAACTGATGGTCTTAACAATAATTAAGTACGAGTAAAAATAAAATTATACCTCGTGTCATGTCATGGGGATGGGAAGCGTGCGTGGTTTTCGTATGGGGTAGTTGCTGAGATTGTTTGTTGAGATTTTACATGCATGGCATCACAGGCTTAGAAATCACAAAAGCCTAAAAAAAACGCAATTCTTTCTACTACGTTTTTGTTTTCAATATACTAAAATATGATTTTGAATTCCAATTATTTCGCGAGAAAGTTTCACATTGCACAATATTTAGCTCCGTCGCTTATTGCAGCTTGATATTTGGCAGATATTCCTTAAAAAAACAGGCAGTAAATTTGGAATGTTTATTGACCGAGCAAACGAAGTGAGCGAAGCGTCGCAGTTTCAGCTTGGACATTTTTTTTTTCGTATGTCTGTCTGCCCGCCCGCCGTCGTCCGGCTATCCGTCTACAGGACCGCATTTCTCAACCAATATTCGTGAAATTTTGTTATCAGGTTCCATAATTTTAATTATGTAGGACTTTTTTGTGGATTCATGTGTTTGAAATGAAAAAGAAAAAAAAAAACGAAAATAAGGTCGCGAGGCCTACCATCAGCCAGGTCAGCCTACAGCTCACAAAGCCACTAGTTTTAGTATTACAAGTACTTACGCAAAAAAAGATGAGACTGCGGACCCCCATACCTATCCTCGCGGACCACGGGTTAAGAAACACTGCTTCAAACGGTATTTTCTACCGTACTGTATTTGGTAATCACCTCAAGAAACCACCTCTACCACCCTAGTACTCGGTCTCGCACATTCCAGCACTGGTTACATCTGTGCCCTAAGCACGACTTGTCGAATCCTGCGTTACGTTACGGTTATCGTATCGAGATCGAGAAATCTCATACTAAATTTTAGTTCCAAATACGCTCACGGGCGGGCGCTGTTCCAAACGTCATACAAACTCGTTATAGTTTACTATTCGATTTTACGTGACGCAGGAATAGACAAGTCGTGCTTAGGGCACTGCACATGTCGCCTTGGTAGATACAGGAAATTAATAAACTATCAAGCAATATCTACCAGGGCGGCATCACAACAAAGAAGGCTGGCCCCTACGCGGGTCTATTGTGTGCTCACATAAAACATTGGGTCCGGCTAGCCCCGGAGATATTCTACAGTGCCCTAAGCACGACTTGTCGAATCCTGCGTAACGTTACGGTTATCGTATCGAGATCGAGAAATCTCATACAAAATTTTAGTTCCAAATACGCTCACGGGCGGGCGCTGTTCCAAACGTCATACAAACTCGTTATAGTTTTCTATTCGATTTTACGTGACGCAGGATTCGACAAGTCGTGCTTAGGGCACAGAATACAACTATACAGTTTGTTGTACACACTAAGAATGTGCGTACGTATTTCGTAATTATAAAAACCCCGACATTGTCATTTCAAAGTGTAATATTTCAAAAACGGGTGAGCCGATTTTAATGAAACTTAGCTAAGAACCATCTCGATTAAACTGGCTTTCGATTGAAAAAAACCGTATCGAAATCCACCCGTTTGGGAGCTATGATGCCACAGACAGATACACAGACACACAGATACTCAGATACTCAGATACACATGTCAAACTTATAACACCCCTCTTTTTCGTAGGGGGTTAAAAATGGTAACTCGTACATTTGAGAGTACATTACTTATTGTGAGCCTGTAAGTACACAATCCGTCAAAATTAAGGCTCCTTTAATCCCCAACGAAAAAGAGGGGTGTTATAAGTTTGATCTGTGTATCTGTGTGTCTGTATCTGTGTATTTGTGTATCTGTCTGTGGCTTCATAGCTCTCAAACGGATAGACTGATTTCGATGTGGTTTTTTTAATCGAAAGCTAGTTTAATCGAAATGGTTCTTAGCTACGTTTCATTAAAATCGGTTCGGTTTTTAAAATATTGAACATTTGTGATTTAGCATGAGGTTTTCGGTGAAGGAAAACATCGTGAGGAAACCTGCACACCCCTGCGAAGCAATTCAATGATGTGTGTGAAGTTCCCAATCCGCACTGGGCGTGGGAACAATGGCCCAAGCCCTCTCATTCTGAGTCTGTTTCTGTGTCCAGCAGTGGGACGTAAACAAGGCTGGTGATGATGAAAGCTGATTTTGGTCGTTACGAAGTTTACCTGAGTTTTATACGAGCATTATTAGCTTCACTGCACACTGCCATCATTAATAACTTGTATGTACGGACAGTTTGCCAAGTTGCCAACACTAACTAGTCGTGCTTCATATCATGTCACGTTAGTGTTGACGACTGTACCTAAACTAACTTTATTTAACTTTAAATTGATTGTACACAGGTACGTAATTACTACGATGAGAGCTAGATTATTGTTATCTATGTAGAGATCTCGACGACACGACATGGTAACCCAACAGTGGGTCGAGCACGACTTTTCGAAACCTGCGTCACGTTAAATCGAATAGTAAACGTTGTCGAGTTTGTATGACGTATGACGTTTGGAACAGCGCCCACCCGTGAGCGTATTTGGAACTAAAATTTGGTATGAGGTTTCTCAATCTCGATACTAACCGTAACGTTACGCAGCATTCGTAAACTCGTGCTCGACCCTCAGGCCTACAAGATTATAAGCACAGGGCGAGCCATTACATTGCTATAAATTTGTGTAGAAAAATAGTAGTTTATGCAACTGTTGCATAATGAGGGTCCTTAAAACAAGAGTGTTTTTATGAAACGAGGCGAAGCTGAGTTTCATAATAGAAGTGTTTTAAGGCCTAATTATGTAGAGTTACATACATTACTTTATCTACGCACATATTATAAGTACCTACTCTAAGATGGTTTCATAAGCGTAAGGCACAATAAACTTAAAATACCAATTCTGGTGTAAGGGTGGGCACGCGACCCGGAGTGTCGAGGTTCCGGGTTCGATTCCCGGGGTTGGTATTTTTTCTGGTTTTTCTGTGTATTCATGTTTCGGTGAGTTTATAAAAAAAATATATATATAACACAATAAACTTGTCACGAATTAGACTGTTTTTTTTTTAAATCATAAACAAACATACCGAGCTGACGTTCGGTATCGATATATTTTTGAACCCCCGACAAAAAGAGGGGTGTTATAAGTTTGACCTGTGTATCTGTGTATCTGTCTGTGGCATCGTAGCTCGCAAGCGGATGGACAGATTTCGATGCGGTTTTTTTTTTGTTCGAAAGCTAGTTTAATCGAGATGGTTCTTAGCTAAGTTTCATTAAAATCGGTTCACCCGTTTTTGAAATATTGAACTTTGAAATGACAATGTCGGGGGTTTTTCAACTTTTCTAAGTTGTAAAATTGTATTGGTTTTTACTTAACGCCACTAAGAATTTTAAATATTTTTTTACTTTTAATACAGTCGACGTCCCTAGTCCTTCTATTCCGTGGGAATTTCGAAAAGTTCCTTCGTGTGTGGTTTGCAAAACTATTTATCATAAATATTATGATACATGATGATGATGAATATAACATAATATAATCTGCGAAATTTCTAGTCTCTACTTAGCTTAGCTCCTCCAGTGATTTAGGCCGTGCGTTGCCTATCAGTCAATCACGATACTGATTTCTTGCAGGTAGAAATAAAAAGATTTCCATGAGCTAGACAAATTTTAATGGCCATATACTTAAATAAAGTGGGAATTTAAAACTAAATTATAAAGTAGCATGCGCGAGTTATATTGCTAAGCACAGCCGAACCCTCTAAACACGAACTAACTAACATCGCAGATAAGTCGACTAATATAAAAGTTCCCGTAAAGCCGGATATCAAAAGAGGCCCGGAGGGAGACAAAGGCGCTATCACCATAACGGTAAAATGTCATTTTTAATTGAGTTGCCGAACCCCCCCATCTCTAACTAATAAACGGGCAAAGCCATCTCTCCGACATTGTATCTAAGTACCGGGGCATCAGATATAGCTGGTAGGTGCTCGTTCCGGCATAATGCGACCGCCGCCGGCCGTCGTAACCGTCTAGCACAGCTAAAACCGGGCGATTCGGTTTTATACACAGCCCCTATAAAAGCAAAAGGACCGGGTATGGTACCCGGGATAAGTGGGGGCCTGTATCTTTATATCAACCCCCCCAGGCCCCCACTAGGGCATTATGACCGGGGGGTTCTTTGGACAGCTAAAAGAAATATCCGGTTGCCTTACCCGGCCAGCAGCGGGCAGGCGGTAATTCCTCTTCCAGTATTACTTTGCTTATTTACGGAGTTTATCGCGCATCGCACCTCCTGCCGGCCGCTGCTGCCCTGCTATACTATAGCACTATATGCGACTAGGTACAGTGCGCTCGAATAAAACTCAACAGCCCTTTCTGTGCAAAGAAAAAAAAAGAGCGTTAAACAAGAAAATTTTCTCTCGTTATATTTTAAAGACATTATACGACAGTATAAATAAATAAATAAATATCACGGGTCAATTTGACACCAATTGACCTAGTCCCAAACTAGGCAAAGCCTGTACTATGGGTTAGACAACGGATAAACATACTTATATAGATAAATAAATACTTATATACAAATTAAACATCCAAGACCCGAGAACAAACATATTCATCATACAAACATCTGCCCCGACCGGGATTTGAACCCGGGACCTCAAGCTTCATAGTCAGGGTCTCTAACCACTTGGCTATTCGGTCGTCGTATGTTTTTGCTTCTTTTTTATTCAAAATAACACAAGTATTCAAAGTAGAGAACTGAACTTTTATTTAAAATTCTGACAATCATATCTGATTAGCTTATCTTAAACTATACGGTACCCGAAAATGGAAAAACAAACTGTAGTTCAGTGCCCTAAGCACGACTTGTCGAATCCTGCGTCACGTAAAATCGAATAGTAAACTATAACGAGTTTGTATGACGTTTGGAACAGCGCCCGCCCGTGAGCGTATTTGGAACTAAAATTTAGTATGAGATTTCTCGGTCTCGATACGATAACCGTAACGTAACGCAGGATTCGACAAGTCGTGCTTAGGGCAGAGTACTTCAATTTTAGTAAAACTATTTTATTGAAGCTCAAAACTTGACAAAATGAACTCTACCACCTTGTTTAAAGAATCCGTCGACCACTTTCGACCACTACGTTAAGACACGCATCTATCTCTCTCTGACAAAATCGTTTGTTAGATAAGCACCTCAGTACCTCGTAAGCATTAATTATTTGTATCGACTTACCAATTCACTTATAACTGCGATCTTATACTTCAAAAACAACAACTTAAACTTAAGCTCATCGTTATCGCTACAAGAACATTAATGCTTTAAAGGTATAAAGATAGATACTCTCAAGTTATATACACGTCCAGCAAACGGACAAAATCGACCAATCCCTGAGATTCATTTAATTCACTCGGACACAGAGAGTATATTTTGTTATTATTATTAGTATACGACATTTGAAAGTCATGATTTCATATTAAGTTGTGTACACAAGTACAAGAAGACCCTTAACGTTTACAAATAAATCAAAACATAACCTCCCAACCTAGCTACGGGTGCGGTTAATAACAATAATAAAATGTACCTAATGAAATAATATCCTTTGAAGAATCGAAGCGTACCAACAATTTTATTTTTGTTTCCCGCCGAGCCCTTTTTTCGGAGGGAAAATAACTTGTTTCAGCCCAAGGCAGAGAAAAAAACAACCGTCTCTGCCGAGGTTTTATACTTATTGTGCTTCATTTAGAGAAAATGCAAATAAAAAAATCAGGTTTAAGGAGATCGCCCACCTAACGCCGAGCACCGTCTTATATATAGTAATGTGGGCCTTAATAGTTAAAGAGTAGAGCATTATATAGCTCGTTTAATAAGGCACATCGATTAGTCTAATAAAAAACTCTTCGGCTACTATGCGCTCCTGGTATTCCAGTGACGTCGTCCGAAACATTTCCGGGTACCGGCTGCCGCTGTTCGCCTAGTAATAAATAAAATCACAGAACATTTTCCACGGTTTTAAGTTCTGATAATAACCGTGCTGTTGAGATGATATTCTGCATAAACGCAATTTTTATTAGGTTTTATTTTTCATGAAAACTAGAAAATTGGGTCATTAATGTACGCTATTTCCGTTAAAATGACTTACAACAGTTATGGCGTTTTGTGTTAAATGTTCGATGGGCAAGTTCTAAGCTATATTTAGCTTTCAGAGTCATGTTATTAGATTTGCATTAAATAGATACATCGGACACCATGCCATACAATTACAATAACATTAGCAAACAGTTAGTTCACAAGCTCACATTACTCGTAACGTCCGACTTGACATTTGCAGTGAAAGAATTACAAAATGAGGCCTCTTCGCAAACTATGCGTGCCTGGTAACAAACGTGGAAATGCAAGAAAACTTGCTCCTGGTACTTAGCAAGTCTTTGTGCCCCAGTTGCTCGTACACTCATTGCAGACATTTTAAGTAGCCTAATAATGTTGGTGGTACCAAATGCTTGCCATCTATCAAATAAATAGGGTGAGAATCCGACAAAATCTGGGTGCCAATGATTGAAATCAAAGTGCCGGTAATAGGGGTCGTTTACCCTATAAAGATTTCTGAATTCGAATTCAAAGCGATTGTTAAAATGGTTTAAAATGATGTTTGTTTTTGAGATAACTTTACTGGAGTTTTTATTTGGTCGAGTGAAAATTTGAAATTACCTAACAATTTGCTTTTTGATTATCATCATGGGTTAAGTTTTCATTAATGCAGGTTACGATTTTCACGAATTCAATCAATATAATCTAACCTAATATTGTAAACATCTTACTCTTATTACCAAGTTTAGATTTACTCCTATTTCACTTTTTTACCATAAAATAAGAGCAGAATAAGAAGTTTTCTCAAGAGCAATGTCAAAGAAAAGACATCAACGTGTAGCTCTTGAAAATTTTAAACATTATTATTTAAAGAAATACAAAAAATATTTTTCGAATTGGTTCATTATCGTTTGCGTTGAATGAAAATTTGATTCTTTCAGAAGTAGCATGGACATACACCTCCGAAATTTGTATATACCTACCTAATCTCTAATTTTCATAACTTTTTGTTGCAGCCACGCATTTTCTCGGTTTCAATCAAGGAATTGACAAAGCGTAACTGAAAATTCTATCGTATGAAAAATATTGATTTAAGTAGAAGAAGGCTTTTTAATTAGTTCCGTGCGGAGTTCCATGGTTTGCGGTAACGCACACACAAACTTCTTTATTGAAAATCCTCAAAATCCGAAGTCGCCCTCCCCGATCCACCAAGAGAGCAGAAAATTTCAAAGATATTGCCAACATCGTAATCGGGCCGGGAGCAACTTGAATTTTGGGGTTTTCCCCGCCAAAGTTTGGCTCAAAGACGTCCTCAAAGCCCGCAGTGGGTGGGCTTGGGTACTAGGGTGGCAGGAACGGGGGCCGGTTGGTTTCGGAGTATCAAAGTTTGCCCCCCTCCCGGCGCGCCGCGGCTATTCGTACTAGGAGTGTAGGAGGGCCGAGAGGCTCCGTTACTTTGTTCGCCTTTTGCCTCGTGACAGAGGCACTTAAGGGAGCTCGCGCTGTAGGTTTAGCTGTGTAGCGCTCCCTTAGCAGCTCGTGACCTCGCCAGGTGAGCTGGCGGTAACCCTAGTCAATTTGCTAAATAGCCGGGACCGTATATGAACCGAGGCTGTCGCGATTTCTATCGTTAACTCTTAAATGTCATAGTTGGATTTTTTTTTTCACTAAATCAAAGTTTTTAAACGTTTTTAGCCCTTACTATTTGCACTAATTAAGAAGGTAATACAAGATTCTGTTTATACTATATTAACAAAAAATATATATTACATTTTTGCGCGCAGTGTGCCCAGTGCCTAATAAAATATTATGTATCTTGTAAGGGTAACAGGCGTGGTCCGTACAACTACTTACTAGAATAATTACAAAACATTACGCTCAGCTAAGTGTCTCACTTAATTAATAAATTGTAAAAAATAAAGTATTATTAGAACGTTACATATACTTTTTTTTCTGAAGTAACTTGTCAGCGCCGATGCATCTGCCTAGCCCCTACTTCACTATCTTAACAATTGTCAGTTTTCAATGACAATTCATTGTCAACTGCTCACTTGAAGAGCTTTTGTTTTAGCGCGCTTCATATTGTCAAAGAAATGTAGTTCGAATTGTCATATAAAACTGTCAATTGTAAAGATTGTGAAATAGTGGCCTGTACTGTACATTACTGCCGAGTTAGGGATCGGCCACACCGATGCTCAAATTACGATTACGGTGGCTTTACGCGACAAAATGTATGCAGAAAATGCTTTAATAGAACCCTTCGCATAGCATTTATCAGAAATTTTGTACGGGATATTGACCGCAATTACCTTACATGATTTTGATGAGCTCCCGATATTTGACTGAAATTACATGCACCATGATATTCATGATCACGGGCAGACAGGCGAAACGCCAGTGGGGGATGGTGCATGTAACTGCGTCGAAATATCGGGAGCTCATCAAAATCATGTAAGGTAATTGCGGTCAATATCCCGTACTTAATATGTGAAATGTAATTAATCGCGAATCATTTTAAACTGTTAGCGTTTATCAGTTTAAATAAGCTCACATGCAAATGCATTTACGATGTGTACGTAATTATACTGTGACCAATTTGAAGTCTCATTACGTCAAACAGTAGTTAATCAAGAGACTTTAATTCTGCCCAATGTTTGTAGCTCTGATGATAAATGCAACGCGTACAGCATAGTGCGTAGTTAGCTAAGCAGCAAATTAGCTAGATAAAAAAACGATGCGTTCACAGACCATTGTGCTCTTATGCTTGTAGAGTCGTGTTTCGATTACTGCTAAACTACACATTTCGTGCTGACTGTACAAATAACGTCACCCAAAAAGCTTAAGTAGTTCAAATATGAAATTTGACGACCGAATAGCCCGGTGGTTAGCTTGAGGTCCCGGGTTCGAATCCCGGTCGGGGCAGATGTTTGTATGGTGAATACAAATGTTTGTTCTCGGGTCTTGGATGTTTAATATTTATTTATGTATGTATTTATCTATATAAGTATGTTTATCCGTTGTCTAGTACCCATAGTACAGGCTTTGCCTAGTTTGGGACTAGGTCAATTGGTGTCAATTTGTCCCATGATATTTATTTATTATTTATTTATAAGTTTTCTAGTTCATTTCTCTTAATATGTTTATTCAATTAAGTGCGATCAATTAAGAGAATGGTGCGATGTGCGATCGAAAGTAGCTTAAGATTTTTTGTCGATTTAATCATATTAATTTTAACCATTCGAAGTTATATTAGGAAAAATTTAATTAAAGCTTGTCATTCATAGAATTCTAATACTTACGAAAGAATAAATGACAATTAAATCAAGTTTTCACCGCCGCATTTTGCCAGTGTTTATTAGGGTTCCGTAGTCATTATACGAGTATGTGAAAGCTTTGAGCGTTCCATCCATACTTAACCTGAAAAGGCCCTCTAGTTTCTCAATAGAGCCAGGAGGGTAACAATTACTAATTGTGATACGACACGTGTAGTAAATAAAATACACATGATATAATTCTGACTAACTTAACAAGAGATATGTTAACATATACATTTATCACAGACCGCCGGCCACACCAGTGCCCTAAGCACGACTTGTCGAATCCTGCGTTACGTTACGGTTATCGTATCGAGATCGAGAAATCTCATACAAAATTTTAGTTCCAAATACGCTCACGGGCGGGCGCTGTTCCAAACGTCATACAAACTCGTTATAGTTTACTATTCGATTTTACGTGACGCAGGATTCGACAAGTCGTGCTTAGGGCACAGTTTTCCATCGGGACACAAGTGGCCTTACTAAACCCGAAAACGGCCCAGTTATTTCGTGGAAACAGAAAAAAAATATCGTTGTCCCTAAATAGGCCGTAAAATCCCAAACTTTTATATTTATACATAACAAAGAAACAAAGCGGCCAACACAAAGATCACAACCTGAAAAGGATATATAGGTCCCCGACTCGTGGGCAATACCTCAAAGGGTCTGCCCGGACCCAAAAAAGTATATAACCCGGGTCGTAGGTACCAGGGGCGCATATACGCCGAGGCGTCTTGCGGGAAATGTTAAGAAGGGTCCGGGAGGGACAGGAAGGTGTCCCCCCTTCCGGTGGGGGGTGGGGCGTTGGGGAAAAAATTCAGCCAAGAGGACCGTACCCTTGGCTCGACCCGGCGCCGTCTGCGCCCGTAATTAGTGATGCGGCGAGCGGGATGGGAGCGTGTCGACAAAGTCGATAAACACTTTTATGCTGAAGGTTTTACAGTTTTTTTTTTTTTGTTATAACAGTCTGCTTTTAGAGGAGGTGATTATTTTTCGTTACAAAGCGTTACAAGTTTTAGCTTAAAACGCTCCAGGGGATGGGATGAAAAAAAAACTGTGAGCACAGACTCGTTTTGGTTTTTTTGACAGATTTAAGGAGCTCTTAAATGCGACGCGGTCCTTGAAAATTCTAATGCCTGGTCTGGTCTCCAAGTCTGACAAATGGCAAATTCCAATGTGAAGCTTATCTAATTGCTATAATTTGACTGAATTGCAGTATTTGATTTAAATTGATATCTCAAATCATTCATTCGTGTTAATGTCTATCTTTTAAAAATTGACAAAAGCACAACACGTTACCAAGCCATCCATCCCCAAAGATGCAGTTCTAAAAACTGTCGACAAAATCCATCGATCCGCCCCATCCCTCGCAGATTATGACAAGATACAGGGCACAGGGGCCGCTAACGACGGCCGGGAGCCGTCAAAAGAACCTAACATTAACGTTATTATAACTTTTTCTAGCCCCCTACACGCGACATCCGCCGTCCCTCGGTGCGCGTGTGGTTTTTAGAATACTAGGCAAGCTTGAACTAAAATAATCGCGAGGCGATGATGGTGATGGAAATTCACGAGTAGCGTGTAAAGAATAATGGTTGGGTTCGAACTTCGAACGCTATGCGGTTATGGATTCCTTTTTTTTTTTCATATAAGAGAGGGAAAACGAGCAGGCGGATCACCGGCAACACAAGGGGAATCACAGGTGCGTTGCTAGCCCTTTAAGGAATAGGTAGGCTCGTTTTTTAAACCTTGTCATTGGGTGCATATTAACATATGTATTTAGTTTTAATTTAATGTAATATTTAAATTGTATTTGTTGTTTTCAAGTAGGCATAACAGAAGCGGGCTGCTTTCTAACTGCATTGCAACTGCCAACTGCTGATTACCCATGCATTTTAATCGCAGCGTGTAGTTTTGCTGACTGCAGTGGATGGAACTGCAATGGAAAATGAACGGGCAGTTAGCAGTTACAATGCAGTCGGAGTACAGAGTACAGTTCGTCTGTAACAGCCCCTATTATCGTTTTTTTTTTGTTAATATATTCCTATCTTTTGTACACGCTTCTGTCTGACACTTGTGCTATTAATAAAACCCTATTTTAAACTGCAATTAATCATAAAAGAACATACTTTACCATGTACTCAGAGTGCCTTCATTGCCACCACGTACCTGAAACAAACAACATTATGTTACTATTCTATTGTTATTATTTGAAAAACATAATTATTGTGCTTCGTGTACACTGGGCACATGGTTAATAAGGCCCGCCCTAAGAAGGAAATGTTTAGAAGAAACCAATTTATAAAAAAATGCAACGAATTCAATAAATGTTTTTACTGTTTAATAATGCTTCAATTCGATTTATTTTATTATACTTACAATAATATTTTGATTTGGCTCTGTTCACTATGGGCCTTATTAAAAACCCGTAAAAAAGGCACTACGTTCGTGCGTTTTATAAAAAAATAAGGCTTATTTTGTTATTTATGTTAAGGTTCTATGTGGGTAGTTGCGGATGCGGAAACTTTAAAACAGAGACCACCCACAATTTCAAGTTCATTACTGAAAACGCAAAGTAATTTTCCTATCACTGAAATTTTCCCGCGACGTAGACTTTATAGCGTCGCGGTTACTGGGCCGAAACTCCCAAAAGCTTGGCTCATTGAGCTTTTAACTGTAACTCTACATAAAGCTCCAACGCAGCTTACTAAGCGTTAATTTGCGCTGTATAATGCGACCCTCTACCCTCCCTAATTCCGGTTAGTTTCCACGCTAGCTGCTACAAATACTTTTCCTTTAGTTTCGTTTCACCCGATATCGCTGTTATCTAGTTAGCCGGGGTCGACGAGGGTCCGAAGGGTCCGCACTAAGTACCAGGACCGCACACGTAGGTAGGAGGCTCGCGTGATGCCACCCGCCAACTTATTTATAAACGTCCGCGAAACCTGGCGAAACGTAATGCGAGTGAGGGATTGTGTTCGCGCGCTGAAACCAATTAGGCCACTATGATCTCTTGGTAATAACATTTTTCCTCTTTTATTTCTCCGCGTATTGTACGCCCAGCTGCTGGGAGAAGGTACCCCCCGGTGTGCTACCGCCGTCACGGGGAGGGTACCTTTTCTCTGCATCCGACTGTACACGCGCCATATTGTTTTCCTGGGACGGCGAGGACTAATAACGCTGTTTAATATACAGATACTACACGTCCTGCGTCCATGCGCGCGAGACCCTAGTCCCGGGCGGCGTTTAAAAAATATAATAACAACGTCGACCGCGGCGCATACTTGACCCTCCACGACTCCTAGCTACCCCCACCCTTATAAATTTTACCTTAAAAATCCGCAAATTCGGGGCCCCGGCACGGCCGCTGGACCTTTCCCGAAAAGGGTCTGCCGAAAGGGATTTGCCTTGGGATCGGGCATTCCGGTCTACACTTATACAAAATGTCCAATATGAGCACCCTGCAACCCTCGGGGCCCGGACATACCTAAGAGCTGGATCCCGTCGCCCGTAAACAAAGAAGTTTGTTGCCTGCCCGCTCCTGCTACCCTGGTGCGATAAAACCCCCGTCCTTTGTAAAGCCACTGTTTGTTTGACACTCAAACGAATCTTTTTGCCTCCTAATTTGTTGGTAGCAAATGGGAAATTATTTTAATTAAGTAGGTTTTTTTTTTTGGAAATTAATACTTATAGCGGGAATCGTTATGAGGCACGGCGGGGACGCTAATTATTAACTTCCACTCAAATTACTTCTTAGAGACGAACAGACAAAAACCCAGAAATTCACAATTAGAAGCGATTACTTTCATTAGCCAAAAAGTATAATATTGTGAAACTCACACACTATGTCATCATCATAAATTTAAGATCTACCTACCTTAACCTACCTATTTTAACTTGTACGATTAACTGACCCTTACAATCGTCCCTCAGTCACTATAACTGTAACTAATTCGAACCACTAATATTTAGCCAATTACTTGGAAGCCAAAAACATTGTTATGTAAATGAAACCGCATAAATGCTGTCGTCATTCGTACGATATTCACAAACTTGCCGAATGTGGAGGGCGAAAGGGCATGTATGTGTACATACAGGGGTGTTATTTTCTAAGATTATTCACGGCTCTTTCAGGGTCAAAGTGTCAAATAAAAAAAAAACGGCCAAGTGCGAGTCGGACTCGCGCACGAGGGTTCCGTAAAAAGATTTTAACGCTTTTCCCCAGTGTTTTAAGAAGTCCAGTGCAAGCAGAACCCTGCTCCTAAGCAAAATGTACGCAGTGTGGGGTAAACTTATATTGGCCTGCGAAATCTACAGACAGACATAAAATTTAAGATTTTGAGACTTTTATGAGTGGTTGTGCTATAAGAGCTACTTTCATACCAAATTTCAAGTTTCTCGGACAACTGGAAGTAGTACCCTTTAGGTTTTTGGATTTCGGCAATTTGTATGGAAATAGCCTTTTTAATGACTGTATCTTTTGATTGCGTTGACTTAGAAGGATGATTTTTTTCACAGCTTCAAGGGACCGCAGGCTTGAGTATTCGATATTAATTTCAGCATGCTACCTCCACGCGTTCCAGAGAAAAAGGGTCTTTACATACAGACAGACAGACAGACGGACAAGAAAGTGATCCTATAAGGGTTCCGTTTTTTCCATTTGAGGTAGGGAACCCTAAAAATCGAGGCAGCGTTAACGAATCAAGCTACCGTCGCTAATATCGGACATAGAGCCACTTTTAAGCAGAAATAAAAATCCCCTTTATTCCCTATCCCGTGGAAATTTTGAAAAATCCCGTCTTAGTGCACATCTATGATTCTCAAAGAATATGTCTGTAAACTTTCAAGTCTCGTAATGACTGACTAGCGGATAAATATATATCCGCTATAGTCAGTCATTATGAAAATAATACTGTTTGTTCTTCATTCCGCAGAAATTTCAGAAAATCCTGTAAAAGGTTTTTAGCTCTTATTGTTGGACGCCAAATTTGAAATCTCTAATAATTACAGTTACGGAGATAGAGCCACTTTGAATCGAAAATACAAATTCCTTTACTCTATATGGCGTTTGGGAATTTCGAAAAATCCTTCCTTAGTGTACCTCTATGATACTTGCATGCCAAATTTCAAGTCTCTAGCACCAGTAGTCGCGTCAGTCAGCGAAAAAACCTTTCCCCTGTCAAAATTTTTATGACATTGTTATAAGATTGTTTTTTGCCTGGCCCGTGGGAAAGGTTTTTCTACTATGTCTATATTGTTTTATAGGTATAATAGCTTATGCCCCGCGACTTTGCCCCCGTGAAATATTTAACAATGGGCTAGTTCGCTATCCCGAAGGAATTTCGAGAAATCCCTTCTTAGTGCACCTCTAGGATACTCAAGGTATATGTTTGAGAAATTTCAATTCTCTAGGTCCAGTGGTTTAGGCTGTGCGTTGTCTGTCAGCCAGTCAGTCAGTTAGTCACGGTACTGTTTTATAGGTATAGATTATGTCGCACACAAACTATATTTTTTTTTAACTCTTCAATATAATGCTTGCACGTTTTTTTTGCGCGCGTGTAAACTGTACTCACTTTACTCTCTACTCGCAATACTCAAATAAACGTACTGGGAGCCGGTGGTACTTCAACTCTATTCACTAATAACGTTTTCTAATTATACAGAACAAGTCCGGAAAGTCAAATATTTGCACAAAACTAGGCAAATTTTAATTATTACCGCAAATACGAAGACTATATTGAACATACCTAATACAATTATATCTATCTATCTATCTATACTTATAAAACAGTACCGTGACTGACTGGCTGACTGACAAACAAAACGCACGGCCTAAACCACTGGACCTAGAGACTTGAAATTTGGCAAACATATACCTTGAGTATAATAGAGGTGCACTAAGAAGGGATTTTACGAAATTCCCACGGGATAGGGAACCAGCCCATTTTGAAGTATTTCACAGGGGTAAAGCGGCGGGCATAAGCTAGTGTAGGTATAAATCGAAACGATTATTGCAACCTTAGGTTAGGGGTAGAGTTGACTCTACCTGTATTAATCAAAAATAATAATTACACAATAAGTTGCCTCTACGAAAAATTTTCATCGTTATCATCATCACCAGCCTTTTCTTACGTCCCACTGCTGGGCACAAGCCTCCTCTCAGAGGACAAACACGAAAAACGAACGAAAAATTTTACTGAATAAAATCTATACAGCCAAATTGTATGTCGTATTGACATGTTGCAGAGGCATGTAGATATTAAGTTGATAATTCACCTGTGGCACACAATAAATAATTTGACAATATTTTGACAGCTTCAGCTTCACCAAATTTACAATTGTCAGTTTACAATGACAATTCGGTGTCAACTGCTGACTTGCAGAGTTTTTCTTTTAGCGCGCTCCATATTGGCAAAGAAATGTACTTCGAATCGTCATTGTAAACTGACAATTGTAAAGTTGGGGAAAAATTATATGGACATGATCATGGTCCAACAATTTTGTGTGATGCTGAATCTATCTGTCACATCACTGATGTGATGTCACACAAAAAAAAATACCCGAGTGTTCTTAAAAAAACTGCGACGTTTTTTTGCTTAATTAATTAAGGCGCAAATTGATTATTTCGTCGGGTAGGAGGTATAAAAAGCGGTACCAGGGCCGCAGCGGGCGGTAGGGGGTCGCCGGCGAGTGGGAAATGTGGTAGCAGACACACGAACCCCGCTGCCCCGGTACTGAACGCAAAAACGGCTTCCATTTTTCTCCATACAATGACAATGCAAAGAAAAATCCGTTAAGCACCTGGACTTGAACCAGCAACCTCGGTAATCCGTACCACGCTCCACCAATTAAGCTATACTTAACGTCCAGCTGCTTAACGGATTTTTCTTTAACGTTAAGTATAGCTTAATTGGTGGAGCGTGGTACGGATTACCGAGGTTGCTGGTTCAAGTCCAGCTGCTTAACGGATTTTTCTTTGCATTGTCATTGTATGTTGAATTTCATTCTATGAATGTTTCATAAAAATAAAAACAAAAATAATCAATAAATCGATTATTTTCATTGTTCCATTTTTCTTTTTTTTATTTAACAATTTTCTTAAAATGTAGATAGGTTATATCCTACGCTGTCAGAATCTTGACTTAAATTAGATAGCTATAGTTTAGTTGCATATTTTTAACCGACTTCAAAAAAAGGTGAAAGTTCTCAATTCGTCGGATTTTTTTTTTGTTGTTTCAAATGTGTCTATGTGAATAAATGTCTCTCTATCTCTCATGTGCGGTAAAATCAAATGGCTAAATGGGTAAAAAATTAGTAAAGCTAGGCTGACTAGCTAGCATAATCAATCTACCTTTTCAGGTTTTCGTAGTCCAAAAGGAACCCTTATAGTTTCGCCTTGTCCGTCGGTCTGTCTGTCCGGCTTAGCTCAGAAACTCTTGCTAGTAGAAAGCTGTAATTTGTCATAGATTCCATAGATATAGGTACAATACATAATTCTAATCTTCTTAAGGCTTACTACTTGTCACTAACTTAATAACTTGTTTCTGTCTTCGGTCCATCTCGATTCTTACTGTCTCTGTTATATCTAGTCCTTTGAAATGCTTTTCACCTGTGGCCTTTTTGACGTTTTCACTCATGTTTTGTATAAGTAGGGTATGTATTGTATATGTAGGTATATGTTTATTTATGTAGTATATTTATCTGTAGTTATTAATTTAATTTAAGTTGTTGTTAATTTTAAGTTTCTCCTTTCTGTTCATTTCTGCCACCTAATTTAGCTTCTTCATCTTGGTTTCTGTATTTTGGTTGTCTGTAAGAGATCGCTTTTAAGCGATAAGACCGCCTATTGTCTACCATACCTGTTTTCTGTAATCTATTTGTACTATTTTTGTGGTTTTCAATAAAGAATATTTGTATTGTTGTATTGTATAATTAACCAGACCGACAAAGTGTAATGGTAGAATAAAATGTTGAAAAAAAATGTTTTGTGGGTACCTCCTCCCCTCCGACACACATAAAACTGGGAATTACTTTTTTTAGTCACGCACCCCCGGCGCATTATCTCATGCTAAGATTTAATAGAGCGTTTTCAAATTGCAATTCGACAAAACGAATAAAACGACCCAATCGAAAAAACAAAGTCACAATAATAAGCAATAATAATAATCTTAAGACACCTCAAGTATTTTCCTGCAGCCAGTACACGAGACGGCCGGCGCGCCCGGCGTACTAGCGTTATTATTTACCGGCTTTATCATTTCGAAAATTTCATATTCCCGCACTTGGACGTTTGAGGTTTAAAAGCGTAAGGGGGACGTCAACTTTTTGCCTACGAGTACGCTTAGTAGTTACGCCCAAGAGTACCAGGACCCAGGAGCCAGGAGCCAGGAGCCAGGGGGCTGGGGTGGCTAGAAATAATAACCCCGGCGCATGCAAGACGGGCGCGGGGCGCGGGGCGCGGGGCGCGGGGCGCGGGGCGCTGGACATTCGTGTTAACTATGTACTCTATTGGCTGTATGCTGCCCTGGCGTTTGGATAATTATGAAGT
The DNA here is from genome assembly GCA_963691665.1 of Clepsis dumicolana. Taxonomy (NCBI): domain Eukaryota; kingdom Metazoa; phylum Arthropoda; class Insecta; order Lepidoptera; family Tortricidae; genus Clepsis; species Clepsis dumicolana. The sequence goes on from OY829526.1 coordinate 3,901,839, forward strand.
TGATAGGAATAAAAAAAACTGGAATGTTTCAACTTTAAGCAGTTTATTTTAAGATTAGAAAATTTAATTCGCACACATTTTTAAATAAAACGAAGACGCTATTTAATTTGTTTACTTTTACGAGGAAAACATGAACACCGCTAATAAGTTATTTTTTTACAGTTGATTAAAAAGTGGTACTTTTTGTGGCTATGTATAGTGCTGAAAGTTGGATTTTCCGCACTAGTGCTTTTTACCTTTCCAATGCGCCGGTGGGTGCGTGCGCACCGCCTGACCTCAGACGCGCGTCTGACCTCACTACAGGCGCTGGCGGGTGATGATGGACGCTCGTGCCTACCGCAGCGCCTTTGGTTTCGTTGTCATTTTTTCGCTAATGTGTTATAAAACGTCGTTTGGCCGTTTGGCTTGGCGGCTCGTTGAAATTGACATACTTCCCGCACTCGTATCAAAAAGTATTATTTTTCCCATTTGTCTTCGAATTGCCGAAAATCGAAGTCAGCAATTGTTATTGCGAAAATAACAATAACGATTGCTGGCTTCGCAGTATTTAATTTACGGACTCGCAAGCTCGTCCGTTAATAGTTTATTAATACCCAAAGCATAGGAAGTGAACAATTGCTGCATGGAGTATCTTAGCTTAAAAACACAAACAGCATGTTACCTCCAATTTTGTATAAAATGCCGTAATAGACCCCTCGTCTAACCACACCCGAAACATGACATAATTATAAGGAACATAACGTCAATATTTCATTGCATGTTCGAGAAATACTATGTACATATTTATATTCGATTATGATTATTTACTATTGCCTATCTCACTTTGTTGTGAACCATTGGTTATCAAGTCTCACTTCAAAACTATTCAAACAATAAAATACTAACGATTTTCAATAACCATAGACTGTCAACAAAAAACACTGCGATTACTTTCTAAATTATTCACGAAAAAGCGCTTTCTAAACTTCGTAGCACTTGCTACGGCGTAGCGACTACCACCCCGGCTAATGTATCAGTAAAAGTAACTAAAGTGACAAAGAAGTCGTATTAGAGCCGCCTATGTACATATAATACAGCTGTTAATATAAGGCGACGGCGACGCTCACCCATCAGGGTCCCTAGTATTTTTAATGAAAGCTGCGGCGTCGGGCGGGCGAACTGTACCGTATTAATCTTAGCAGCGGACGTCCTAACCTCCTGCGGCCCCGGCGGCCCTGGTAGGTGGTGTCCAAGGATCCCCGCCTAGGGGGCGACTTTCCCCGATTTTTCTCCATTTTCCCTACTTTTTCGCTGCATGCATTATGCAGGGCGGTACGGGATTCGAAATTTATCGACGCCGAAATAAAACTAATGTATGTTCGTATAACGCAACAGAAAATAGACTGTTTAAAATAATACACTCAGCGATGAAACGAAACAGTAGAGTGAGCGATACAAAGTGTGTCTGTGTCATTCTGTGTGTCGACCGCTGGCGCGTCGCCGGAATCACGTGTCAATAAAAGAATCAACCCCCGTTTATTTTTCATTTCAGCGGGAAACGAGGAAATTACGAGCGAGTAAAAAAAACGTCTCGATCTTCGCCGGGCAAAAAAATCCGCCGAAAAGGAAGCGAGCGACCATTAGGGTATTATCGGGGAAAAAAGGGCGGAGGGGAAAATCAGAAAAAAATGCTCGTAGCCACCCTTTCCTTTTCGTGAGCGTCGCCTCGGTGCCCCCCTTACATTAGACTCCCGGCGGGGGCATGTATGGAGGGGGCGAATTACATAAACGGCAGGTGAATTTGGAAAATTAAAGTTAGTACACTATCAGGTTAGCCGGCTTACTGCCCGCCGGACACCGACCTACTTACGGCAAACCGTTCCGGGAAACCAGCCGCCGCCTCGACTGAACTTTTGGACAATTTCACTACATTTCATGATAATAATTACGAACACACAACTTTTTGGAAGTGGAAATTTTTTACATGATTCTTTAGCAAAATTGCTAAAGAATTTTGTTTAATATTCGTGATGTCGATTTGCCAAAAAAATTAAAAATGCCGTTGTCATTGTCACGAGTCTGTAACACTTTATTTTAAGTTCTTTTATTGTTCGACTACGGTACACTCTCAAACAAAAACCCTATGACTACCTGGCTACTCTATAAAGGTTAAAATTGCACTGCATTTTGTTACTTAATAAATTACCGGGCAAGTTGTACGAAAGCAACGATAATGTTATCGGACACTGCAAGTTGATTTTTATACGGATGACGTCACACTTTTAACGTGAAAATCTGCATATTTACAGAACATTCATTTTGTAACTGAATGCGTATCAATAGTTGTGTGCAAACTTAGTGACGTGTTTATTAACTTATCGTACTAAATAAAAAATTCTTCGTGCAAATGCAAGTAAAAACCGGCCAAGAGTGTGTCGGGCAAGTCCAGGGTAGGGTGCCGTAGCCATTACGGAAAGTCCTTGCATATCTAGTTTTTATAGGTGATTTTTTTTACTAGGTAAGTAATATTTATAACCTCAATTGCGCTAATCTTACGCTAAGTTCGCCTTTGTACTACATTTTCTGTTTTGGTATATTTCATTGTAATTGTTTTGTATTATTATGTGGAATAAAGTTTAGGTACATAATACAACACATACTAATCTATAAAGCCTACTTAGCTGTGATAGTTTTTCTTTTTAATTCACTACGAGCACGTCCGCGTCATTCTACACCACGTTGTCAGCGTAATTAATATGTATATCCATGCCAAATTACAGCTTATAAGTAGCAAGAGTCTCAGCTGTGCCAGAGAACATTGCGAAACTATAAAGGGGTCCTTGTTGACTGCGGAACCCTAAAAAACTAAGATACTGTTCAGACGACCCCTAGCTACCAGGGCGGCATAGCAATTCAAGAGGCTCACAAAAGAAATCCAAAGGGACAAACGCTAACGAGTGCGTTCGAGGTCGGCTGAGACGCGTCAATATCAAAATAATTCATGTGTGACAATAATTAAGAGGTTTCCCCCGATCCCCCGTTGTCCCCTTGGGGTACGAGGGGGGAGGGGGACGAGCCCTGTCTCGCTTATGACTCGATAGGTACCGCTGTGTGGTAGGAGTGATTGGGTTCCCAAGGAAATATTGTTTGCAGGGAACACCCGAAACGGTAATTACGTGCGTGTGTAATTATAGTTTTAGTCGTAGTTGGGTAGAATTAAGCTTAGAATTAAGTATGTTTGCGAAATGAGGACAGCATTTAGTTAGCTTTCTTTTGATGCCAGTGCCAGTATTTCAATATTGCATTGTCATCGGATCGACGTAGCATGTACGAAATACATTTTAAGTCATTTTAAACAGAAAAGGCTTTAAAAAGTCTAAGAGATCATAAGCGTACTTCAGTACCCACATACACTTTTGGCGTCTCCAGGCTTGCAAGATTTCATTAACACACAACTTACATGCACATGAATTAGGTATATTAACTTGGACGTACCAAAAACTAAGTTACACCGCAACCAATAAAACAATGGCCACCAATAAAAACGTACACTAGGAGCGCATAAAGCGTCAGAAGTACTAATTTGTACGAGTTAATAGAGGCGCACCTACGGCCGAGTCGGGTCCGAAATGATTATTTAATAGTAAACCCTCCCCCCGAGGTGGGGGGGCATGGGACCCTAGAAAAAGTTTCGCTGCCACGTCTATCAAACTAAGGGAGCGGACAGGGAAAACCTTTGAATAGGCTCTGCGAAGCTTATGTGCCCCGGATACTATACATGCGTGGTATTATATAACTAATACTTTATTTTATCTACATAAGCTCTATAATGCGTTCAGAAACCGTAGAAAATGACCAGCATTGCAGTATTTCGATATCGAATTCCATTTTTCGAATTTGACGACCAACGTAATTTACAATCATAGTGAAATAAAACGGATCACTCACGTATATAAGTCGAGTTCAGTCCGACATGTATAATTAATAATGTGAAATTGTTTTTTTTTGAAATTTGAAAAAAAAAACAGTTTACGAAACGTCAGCTCGGTATATTTGTCTATGATTTAAAAAAAAACAGTCAAATTCGTGACAGGTATGGGTATGATATATGCCTTCGGCTTCTGAACCCATCTTAGAGTACTTATAATATGTGTGTAGATAAAGTAATGTATGCAACTCCACATAATTAGGCCTTAACACTCGTGTTTTAAGGACCCTCATTATGTAGCAGTTGCATAAACTACAATTATAAAGTGGTTTGCAGTTTTACCACATCATGATGGTAAGCGAAGATGTGGTCTATGGATGGAGCACGCTTGCCAGTCACCCTAGACTTAAAGACTACGGCGCTCATCAAACCTAAAAGTAGTAAGGTAATCCGGTTAATATCCCGTATTAAATATTATCATTATATCATTGTGGTCAAAAACTAAAATGAAGCAATTTTGGCCAATACGTTTAAGTTTTAGTCGGAAAATTCATTAAATTCTGTTCCATAGCTTCCGTGCTCCCGAAACTTATCGCATGCGGTTGCTTTAACTATAACATAACACATAACATAACCAACGTTACGTAGGCCGCATAGCATGTACCTAGTGTAGTTATGGGAGGGAAATTGCAAACTTAAAAAAATCTAATTGCTTTCTTTACGTTGCGTTTTTAACCCCCGACCCAAAAAGAGGGCGTTATTTATAAGTTTGACATGTGTATCTGTCTGCGGCATCATAGCTCCCAAACGGATAGACCGATAGACTGATTTCCATGTGGTTTTTTTAATTGAAAGCTAGTTTAATCGAGATGGTTCTTGGCTAAGTTTCATTAAAATCAGTTGAGCCGTTTTTGAAATATCGAAGTTTGAAATGACAGTGGACTGGAATGGAAGGTTTCAACTTTTTTAAGTTGGTTAGGTTAGTCCTGCCTGCATGACATCATAGATATATTATGTTGCATAACATTGCTTACAAAGCCTCTGTAAGTTGAAAAGCAAATGAAACTGCTGATGATGATGATATGAAATTGAACGCTTTGAGAAATAGCAAAATCTAAGCGTACAGCATAAATATCAGCACAACCAGGGTAGCATAAAAGGTCAGAGCTACATCGCTACGTATAGGACAGGGCACGACGCTGTCAGTGCAGATTATATGGGGTTGAGTGTACCAAGGGCTCCCACGGGCTGCGATAGGTTCGCCACGTACTTTGCTACCAGGAGAAAAGAGGGAGGCGGGAGGTGGCATTTTACCATACCCGCGTTATGCGAGTCTGTTAGTTTTTTTTTACATTCAAGCACAAAGTCACTGATTAAGAGCCGAATCGACGTAAAATTACTTAACCATGCTTAAATGCAGTTATAGTTAGGAAGTTTATGTAGAAACAATGTTTCAGCCTTGGGGGAGGGCTACGTCCAGCAGTGGAAGTCTTTTGGGTGACATGACATGATGATGTTTCAGTTTTACCATTGAAGTTACACGGGTCAATGAAACCAGCGCATAAACGCATAAGGCTAGTGAAAAGTAGTAAAAAGAAAAACACGTTTTATAGTTTCCAGTGCCCTTAGTGTAATCAAAAACCACAAAATGCTCAGAGCGCCTAGTGTAATCGCTGACCAGGCCAAGAAACACGTCTCGATCGCGTTGGCGTTTAACAATTCTCATACTATTTGACACTTTAACGCAAACGCGATCGAGACGTATTTTGTGCTTTTTGATTACACTAAGGGCACAGGGATCAAGTTTAAAATTTAAATAGAATTAGATGGAAAGTGTGCCTATAGCTTATTACCTCAATGGAAAGACAAACCTTGTTCCATCCAAACTGCCGTATCCAAAAGTGCCTGCCTTAGATGGTGCCTGGCGCCGCGTCCGTAAACCCAGCGCGGGTCGGGCTACACAGTAATGATTTACGCACCCTTAAAACATTTATCGAAACTCCTATAAGCCCATGCTTCCCTGATTTTTGTCTGCTCTGATCATCCGATAAATCAACTGGAATCGTTAAATTTTAACGCTACAGGCTCGTTGGTCGCGTTGCTGAATTAAGTTTATACCAAATTTATTAAATACCAAAATCCGTCTTGATCCTCTAGTGTGATGTACTTACACAAAAAAAACGGCCAGGGGAGTCTTAAGTCTTAACCTTTTTAATTAATGACTATGTATACATTATACATATGAACTTAGAAGTTTGATTTTTTTCAAGCTTCAAGGGACTACAGGCTTGAGCTTGACAATCTGATATTAATTTCAGCACGCGTTGCAGAGAAAAAGGGTCTTGTCAGACAGACAGACGAACAACAAAATGATCCCATAAGGGTACCGTTTTTCCTTTTGAAGTGCGGAACCCTAAAAACGTCTCAATCGCTTTCGCGTCAACGTCTCAGTCAATATCCATGAACAAATCGGCAGGGTCTCTGGCGGCACGTTATTCTAATAATACCTACCTAGTATTTGATATTTAGCGCGAACGCGATAGAGACGTGTTTTCTTGTGTCAAAAATTTCACAAGAGGCTCAGTGCCCTAAGCACGACTTGTCGAATCCTGCGTCACGTAAAATCGAATAGTAAACTATAACGAGTTTGTATGACGTTTGGAACAGCGCCCGCCCGTGAGCGTATTTGGAACTAAAATTTAGTATGAGATTTCTCGATCTCGATACGATAACCGTAACGTAACGCAGGATTCGACAAGTCGTGCTTAGGGCACTGCTGCTAATGAATTTCACACCTAACTATCATTATAATTAGGGTCACATTATCCCCGACGAAAAAACTCGTATTTTAGCACAACACTTGACTTTTTAGAAAAATGACACGAGCATTAATGAGTGACTGACACGAAGCTGCGTGTCTGGTTGCACGAGTTAGCTTGTGTGTGTGACGTTGTGTTGGAGAAAAAAAACAAGCCAGAGCTAGTACTAGTGCCTACCCTTAAACTCGTGTTAACCCTTAAACTAATGTTTCAAACGTCATACAAACTCGACAACGCGACGTTTACTATTCGAATTTACGTTACGCAGCTTTCGTAAAGTCGTGCTCGACCCTCTGCAACCAAAGTAGTTTGCGCTCAAACTAGTTTGACACCAGCGCATGACCGTAGCGCACGCTGATATGTCACAGTTGGGGTGGCGTGCAAGCTGCATGCGACAGGCGCACAGGTGCAGACGATAAGTGCATGCGTCTTATGGCAAACAATATTGCATACACTTGACGCAGAAATTGAAAGTTGAAGATAGCTTATCCGCTCCTTTCCCGGTGATTTGTTAAGGAAATGTCATTGGTTTTAAAATGTGAACATCTGGTTTGAAGATCAAAGTATAACACACCGAAAATTAAAAAAAAAATGTGGGATGAGAGCAATTAAAGAAAGAAAACTGCTCCCTTATACTACAGTACGACTAATAAAAAATAACTAATTTATAACTTTGTAAATCATTCGAAATATTATTGAAGACGCAAAGTAATAAACACAGGGTTCCCTTCCTAGTTACGCCATTTTGAGATGTTTAGCTGCTGTTTTCGCAGGTCTAATCGACTTTACATTTACTTTCGAAATGAATAACTTGCTGCAAGTCAGCTTTATGGGTTTTCCGCACTAAGCCAAGTAATCAGACCCCTGAAATTTCAACACTTCTCGCAACTCGACTCGAGCCTTCGAACAATTCATCAGTCGCGTCGAATGTAAGGATAAGCGCAGCGGACGGTGCCAAGCCGGGCGGCGGGCGCAAATAAATGCCAGTTAAAACCCCTTGCGCCGCGGGGGGGGGGGGGGGGGGGGGGCGCCCACCCCGTTGTCATTTACCCTACTTACCGTCGCTACCAGGCGAGCATACAAGCAGCGGAGAATTTTAACGGAATTAGTCGCGAGGCTGCCCGCACCCGCCTGCAGGGCGCCGCAGTAAATTCACCACACATGTAGGATGTAGGTTTTAGGTTGCGCCGCCCACCTCCACGCCTGGCCTGCGCGCCTAGTAACTCGCGACACGAGGTGTCTACACGCAATGCCGCAAAAAACGTTGTAGGGGAAAAAAAAGTGTTACTTTACTTGGTTATAAAGGCACGTCGTGAAAATACAGACGGTAGGTACCAACGATATTCCAGTGCCCTAAGCACGACTTGTCGAATCCTGCGTCACGTAAAATCGAATAGTAAACTATAACGAGTTTGTATGACGTTTGGAACAGCGCCCGCCCGTGAGCGTATTTGGAACTAAAATTTAGTATGAGATTTCTCGATCTCGATACGATAACCGTAACGTAACGCAGGATTCGACAAGTCGTGCTTAGGGCACAGAGGGTCGATCACGAAGGTTTCGATCCTGCGTAACGTAATCGAGTAGTAACGTTATCGAGAAATTTGTACGACGTTTAGAAAAACGCCCGCCCGTGAGCATATTTGGAACTAAAATTTAGTATGAGGTTTCTCGATTTCGGTACGATAACGTAACGTTACGCAGGATTCGTAAACTTCGTGCTCGGCCTGCTGAGTATGTCATCCCGGGGTGGCATTCTCTAAGGCTTATTCATGGCAGTTTCAGCGTCGAAGTGTCAAATTAGCTGTCATATAGTACCGAAAAGTGCCACCAGGCTGCGAGTGAGGCTGTATTAGAGAATCAACGCACTGGCATTATAACGCATCGCATACTCATATATGTATAACTCTACAAGCTACCCAGACTATAATACTACCCTCTGAAACATTCATACAAACTTCAAGCCGTTTATTTTGAATTAATCATCATTAACTAGTTTTAACTAAACTTCGATTTCTAACTAATGTTGTGACAAGTGGGTTGATGAATGATGTAAAAAAATATTTTTTTTTTTTAAATGTACGAGTAAAAAATCGAGGCCTCACTTTTTACTCCAATTTCAACGATTTTTAATTTAACAAAAACTAATTTTAGGACAGTTTGACACTGAAAATTATGACGTCATAGATGAGTAATTCAATACTTTGTCATGGTTTTGGCATTAAAAAAAACATTACAGGAGGAAGCATTATAATCAGAAACATTTACTACTGTCTACCGCTCAAAGGTTGACTGGTAGAGATACCTTATAGGGATGTCTGCCTTTGTGCTTGTTTCTCAATGTTTGTAGCTTGTATTTATTTCTGTATCATCTGTACAATAAAGTGTTACTTACTTACATTTAATGTAGCGATATCACGTACAATTTTAATCAGTGTCTGTGTATCTTTAGTACCTACATCATTTGTCTTTTGTTCGTCTATCTGTCCGCGTGTCATAGTTTCATTTCACGACGTGCGACTGTGCCGTGTGTCATCCTACACGCTAAACACACTTTGACCTAAATCAGTGACAGCTAACTGACCGACGGCACAAATACGCGCCCCAATTAAAACAAAATAACCACAAAATTAATTCCGATCGTACGTCCACTTGATAAACTCCAAAATCGGGCGCACTCTGTCCATGTGCCACTGCATTGTTAACCCTGCGAATGGCGGCGGGGGTCCCTTCGACCCTCTGTAATATCTATCGATCGTCCAAACTTAATTATGGCAATTCAAGGTCGAATGATGCATACACAAATTGCTTTCGAAGGGGACCTGGGACTTCCTATGAATAAGTGAATCGCGTGTAATTGCTATCTTGAGGAGTCAATTTGTTTTGAATTAAAATTGATGCTCAGCCTACGCCTGGAGTAACACAGGCGGAGTGGCCAAACATATTTCACAACTTGGTACGTCAGAAACAGAGTAAAAGATAAATTATACTTTTTAAAATACTCACTGAAACATGAATTTCGATGTGTTCATGTTTCGATGAGTATTTTAAAAAGCATGATTGTTATTCACGGGGAAACCGTAAAAAAATAAAATAAAAAAAAAATATTTTTACGGTAAACATACTCCAATTGAGATCATAAAAGATAAATATCAAATAAATAACATTATTTTTATTTAGCGTTGTCATTTCTAACTGCTAATAAACTGCTAATAAACTGCTAATAAACTGCTAAGTTGCTATTACTTACACAAATTATTAAAGGTTTTTTTTTGCTAGTCTTACAGAATTTTACAAATACAGATTCCTTGCTAGATAGATAGATTTGTTATAAACATATTTCTACCTAGGTTCATATTTATTATGTAATGCCTTTTTATGCATGAAATATATACTCAGCGGCATAGCTAACCGTCCACCCTATATTTTTACTATTGGTTGCAAAAGCATTCCTTCATTCAATTATAGTGTTGACAATAATCAATGATGCTCTAAAGTGTTTTTTTCTTCTGTTTTACGTCCCTTGTCTGCTTTATATCTATCGGCGCAGCGGCATGAAGATCAAGTTTATTTTAAATTTAAGATTATTAATTACTAATGGGCAATAAGAATAACTCTAGTTAAACAATAACTTGTAGATGGTTAGCCCAAATAGTTCAATATTTGTCCGCTGTCTCAGTGGCGCCATTTATGTTGGTTACAGTTTACCCATTTGCGCGTTAGCTCAGTGGCGCCACTTATTGTAACTGCTTTCATCTTCATTAATTAATGTTTATCGAGCTGTTATAGATTAAGTTTAAAATGCAAATAATTAAGACTTCGGTGTTTACACTAATTGCCGTGTTCAATTAAAGCTAAGGTTTTGCTTAAATAAATAAGTTGGTCAACAATCCCGTTATTCTGTAACGTTCGAATAAGACGACCAATCACAATGCGCTGGGTTTGTTGCAACCAATTAGGGCGCTACAAACCAAGCGACAGTTCCCGCGTTGCGGTCTTCGTCTTATTGAAACGTATGCCAGGTCGGGCACTTTTTGTGGAGCTCCCGGCCTGGACGGTTGTACTGTACTGGTGATTTTTGGAGAATACAAAAAGCTAAGTATTGCCATCGGTTTTTATTTATTTTGCTCTGTACTTATTTTTATTACCAATACACCGCACTGCAGAATCCATTGCCGAGTAAGTAGGTATGGAAGGCTTAGGCATGGATGATGCGGGTGGTGATGGTGACACCAACCAGGATGATGATGCCAACCCTGAAAGCGCTTTTACCATTCCCACTCCGTCATATCTAATCAATTAAATTATTACAACTAGATAAACAGACAATGCGTTCTCGCTTATGTTTTCGTACAAACCCTCGCCAAGCCGACCGCGGGCAACTTTCACAAATATTCGATGGGCCGCGAGCATAAAGCATTCCTCTATGCGACGCACAATAACAGAGAAGTTGTAATCTGCGAGATCAAAGCCGCCGCACGGCCAAGTGCCGAATAAAATAGCCTGTTGTGTTATTAACGGCCGCTAGAGTGCGCTAGAAGCGACATTGTTAAAAATTACGTGAGTTTTTATTAATATGGCACTATTTTGGACTTATAATAGGAATATGGCACTGTGGCATTTGCGGGTTAGGTAACATAATGTCTAATGAAGAACATGGTTGTACTGACTTTTTATTCCTTGTGGTAGTAACACATTCGTCTGGCTGTAATGCGACAAGGTACTTAAGTTACAAGTTACTTTTAAGGCTTACTATAATTATGGTTCCCTAAAAAGTAACGTAAAGTACGTAAGTATAGAAATATGGTTTTCCGACGAATATTGGAAATAAACAGGTTTTTGAAGAAGGCAAAATAAACATGATCTCAATGGAGTATACATTTTTTATTTTTACTCAATTTTTTTTCATTTTTACGTTTTTTCCGTTAAAATATATTTTACTTTAAATACTAAAACAAGGTAACACGGAAAACCAGCAAAATATTACTAGGATCCAGGTGTATTTTTCTGGTTTTCTGTATAAATAAATATCATGGGACAATTGACACCAATTGACCTAGTCCCAAACTAGGCAAAGCCTGTACTATGGGTACCAGACAACGGATAAACATACTTATATAGATAAATATATACTTAAATTACATATTAAACATCCAGAACCCGAGAACAAACGTATTCATCATACAAACATCTGCCCCGACCGGGGATGATGACGCAGGTTTCGAAAAGTCGTGCTCGACCCTCTGACTATGAAGCTTGAGGTCCCATAGGTACGATCCCCGGTCGGGGCAGACTAGGCTATCGAGTCGTATATTCTTGTTTTAGAGATTATTTAAAGTAAGTATAGTAATAATGGTAAAACAAATTGTCTGTCAGTTGTAGCTTCACCTAACCTACTAGCACACTTACAGGGGACCGTGAATGTGTTACTCGGCATTAGTCGACGACTCTAATTAATGCATTTTTTCAACCAGTCGTAATTGTTCATCCTTATATGTACTGCGTCGAGTATGTACGCGACTCCACATTCCGAGGACCACACATAATGCTTCCTATAAAAAAATTAAGAATCATACGGTGTTACTCAGCAGCCTTTACAATATGTACCTATATACCTACGGCCTATTGATATAAACGATCAGTTTAATATTGTTTAGTTTCGAATCACTATAATTAGGTACACACACATTTTGTTTATTATACGTAATAGAACTGACTCTGAACTTCAGCAAACGCAAGCGGAAACATTGAATGTTGAACATTGATTGGGTTTTCTAAATACCAACCTAATTATTTATAAGTAAATGTGTTCTTCTCCGAATGCCTGCACTGTCTGCAGTATCGTAATATAATAAAATAAAATAAATATCAAAATACGTTTTATTAGGTACTATTTTGAAACAAGCTATATAAAAAAACTGTTACTTTCGTATTACATGTGCGTTATGGTATCACAAAAGTTACTGTGTTACTCCTGTATTTTATAATTTTAACTGCCTTTACCGTAAGTCATCAAGAAGGCACATGCTTGCTAGCTTACATTTTGTACTAGATTAAGTCAAAATTAGACGAATCGCATTGTACCATATTCCTAAATATTATCAATCTAACAATAAGTAATACTATAAGTAATTAGTAAGAACATAAAAACTAAGAAGACAGCAGCAAAAGGATATCTTGCCTAACAAACATTTAAACATTCTATTTAAACTTACGTCTCAACTGAACGCAATCGCAAAACCAAACAAAAAAAGCCCATCCATCCACTCTACATCCCTGTCCTCGGTACCCGAGAAAAAAGGGGGGGAGGGTCGAATATCCCACAAGGGGGGCCGCAATGGACTGAAGGAGCCCCAATCAATCTTACAAGTCGCAGCTAGGGGGGCGCTTTGGGGGTCGCAGGGACGATACCCTCTTACGGACGGGCCGGCTGACCCTTCGCCCTGTCCGCCCAAAAGGACGATACTAACTTCTGTGGATTTTGTACATTGTGCATAGGGATTATAGTTTAATCGCAGGCATAATAAAATATTACAAATGTATTGCAGGTTTTGTCGAGCTGTTAATTATAATTGGTTTCTGTTAATTCATACAGTCAGTAAAAATAATTTTGATGGTCTTTAAGAAATAAACTAAACTTTTAATAGCGCCGTTCCGCTTGTAAGCTAGTAAAATCTTGCAAACTGAATCAGACTTACCTACTTAGATTCACACTACCACTTAAGAAACTAAAATTATGATTGTGAATGTGTTTTATTAGACAGAGCGAATTGGCCAAAAGTTTTCCTAGCTGCAAAAAATGCGAATTCTTCCACAACATCACTTTATTATAACATGTTAACACCATTTAGGCGTCGGACGCGATCACACAACCATTATATACCGCTCAGCGTCATTAAAAGCGCAAAAAATAGTCATCAGAAACTCAGTAGCCGCCTTCTCCGCGGGGCCCCGTTTTTGTGTCTTGTCTAATACCATGACGCCCCACCCTGATGAAAGGGGGCGCCCCCACCGCTCGGAGCGAGAAAAATGAGTTAGAAAAGATGCGGCGCCCGATTATGGCGTGACGCTGTGGTCCTTTGTGTGGGACATTCGTCTGAATCAATCGGGTCGCCGAGGGCGAGGCAGCCGCAGGGTTAGCCGATAAACAGGTGAGGTGCTTCAGTGGTTATGCGAGCCTGGTACAGCCGGTAATTGCGTAACTATCTTGACACTCGTCATCGGATTGAAATTACAGTTTATATGACTGTGACAGCAGTTTCCGATACCAAATGTCAGCCCTGTCACTATACAATGACAATGCAAAGAAAAATTCGTTAAGCAGCTGGACTTGAACCAGCAACCTCGGTAATCCGTACCACGCTCCACCAATTAAGCTCATTCATCATCATCATCATTCATCATTCATTCATTCATTGTCATTGTATGTTGAATTTCATTCTATGAATGTTTCATAAAAATAAAATAAAAATAATCAATAAATCGATTATTTTCATTGATTCAGAAAATAGCTCCATCTCTTGCCACTAATGCGTAACTGTAGAAGTTCCGTAGTGGGTGAGCTGCTTGATTAAGCTACTCATAGATGGCGCTGAGGAGAGATCTTCCAAATAAAATATGACACAAGGCATTGAAAAATTCGTTAGGTACACCAACGTTAAGTATAGCTTAATTGGTGGAGCGTGGTACGGATTACCGAGGTTGCTGGTTCAAGTCCAGCTGCTTAACGAATTTTTCTTTGCATTGTCATTGTATGTTGAATTTCATTCTATGAATGTTTCATAAAAATAAAACAAAAATAATCAATAAATCGGTTATTTTCATTGAGCCCTGTCACTGTCATAACTTAACCTAATCAACTTTATAAAGTTGAAAAACCCCCGACATTGTCATTTCAAAGTTCAATATTTCAAAAACGGGTGAACCGATTTTAATTAAACTTAGCTAAGAACCATCTCATGAACTAAAAACAATTACTTTGCTCACCCGCGACCACTAATGACAAATAGTTATATCTGTGCGACACACACAACAAAACAAAACTAAACTCGACTCATGAACCAAGCATTTTTGATATAGTCTACGCGCCGACTGCAAATCATATCCTAAGGTTCCCTGGAATCAATTAGTACTATAACAAGAAAAACTATAAATAACAAATTCACTGCCTTTGCATAAATGACGCAGACTAATTTACTTTAATGAAACAAATAAGATTCTGCTACAAATACCGACGGCAAATGGGAACCGTGGGCGGTATTTCCGCCAGATAAGAAATAGTAAACCTACGCATTCCATGTTTTGTGATACCAAATGATACCTAATCTATTATAAACCTTTAAGACGTCTTTAGCAATCCAGAAGTGCTTATTGGGTAGATTTTTAAAAATCGAAGTTAAAGTCTTAACCACCGGTTTTAATAAAACCTCATTTCAGGCTCCAAGCCGCGTTAGCCACGTAGTAAATTACATTTATTTATCTAAAACTTTATTTCAGAATAATCATGTTTTGAAAAAAAAAAGAGTCTTTTTCTTTTCTCAAACAACCGTGTCGCGTCTGCGAATAAATAGATTAAATTATTTATTGAATCAGGCGTTACTTTGCGGAGGTCCATATTTATGAACTAAAAAACAATTACTTTGCTCACCCGCGACCACTAATGACAAATAGTTATATCTGTGCGGCAAATGTATGTTTCCATGCAACACCTCCACCTCCACTGCTACACGAATCAACACATGCCACACAGACCCAACTATCACCACCACCACTATACTAAACGCTGACGCGTTTCGGCACTCTCCACGAGGCCATTTACGAAGCACAACAACAACCGCTCAACATGCCACCACTTCCACTACTGACATATGTAAACCATGTACTCAACTTAGTTAATGACAAAACCAACGTACCCACTAATATTTTATAAATTCCAAACTACCCTTTTATGTAAGTCCTAAACTACCCTTTTTTAAGAAATGAATTCCAAACTACCCTTTTTATTTTTATTTTTAATCTACGCCAGGTACCCCGTTATTTTTAACCGAGTACGGTAAAAAGAGAAGTCATGTTCTCATTATTACTATGACAACATGACTTCTCTTTTTACCGTACTCGGTTAAAAATAACGGGGTACCTGGCGTAGATTAAAATAAAAATAAAAAGGGTAGTTTGGATTTCTTAAAAAAGGGTAGTTTAGGACTTACATAAAAGGCCGAAAGCCAGCACTCAGCATAACATCAGTATTTGCTGATCTCACATAAAATCGGTAAACCCATGCAAAAAGTTGAATCAGAAACTAACACACAACTCCGTATCTGATCGAATAGAGTTTCGAAATCATAACCCAAGGGTGGTTACAAAGGGCGGCGGGGCACAAAGGCGCGCTGCGGCCCTGGCCGACCACCGCAGTTTTATGCCGCCTTAGTTGGCAGAAGTTTAAGCTAGGGTTAAACGCGGTCGAACCCGCAAAATTTATATTTGTTTAGAGAGAAAAAGGTCCGCCCGTGTACTACCCGGCGCCTGCCCCGCCCAGCCCTATCATAAAATGAGATTTTACACATCAATACGTTTTATAAACTTTCAGCGTCAGCTAGTGGCTGGCTGCCATTAATTAATGTACCTAAGCTTACCTTGCTTTCCATGTCGAGCCGCTCCTGGTACGCCATACTCCGCATGTGTTTGAGATACACCGTCGTTATGGGTACGCTGTAGTCTACCTCCTCCCCGCCGAAGTAAATGCCGCCATCTGGTCTCCAAGGCTTCGGATACCGGCCATAAGAATTTGAATACTCTAAACTCGAAGGCAACAACTTTTTCCTAGGAGGAGACGCCGATTTGGGAGGATCCTTCGCCGTCAAATTAGCGACGTCCAGAGGATTGTACTTCTTCTCTTTTTTAACATCAGTCTTTTTCTCTTTAACTCCTGCGCTTT
Source organism: Clepsis dumicolana (assembly GCA_963691665.1). Taxonomy (NCBI): domain Eukaryota; kingdom Metazoa; phylum Arthropoda; class Insecta; order Lepidoptera; family Tortricidae; genus Clepsis; species Clepsis dumicolana. The sequence goes on from OY829526.1 coordinate 3,918,499, forward strand.
CTGTCGCTCTCGTGTCTTTGTCGGGTTCTTCTTCGATAATGTCGTCTTTCTGCGGCACAGTAGGTTGTGGACTGTCGATTTTGACATCTTCGACGTCGATGAGACTGTTCTCGTCTTTGTCTATCTCTGGATCAGTTCGGACGGGCTCTTCTTCTCTAAACGGGGACTCGACGGGCGAACTCCTACTGAACAAGGGCGTCGAATCGAATCCATTCTCTTTCTTGGACGTTAACTCTATATACGTTGGCTCCTGGTCCTCAGAGTCGGTCGCCTTAGGGCTCTCAACTTTCTTCAGAGGCTGGAGTTCCGTGAAGTCGAACTTCGGCTCGTAAGGGTAGTTGGAATGGGCGGCATCTATTTCGGACTCCCAGTTTCTGGTGTAGTCTGTGGCACAGTGGGGTATGAAGGGGAGGTAGGTGGGGTGTCTGGTGGGGGAGGGGGAGGGCGTGGGCAGGGGCGGAGGGGAGGCGCTGCGTGGGCGCCGCGCGCACTCGGCGCATCCGGTGAGGAAGCGCGTGACGGCCTCGCGCGGCAGGAACGCGTACGTCTCCGTAATCTGTTGGCAAAACATCCGTGATTACCAGGCGAGCATATTTTTTGTTTGCGAAGAAACTGGCTCGCCTGCGGAAGCGGCCACAATCAATTTCCTCGGCCACTCTAGGGAGATAATGACTGCGGCCTGACTCTCTAGCGGCGAGTATCGAGATTTAGAGTTATGCTTTGGGATATTCGGACGTTTATTAAGTTTATAGTAGAGAGAGTTAGTTGGATGAAACCATGTAATGTATGGATCAATAATACACCTATTGCTGAACTAATAAAAATAACAAATTTTCTTAACCGCAACCACATAAGAGAGCTAGACGTCTATGCGACAAATGTGTGTTCTACCTCCGGTAAGTAACAAAACAACATTTGTCTAAAGAAACTATTTAGGTACATCTTTTAAGAATTACGAATGTTATGGAATTAATTTATAAATTTCACTCACGGACATTTTGGGCTGACATAACAAAGTAACGTAGGCAAGTGACAACGGTATTACACACAAATAATTGCAATAAGGAGTAGCCACATTTATTTAAGATCCGCATTCGAGATAACAGGCCAATAATTTTCATAAATAAAACTACACTGTCAATTTTGTAAACCACGTCTCAAGCGCCATCTAATGGCACATGGCGGCAAAACTTAGTTCACCCTTATCCGAAACAAATTGCGCGAATGGACTTGTAAGCTAGCGAAAGGTTAACTTGAAAGTTACACCACATTTTCATAGATGGCGCTGTAATGGGAGATGACTAAAGCTACAAAAACGCGCGTTAGAGGCGCCACTGTCTATGCAGAATTGTCTTCTTTTTCAGATCAGGTATACTTACGTATTTTACGTACCACAACTTGCTTGAATAAGAAAAAGAGTTTTACTCACGGTTCTATAAGTGCGTTTTTGTCCCGCGTGCTTTCCTGGTCGACCTTCAAGTTCCACGTGAACTGTGTAGATGATATCGAAGAAGTTTTCGACTATTGCTACTTTCCGATACACAGGCTCTTGATTTGGCGCATTCTAGAACAATAGGAAAAGATTCGTTAAAATATGCTATCAAATACCTCATTTTTGACAAGAAATTAAAATCGAAAATAGCGACATCTACATCTTTATCAAAGGTTCTCTGTGTTGAAACTTCTGCTACTCGCCAATAGATGGCGGTAAATACACCGCTCCGACATTTTAAATAGAGGTATTCGGTAAACTTCCAACCAACTAATGCTTGTGATTATCATTGCAATTCTTTATTTCTGTGAGAGAACGAAGTACAAACCCATACCAATTTTCAATAAGACTAAAACGAGTTGGCAAACTGGTGAACTGTGTTTTTGTGCTTTAGAAGTATGATGCGACTCGGATATTTTAGATTTCTTAAATAACAATAACATTGTGAATTAGAAACAAATATTACGGGCGCTAAAATAAATATTCCTCCAGTTTAAAACAGGTACCAACGCTAGCAGTAAAATAACAATAACATAATTTCGTTTATGCAGCTTGATGCAATTTCATTAATTCCTCATATGTTTATAAACAAGTTCCTAATTAACCTCATAAATAAGGTAGACAGCAATTAGCTGGCACCAGGAACGCAGCATCGCGTGGTAATTAGCCGACCGTCCCGGACCGCTGTAATTACGGGCTCCGTGCTGCTGCAAGGTGACCAGTGGTCGCTTAGCGTTTCATGATTACCTTGTATTTCATACGGAATAAAGTGCAACACTTTGAGCATGGTGACGTGAAAACATCACCAATCATCTGCTTGTTCAGCCATTCGAGACGCATGAAGAAAAGTAAACATAATGTTTCCAGAACCGAGGATAACAACTATAACATTGTTGACCTACAGACAGCATCATGCCGTTATAATTGCAAGGAACACAGCACGCAGCATCTATTGATGATATGATGTGTTCCTGTAGTCCCTCAGCAGGGCAGGGACATAAGCTCGCAGTAGGGAAAGCCATGCGTCACGGTGGTCCTTGCAACAAATGTAACTTTCCAGGAACCATTTGCTCCTTTGTCACATTATAGCTTACTAGCCTACTTCACAAATGTCATTTTACAATGACAATTCGATCCATTTATTAATTTAATCCATTACTTGTAATTCGATCTTAAATTGTTTTAGTTTAATTTTAGTTTCTAAGTATTTAATATTTAAGTAGCTACTCACATAAATTATTCGATTTACATTTACTTGCCACTATGAAACGCGCTAAAACAAAAGCTCTTCAAGTCAGCAATTGACACCGAATTGTCATTGAAAACGTTGGTGAAATGGGCCTGCGCGATTACCGACTTGCTTATCGTATGTATAGTATAGGACCGGTTAAGATTAAGACTTGTTCAGAAAAAATCGAAGACTCAAATGATCAAATATCGACTGCAGCCATTGAGCAATGTTCAAAGATCTACACAATCTCACTATAGAGCGCTCTCTGTGCCACCGAGAATTGGCCCAAGCGGGTGTCATCAGTCGTCTCGGCTCGCCCGTCGCCCCGCGAGCCCGCGACGCGACCGGCGGCCGCGACTGATGGCTAGCAATTATGCGGCGCCCATTGACACTCGACTCAGGGTTGTCGCAACCAATGGGACTGACAGATACAAAGAAAAAAGTTTTTTGCTACACTTAGCTGTAATGTAATACAATAAGTACTTTGTAGATTTTTAGTACTTAACAGACTTTTAGTAGTTTAACAGACCTCAGAACGGTGATGCGGTTCTTTGTCTTGGCAAGCAAATTAAAAACAATGACAAACGACATCATTGTTTTTGGGTCAATCAACTTTTAAGTGTTGCTCGTTGCTATGGCGACGTCGCCTCGGTCACTCATTAAAATAACGATTTTCTAGGTTAAGTACAAATGTACCAAAAGTCAGGAGTTGTAATAGTTGTAGTCTATTTCTTCATGCTTTATATCCTAAGCATGCTAGTTGTGCACATGACAACCATTTTTCTAAGCAACTGTAGCACTGTTGTCTCCTGAGTGACGGGACAGAAATTGACAGACTAACAACACTAAAAAGTCGATTGACCCTTATAACCCTGTCTTAAAACAGCTTAATAAGAATAAGTGTTGTAATAATTATTAATTATTTAGTCTACGCTCTACATCATTTACTGTATTATCTATGGTAGAGGAATCTTCCTTATCTCTGCCTCTTTTATTTACTCGATGGCTATCGGTATAGCTGTCTCCACGCCGCGAAGTCTTTACAGCCAACAATAAGCATTTAATATTGTATCTCCCATAACCAAATTCACAGCCTCATCAAATATCCATTCTATTCATTCATTCAACACTCGCGCCCACGCAATACGTACTCGTATGTGGGTATGTATTAGCGCGCCCGTACATCACCTCCCCGCAAATCCGTCCAGAAGTCAGCAGCAATTACCGCCCGGCCCGTCGGCCACCAATTAGCAGGACGCCGCTCAGGCCGACATTATCGGGCCCGTCATTCCCGCGCTGCCATTCTCGGCCCCAATAGTCTTCGAAATCGAGATGAATGTCTATGATGAGTTGTATGGAAAGTCTGATTCAATAATCATCATCAGTATCTTCAACCTATTTATATTCCACTGTGGGCTCATGGCTCTTGTCAGTTCAGTACCAGTGGGCTTGGCCAATCCAGTTTGGAAACTACAGTTCCCACGCCTGCCCAGTGCAGATTGGGAACTTCAAACACACCATTGAATTGCTTTCGATCGATGTCTGTGGCTATGAAACTAACTTTCTTTCTACATTTCCACGGAGTCGTATCCACGGACATAAATAACTAGGGTGTTATTCTCTTTCTTAAAAACGGATAAACCGATTTTAATGAGACTTAGCTGAAACCGTCTCGACTAAACTAGCTCTCGTTTAAAAAAACGCATAGAAATCGATCCATCGATTTGGGGGCTATGACGTTCACAGAAAGATTCACATTAGGTTGGGGATTATGGGGTTTTTTTTTTTTAATTGAACCGCAAGTCGCTGCAGCATGCCTCAGTCTCAGTCTCACCCACCTGTTGTCACAGTCGTTGTCGACCAAATGGCTCAGGGTCGTTATTCTCTAAGGTCATTCACCGCTGTTTCAGCGTCGAAAACTATCGGTACTATATGACAGCTATTTGACACAACGACGAACGCGACGCGACATTGTGCATTGTACCTATAGACATTAAGGAGTCCTCTTGGCTTCATCGTCCCTGGTCATCATCATCATCATGTCAGCCGAAAGACGTCCACTGCTGGCCGGCGGCCTCCCCCAAGGCTCTCCACTCAGACCGGTTTTGTGCTTTCCGCATCCACCGCGGTCCTGCGATCTACCCTGCGATCGTCCCTGGATACTACCGAACTAAAGTCACCGGCATTGCTCAAAGAACTAGTTCGTTGAAATGGCGTTGGGCTGGCCACGTGTGTCATGAACGAAGTAGTGAGCGGAGTAGTGTAGTAACGATGAACGGTGGACCAAACGAGTCCTCGAATGGAGACCACGAACGGGGAAACGTAGTGTGGGGCGTCCTGAGGCACGATGGACGGACGACCTTAAGAGGGTTGCTGGCGGCGGATGGATGCGAGGGGCCGAAGACAGAGTGTTGTGGCGCGCCATGGAAGAGGCCTATGTCCAGCAGCGGACTGCTGTGGGCTGATGATGGTGATGATGATACTAGCGCACACTAGCTAGGCTAAGAATTCTCTTTCGACGTAATATAAAAAAAGTATTCTAAATGCGACGAGCATTTCGGCAAAAGGCTGTCTATTTAAAGCCTCCCTCCGAGGGACCGGAAGTGGGCAAGGGACCGCGGCCGCTTCCGCTCCCGGCGATAACCGGATATCGCGCCGGCAATATTGCCGGGACGAATCAATTAAACGACCTTCCAAAATATATTAGAAAAAAGTGAAACTAATGAAAATTGGAAATTGAAGCTGATGTTGGTCTGATGAGATGAGATGAGCCTCGAGCCGAAATTTACATCCAACTTTTATTTGTGTTATTTCTATCTAATATAAATTTACAGTGAGGTAAAAGACGCAGTAAGGTTTGTGTGAACTTTGAAGTTACTGATACAGTAGGTACAGGAAAATTATGAGAAAACTTCTGAATTATGAATAATGTTAAAGTCGGAGTAATTTTTGGTACCTAGGTCATAAGAATAAATAACATAGTAGAACGGAATCTCTTTTGACCGAGTCCAAAACGCCGCCATTTATATACCTTCTTCTCCCTTCACGTCGTTACACCCCTCTGTCGTCCAGGCGTGTTGCTAGGGTTGGTTACTGTTAAATGTTACTTACGTCTAAAGATAATATGGCTAAAATATAAGTTTTTCTTTACTCTGAAATCATTATTTTTATTCTAGTTTTACAAAATATGAGATTTATAAATCATTACGAAGGTCTACATATTATAGACACTTCTAAATAAGAGTTATTATAAGTGCCATACCAAATGAATCCATTTAAGGTGATTACTTACTACAATATCTTATTATAATATCGAAATATCGAATTGTAATTTGTTGATTTGTGAGGTTGGTGAAATAGGAGACTGGTAAAGCTAGGGGGATCGCGGTGATTGCGAAAAGCACAAGGCAGGTTTGAGTGGAGAGCCTTGGGGGAGGCTATGTCTAGAAGTGGACGTCTTTCGGCTGACATGACATAATGATGATGATGATGAAGTAAACGTCCCAATTCGAATAATTAACACCCTGCTTGTCACCTTTATTGTTTCGTATTAAGAGGTGTCAACTATTGGGAGTGTCGGGCACAGGGACATACCTTATGCTAATTAACATTAAGTAGGTAGGTTGAAAACACTAGAAAATATGTTGATTGTCGGAAAAAAAACATGCCTGCTTCGGCAGCAAAGGTCAGCGACCTTGACTGTGTATTTTGGTTATTCTGGTATGGGAGTTGGTGATATTTTTATGACTATCTTATCTAACCGAGTAACTGCGGATTTTTTTTTTTTTTTATATACCTAGCACTAGAGCCCCGGATAATATCAGGCCACCTTATTGCTTAATGCTTATTGCCTATTGCTTCCTTCCTATTATCCTTATTGCTTAAGATTATTATATTATATTCGATATTATTTCATTATTAGGTATTACTTATCTACAAATATAAAATAAAATACATACAGGCTCACGCAAAACTATTACAACCAAATTATAAACAACCAAACGCGCGTGCGGCGACGCCGGCCGTGACAGTCTGACTGAGTAGTCTGTTTAACGAATACTCTAATATCGTGACCTTGAGCCCGTCCGGAGCGGAAGTTTCCGTTCTACTATGTTATTATTTATTCTTATGCCTAGGTATAGGTAAAAGTACTGAACTATATGAGTACCTACGTCAATTATCCGTTTATTTCAGTATGATTGAGTCTCACAGTAATTTCGTGTTAAAAGTCATAGTTAGTTTTTTTAGTTTATAACTTTACAATATCCTTTACAATGTCCTTTTCTTTCAACCGACTTGCTTTGTCTCCTAAATTCTGCTGCACTAACAAAAATGGTATTTCGATTCGAAACCAGCGCAAAATTATGCCGCCATTACCTTTTCTGTGCTGGCTCGCCAGATTTCTAAGAGCACTTACTTAGCCATAGAATTTTAAAGGCCATAAAATACTGGCATTGGGTGCAAGCGGTCGTCGCATGGCGCTCGAAAAACGCATGGCCGCCCACACGGCACACCGCCTGGCATTGTCTGCTGCCCTGGTAACTCCGCACGGTCGAATAAAGCATAATGGTTTATTTTTTTTATTTTCTAGTATCAGCGGCTGCTCGTCCGATATAACTGACTCTACTCCCGTTCGTCTTGCGATGCGTGCTACCGGTGCGAGAGTCCCATATCACCCTGTTCTTGTTGTAACCTTGACTGTTCTGTGTATCTTATCTGTGTCTTTCTTCTAATAAAGATGGTGATTTAAAATGCACGTTTCTATGCAAGTTTATTCAGAAAAACCCTAACTTAACATGGTGGCAGCGGTCAAAACAATATTCAGACATAGCAAAATTAGCAAATAATTCAGATCAGTAATCGTGACCATTGGGAGTCCTCATACTCAGACAAAATGGGAAAAACCGACGACATGGACAATGGCGGTGGCGCCATTGGCGCTAAAGCCAGCGGAAAAGGCGAGGTGCCTTTGATCAGGGAATCTTAATGCCTTCGTATTTCGCCTCCCGGAACATATAGCTTCGAGCCAGAGGATTGGGAGAAGTATAAGGCCAGATTTTTGAGGTACATGAGCTTATCGGGGAATGAAAAATTAGACGACGAAGACAAGGTAAATTGCCTTCTATATTGCATGGGTGGTGAGAAGGCAGAAGACATTATAATTCAGTTCGGTACTAAACTCAGCTACTCGGATTTGCTTGCCAAGTTCGACGACTTCTTTTCACCTAAATCAAATCAAATCAAATCAATTTTCTAACAAAAAAACTAAAACAAAAAACATCACATACGAGAGGTACAAATTTAATTCAAGAATACAAAAGGAGGGTGAAAAACTTGAAGAATTTTTGACAGACATACACAAACTGGCCCTAAAATGTGAATATGTCTTGCTTGTCAGCTAATGTCCCCCTCATACATGTACCCAAATGCCGGAAATGCGCTTGCAATTCATCGGTTATCGCGGGTGTCGATTGGCAAAGGAGACAACGAAGTTGCCAGAAATTATGGCCCTCGCAAGTTCCCCTTTATTTTATTTCCTTTAAGTTACGACGTACTTACTTAAGTAATGACAAGTATGCGTTATCGTCACAAACTAGCTACTAAATAAAGTAAGTACCTACCTACTTTTCATGCACATCGCAAGGACACTAACGTTCGAATACCGCATCGCACCTGGTAGCGTTGGCAAAGAAAGCCGTTAACCTGACACTTGATCGCGCGGCCTGTTTGTCGGCCTGTTATCTCGACGGCCGCCTGCGAGTGCCAATGCCAAGTGCGAGTCCCACATCCCTACATCCCATCCCACATCCCTACATCCCATCCCACATCCCTACATCCCATCCCACATACTACTACGTATATTTTTGATAATTTTAGAAAACTTATGTAGGACCGAGCTTTCAATAGTTTCATAGATTACATTTCCACTGGGATTTCCATAAAAAAATAGGTAAGTAAAACACACACACACACACAAAATATCCACTTCCACATCCGTAACACCAAGGCGTCATCACGCTCAAACGACCGCAATTAACCGTTGCTACCAGGCTCGCATAGCCGGGAAGATGCGGGCAGTAACAAGGGGCTTAAGCGGCCCCGAGAGAGGCCGGCGCTCGGGGCTCGCGTACAAGGGGCAAGAACTGGCGTAAACAAGCCGCGGGGAGCAATGATCAATGAGTTGCGTGGTTGGACTGACTCTGACAAGTTGGATGAGCGAGAGGGCTTGACGCGCGACGCGTACTAAACTAAGTAACGTATTTTGGATGACAACGTGGAACCTTTTCTTGAACCCGACTGATACCACAGCTACGAAGAATTTGTTAAAAATATATGAAACAAAATCGGGTAAGTATCTGTTTTCTATCTTGATATTGTACATGTGTTCCTAGTCGGTACCAAAATCAGAATCATGCGTCGAATATTAGTGGAGCGCAGTCAAATTATAAATTATCGATATCGATTATATGTATTACAAACGATAGCATCGAGTTGATACAGTTACCGGGCAGCGTAATTGCACGGACGAAATCTTCGGCCGCGGCCCGCTCGCGAATTACCATCTATTACTGCTTATTCCTCTGTATTCATGATAGCCTGGTCGCAACATTTACATGGACGTTTTATATTTATAAATTGACGAAAAGTCGGGTTTTATTCAGTACAGTCAAGGAATTTAATTCCCTACCTATTTCGTTGAAAGGTTGTTAGTAAGGTCGAAAATGTAAACGTAAACGCGACATGTCAAAGCAACGTCGTGTTCTATCTAGCTCTTAGGGTGACAGTTTGCTATACGATATTAAACATTAGGTGGGTTGGATATTTAATTCCTTGACTGTACCTTCGTAGGTTATTTTCCCAATTAAAGACACGTCAATAAAACACCGTTCTCTTTTACGGAAAACAGGCATATGACACATTGTCACAATTCTGTTCTGTAGGAGCTTCTTTGGCAATGTAAACAATTATACCAACCAAAAACAATCTACTATTGTCCCACTTTCCGTAAAAGAAACTTTGCAAGACAACATAATCGGACAACGATCCTAACTCTCAAAATTCAAGACAGTGTGATCGTATCGTACTCACAAACTTTACGAGTTGGGAGCGGATTTGAAACTTTTTGGTAGCGCACTCCGGAGTTCGGAGACTTCCTTATGATGTAACATATCACGTGTACGCGGGTCGGGTATATTCAAGTACATAAGTTCAGACCCGAGATGCAGTTTATTCAACTTACAAGAGTACGGCCGACTTGCACCTACCTGGGTTAAACAATAACCCTTTTCTTGTAACACATGCGATACATTGATATTACTCGTACATGTACCTACAATATTGCATGTGACTTTTTCTGCTCTTCAACATTGTCATAAGCCGAAATAACTGAATGTCAATTTTCATTAGCAACTAAAGTTTACATAAAACGTTTTTATTTTAAACAGCCATGAATATCCATGGCAGTCTTTTTGTATTTTTATTTTACTACACATTTTTAGTAAATAAGTATACATGTCACATTAGATTCCTATATTCGTTCCAGAATTACGTCTAAGTCGAATCATATGTTTTCAAAAAAGCATCTGCAAAAACAAGTTGTGCTTGGGTACCTGCTACTATTTAATTATAGCCGGCCCAGCGAACTTCGTACCGCCACAGGCCGTTCCATAGAAAATGTGTGAGAAAATGAATTTACTTCCCGTATAGTGTTAAAAGTAGGTAAGTACTATTATATACGAGTACCTATCTATCCACCAAAGACACGTTTTGTCCTTAGAGAGACTTAATAGAAAACGTCTGAATGTAACATATAACTTTACGTGTATGCAAATAATATATAAGGTATATATATTACCGTATTCTTTGAATGCGTAGGTATACAATAAAACATTTTTAGGTAGAAGGCATGGGATAAAAGAACTTTTTTCTGTTACGACCGTGCGATATTAGGTAATATCGGAGAAAGTATCGTGCCTGACAGGACTAGATTTGCATATTATAATAGTTCAAAATTTTACTAAAAATCATGCGAATTTTCAATAAAGGTAAGGCTGCCACCTTAGAGAAATAACATGCCTGTTTTGTTTGCTACGTAGTGTTCAATAAATAGTTCTTGTATTGTAATTCGAGATCATAAAACTAGTTGCTCTGAGAGCTGTGAGCTGTAGATCTCGCGTGGTCATTTTTAAGATTTTTTATTTTGGAAGAAAATCCAAAAAACGAATCGAACCTGCTCATAAAATTTGACGACAGTCGGTTGAGTTGAGAAATGCGACCTGAGGGTCGAGCAAGAAGTTTTCGAATCCTGCGTAACGTTATCGAGAAATTTGTATGACGTTTGGAACAGCGCCCGCCCGCGAGCGTACTTGGAACTAAAAATTAGTATGAGGTTTCTCGATCTCGATACGATAACCGTAACGTTACGCAGGATTCGAAAACTTCGTGCTCGGCCTACTGTGAAAGACAACAGCCGCTTGAGGTGCTTCACGCTCGCTCGATCGATTATTTATCAATAGCAACACTCAACTCATAAGCAAGCAACCCTAAGGCTTGTGCCTTAGGCGGGCGCGCGGCTCCGGTGCGGCGCGGCCGCGGCCAGGGCAGGGTCACCAGTGTCACCACATGGCTATTATAACAAAAGTTTTCTGTTAAAAGCACTGCGATTACGTGATCAGTTTAATTTACGGTCCCCTACACCCAGCTCTGCGACACTGGAAAGTCGGAAACTCATCATTTTTAAAAGTCCTCTCAGACCCGTTCTGCTCCGGTTACAGTGTCTCCGTTCTCCACTAACGCAGAGTAGAGATTTCGAGTAATATGATCAATCAAATGACTGGTCGCTCCTCTTCGCTCCACCCAGCTCCGTGTCAGTACAAATTACAAATGCACACTTAAATCCGGGAACGCTGGAAATGTGATGCAGTCAGAAAAACTATCTAAGATGGTGGTGGAAAAACATAGTAAATACGATTGACAGTGAACTTGCATTAGACAAAAAACCTGCTGGTCACATATCGATGATGGCGGCATCGGGAACCCTCTGGCGCGGGGCGGGTAGGGCACGGGGGGAGGGGTGGGGGGGGGGGGGGGGGGGTAGTGTCGTGCGTGCGATTTAATTCCATCGCCTCGCTCGGGACGGGGACTTGAATGTGCACTCGAGTAGACTAGGGATGGGGCGGTGTCGATCGTTTGCGGGTACCGATATCGATTCGATACAATACGAAACATTTTTATTTTAACTTCATTCGATCAAAGCGCTTGCTGCTGCTGAAATGTATGACACTATTTATTTAATTTAGGTAATTTATTCACTTGTTAGGTAAAGGTTTAGCATGCACGCTCGGCCGCGATAAAAATTGTTATTACAAAAAGATATCGTAAATTTATTTTTAAAATGTTTGATTTATACGTATGATTTGTTAACTATTAAAACAATAAGAAATACCTACCTCAGAGTATATAAAATTGTATTTATTTATTTATTGATTGGAGAATGATCAATATTCTTTCCGAGTCAGTCGCAGAATTGGCAATAAAATTATCTGTGGGGCAGGCCAACACATCAATTGGACCCTGCAAACTACGCCTCTGTTCGATACAACCTTGAAAAATAACCACGGATCTATCCCAAACAAGTGTGACAGCTTCCTGCGGCAGCATTCCCGGAACGATACAACTTAATAATCTTTAAAAAACGAGCCTACCTATTCCTTACAGGGCTGGCAACACATCTGTGGTTCCCCTCGTCTTGCAGGTGTCCATGGGCGGTGGCGATTGCTTTACATCAGGTGACCCGCCTGCTCGTTTTCCTCCAAAATGAAAAAACGATTGCATCGTTATCGATAAAACCATGTCATGTCTCTACTCAGAAAGGTAGAGGCGGCCACCGACACAGCGGCGCTCGTAAAATTGCGAGGCCAGGTGATTCTGTCGGCGCTCGGCGCTACACCCGCCATTATACCGCCGCAGGGCTGCCATTCGCTTTAGATAAATATTTTTGGGACTTCATAACATCGCCAACGTTTTTTACGTCCCACTGCTGCACAGGCCTTGGAGCTTGGGCTATAGTTCCCACGCGGGCCCAGTGCGGATTGGGAACTAGCTTTCAAGAATTGCTTCGTAGGAGTGTGCAGGTTTCGTCACGGTTTCGAAGTCCAATCTCGCAAACACGGATAAACCAGTTTTGATATAACTTACCTAATAATCATCTTAATGAAATAACCTTAACCATATCGATGAAGATTTAAATTACAAATCGAATAAAAATACTCGCGCATAAATCGGTCTATCTGTTTAAGAACTATCATGCCACGAACAGGCACCACCCACTGCCGCTGTTATGACGGGCTCTGACTGATGTGACTTGCGAAACCGAACTTTGAAAATTCGAAAATTCGGTCACATGTTTTGAAAATTCGGTCAAATGGCGCGCAGTAAAGTTGACCCGCTGGATTATACGTATAGGTGTTACGATGGCTTTGGTCGCGTTTTGTTTTTATAACAGACAGACACACACACACTTCAAACTTACAACACCGCTGTTTTGAGTTGAGCGTTAAAATATCCTCATAAGACAGTTACTGTCAAGTGTCAACCCTGCACGAGCTCACATGTGTTCAAGCGGAGCGCTTTTGGGACTTCTGTTTACCCGGATCGCGGCTTCAACGTTGCCATCCCTCACCCTTACCACCCTCGACATAAGGGCTGGTTCGTCGTGGCGAAGGACGTCACGTCAGCGCATGTCACGTCAGTAGTGTTGTGTTGTCGTGTGTTAATTTGATTAGAGATAGTAGGTCAGGAGATTACCCTCTTTCTGTTAAGCGGGATATCGGTCGGTTATATCAGTAAAGCAATTCTGAAGCCTACAAAGGAATTGATACTAGCTGTAAATGATCCTGAATTTAATTTTAAAAGAAAGCGTTTTTGCCATTGACTTACCAATGCCATGGACTTCGGATTAGCGCTTTAAAACGTCCGAACCAAAAGACCACTATAGAGGGTCCACCAAAAAGCCGTGGTAGCCTAGTGGTTTGACCTATGGCCTCTCAAGCAGAAGGTCGTGGGTTCGAGCCCGAGTTTTTCGGAATTTATGTTCGAAATAACATTTGTAAATTTATCATGAGCTTTTCGGTGAAGGAAAACATCGCGAGGAAACCTGCTCACTCCTCCGAAACAATTCAATGGTGTGTGTAAAGGTCCAAATCCGTCCTGGGCTTGCGTGGGAACTATAGCCCAAGCCCTCTCATTCTAAGTGGAGACCTGGGCCGTGTTTTATAAAGCTACAAGCGGAAGCAGCGGAAGTCTCATTCTATATAAATTGTAACTTGTAGATTTATAAAACACGGCCCTGAGCCCAGCAGTGGGACGTAAATAAGGCTGGTGATTAGTAGATATGGACTTCCGTAAATTAATACCCGATTCAATAGATTCCTCAATCAAAAGCAAGTTAACCTTGAAACATAACATTCTACCATACCCCATCATCCATATCCATATTACAACGCATTAACATTCCCACAGGCTACCTGCCGCTCCGGTCCCCGTCCCGCCACCGGATGGGACGCCCGCGAATAACTTTACTCTGGAACCGACATTGACATCCTGTTCTTGATCATTTCCCTCCTTCAATGCGAAGGTTCTGAGGCAGTTTCAGAGAATTGGGCCAACGGGCATGCTGGCTGCGTTTAATTTCAATTGAAGGAAAGTGGCGCCTCTAGAGGAAAATGGGAGCAACTCAAGCAACGAGAGAGGTTAGCAACTTTGAGCCGCTGAAGCGGAGTATCATTAGCTTTAAAAGGAATTTTGAAACTGGCGGAAGGGAAGGGAGCAGTTGCTTTTCTGGGAATACCGGTTCTGGCTCGGAAAAGTTAACGCAATTCGTCGCTTTTTTGTTAATATTAATTTAAATAATTTATTGAATCAGGCGTTACTTTGCGGAGGTCCGATATTTATGAACTAAAACAATTGCTTTGCTCACTCGCGACCACTCGCTTTGGTCGCGGGTGAGCATAAAGTTCATAAATATTAATTTAAATAATTACGTTCTATTTCAAATATAATGATCTCGAGTGCCATTTAGAATTATATACTTATTTAGGCACATTTTTTATACACGAATATTTAGTGGTAAAAAAAACGTTAATATTGCTACTGTTAGCTGGTTAAATTCTGACTACCCCTTACCCGGGCCTATGTACAGCTTAATTTACTATCCCAGCAAAGTAAATCTCAAAAACATCACACTATATACATTTCAGCCGCCATGTCCCCGCTATCTCGTTACATAACCTATAAATCGGGCGTCGCGCCGGCGTCGCGTTACAAGTAGCTCTCGGCGCTAACGACGCACTTGTTCCCGGGGCGAGGCGTCGCGTCGCGGAAATTTCGGGGGAATTTCAAAATGGTCCCAACACTTCGAAGGGGAGGGTGGATCTGTATGGTCTGATGTTTAAATTGAGACACGAAAACGAACTTGAAAAAAACCGGAAAAGCGATTAACTCCTGTTGCATCTGAAAGAAAGTGGCATGTGGAACTCACAGAACTAAATAATTCAGTAACAGCCTTGTCTAGAAGATACCTAAATTGCATAAATACAGATTTTTAACTATTAAAAGGTATGATTATCGAAAGTAAAACAACAGGAGAGACGGAGAGGAAAGCATAGAAAAAACTGTGTCATGGTGTGCTGGTAAACTGTAAAAACATCAGATCCGCACTTATAACTTTAAGCACTTTAGTCCCGTAGATTGGTCTCAAGAACTGCTCAATATCTCTTCGAGGTTAGACTTCATATAAACGGCGTTAATTGTGCTGATTTCAGTTCATTAAAGCCCTAAGACACAATCATCGAAAGAACTATAACGGAACGTGATATTTTGGGGTAGGCACAGTAAAACTTAGCTAAGAACCATCTCGATTAAACTAGTTTTCGATTAAAAACAAACCGCATCGAAATCGGTCCATCCGTTTAGGAGCTATGATGCCACAGATAGATACACATATAGGTCAAACTTATAACACCCCTCTTTTTTGTCGGAGGTTAAAAACTGTTGGTGTTCCAATTTACCCCACGCACATAAAACTATTCCATCCACACCCACCGGGCAGCATGACGCTAAGGAGCAGTCGCTTACAAATAAGACGCAATATCTCAGATTTGACACGCTGTCAAAAGTATGAGAAATATTCGAGCTTTAACATCCACCGGTGTTACTCGCGTCGTGGTCGTGAGGGAGGTGACCGCAAAAATCGGTGTTCGATTCGGTCCGGTTCCGAAGCGCCGTGAACCCGTCACTATAATAAGCACAGCTGGATATTCCTTGCGCCGACCGCAAGTCGATAAAACGATATTTTAGACAGCAACAAGTGCATAAAAACAAGCAGGGTGGATATTTGTGACACTTGTGTAATTATTTCATGAACAGCTTGACATTTAATCGGAGTCATGGACTTGAATGAAACTAGTGCCGTTATGGTGGAAATATGCCCTTGCCTGTATCCCCCCCCCCCCCCCCCCGCCCCTCCCCTTCATTACAGAGTTATAGCTAAGCCGAGGCATAGTTAATGATAATTACTAAAGACATTAGAATTCTTCATCTTCCTTATTGAACTATGCCAATGATATTCTTATTCACATTCAAACAATCATACATCGAGGTATGAAAAAAACAGCGTCCATAGATTTTGTGAGTTTTTTACTTTTTTTATAACAAACATATACATATTTATTTAACCTAATTACTTCGCCAAACTGCAGTACAGTGCCCTAAGCACGACTTGTCGAATCCTGCGTTACGTTACGGTTATCGTATCGAGATCGAGAAATCTCATACTAAATTTTAGTTCCAAATACGCTCACGGGCGGGCGCTGTTCCAAACGTCATACAAACTCGTTATAGTTTACTATTCGAGTTTACGTGACGCAGGATTCGACAAGTCGTGCTTAGGGCACAGTTTGTTGGCGAATACTGCACTCCTTATTTTAATATTTATTTGAATATACTTATTACCACTAAATATTATAATAACCCACCACACTTAGCCATACTTATAGTTCATTACATTAGGTATATAAATTAGTTATTTCTATTTTCCTCAAGGAAGGTATCTATCAAACACGCCTTCAATGTTGTTTTAAATATTGCCTTACTGGCGCACTCCGTCTCAGAGAAAAGTTTATTAAAAATCGAATTATCAAACAAATTACGGTAAATTCTCATCCTTTTTTTTAACCCCCGACGGAAAAAGTAGACGCGTTATAAGTTTGACCTATGTATGAGTGCACCTGTGTATCTGTGTGTGGCGTCATAGCTCCCACACGGATGAACCGATTTCATTTAATCGAGATCATTTTAGCTAAGTTTCATAAAATCGGTTTAGCTTTGAAATGAAAATGTTGGGGGTTTTTCAACTTTAATAAGTTTGTTAGGCTATGTATATACTGTATCGCTAGCTCAATAATCACTTCATGCTTTGTCTACAACCGTGTCGTAAGCGCTGTGTATATACAATACACAACAAAAGCAAATAATTTCATCACCAAGTAGGTACATCAGAAATAAAGCGATCGCCGGCGCCGTCGGAACAATGCGCCGGCGGGCCGGAAGCGCCTCCGACTTTACTTTTATATATCCCCGCGAGAACTCCCGCCGTTTTATTTAATTCCTGCTATATTTTATAGCTGCACTCCCATTACCTCCTGCAGCCCGGGTTAGGGACATGCAGCGTTTACATCATTTTCTTGTTAACAATAAACAATAATGAGGAATTCAAAAATTATCGATATTATTCAAAACAGAACAACACGCAAAAGCAGAATAAGAGATACATGTCAAAATGAACGCAGTGTTTGTGCAAATTATAAAACAACTGGAAATTACGCCCGAAATGAAAATAATATGGAAAATAATGCTATTAATCCTATTTCCTCTTTTCCTTTTCACCGCCCGACAGCGGCGGCGGTGGATGAAAAAAAAAATGCAAAGCGACCATATTTACCGGGCGGCGCGCTACCAGGCGATAATAAATTACGAGCTAGCGGTCAGTAATTATGGCGTGGCGCGCGTGGGCCTTGTCACTAGGCGCGCATGCACGGCCCGGCCTGACGAGGAGTAATTTAGTGCACGCGTTGCTGTTTGGTAAATTGTGTTGGGTTGGTCGCGTCTCGCTTGAAGTTTGCCGTCTTATTAGCCAACTATTTTGTAAGGATTTTGCGAGTGAAACAAGTACTTCCAAGTTCCATGTAATTATATTTGGACATAAATACACGGTGCAACGGCGCCGGCTTTTCTTGACAGACGCCAACGAAACGGAATCGTTGCAATCCTACAAGTTCCTATTCGCAGTTGCAACTGCAACTAAAAAGCAAAAACAAAAGCCGTACTTGTGCCGAGGCGTCTAGAATCTGCTCTCCGCAAAAAGGATTTTTATTTTTAAGGGCACTGAAAATCGGTTTTTATGGAAAGAAGATTTTACCGGTCGCGGTTGAAGCCCTATCTCCTGTCATGGCCCATAAACCAGGTTTTAACCATTCAGCACCATAAAGGCAACCGCGGTCACATCAAAACGCGCCGTAAATAACGTACACTGAAATAGACATTACGGCTCGGAGGTAAAAGTTTAATGCAGCGAAATCATAAAGTCACCGGTAGATTGACTCTTGATAAATTTCCCTTTGGAAATGAAGAAATTTACCATCGTCATTATCAATACTTAGGTTATGGTTGCCACATTTGACAGTTTTCGTCGCAGTACAAGTTTCTAGTTTTTAACACTTAACATTTTTCATTCCGTATGGGATTCTTATGGGAATGGGACCACCCGAAAATCTAATAATATTTGGGCGTAAGGACTGGTGAAAAAATTGTGCAAGGCCACCCGTCTCCTCTAAGCGTAAACTGCTCATGTCACCCGAAGACTCGATAACAGGCTAAACTGAGCACTTATCGTTACGGGACGCGCGAATGAATCAATCAATCAGCGGCTGGCACCAGGGGGCCAGAACTGCGAGGGGGCGTAATGAGCAAGGCGTCGTTAGGCGAGGCGAGATGGCGACTGGGCCATTAAGTTGCGGACGCGCTTGGTGCGGGCGGACGCGGGGAGCGGGAGACGGATTGAGAATTGAGTAGGTTTGGAAAAGTGAACAAATTGATATACTCATAGATGCAATAATATCGGCCTGCCCTATACCCTGATATAGGTGAAAAAAGATTCTGGCAGTAACATTAGCCTATCAAAACCATGGACGCAAGGACTTCATGAGGTGTCTGTGTGCAATTTCTCCGCTCGGGTTTAACGTCAAAATACACGTAGACCTTTAAAATAAGCATGCACAAAACTAAAAAGTTCTCAGCATTTTGGCACAGTGTCCTAGGCTTTATCAGCAAACGACGGCGAAGGCGGAAATCTGGTGAGAATAGACAGACGCGCTGCGCTCCGTGCGATTAATACGTGGAACTGGACAAAAAGGAATTATTTCCTTCCATTCGCTGCTGTCCTGGTAGTCTGGTGGACCAGATGGAAGAAAGAACAATTGGATTTTGACAAGAAGCCTTATTTGTAGCTTCCAAATTCAAACACTAACTAAAAATACACAGCGGAAATTAAATTGAATTACATCACAACCAACCGTTTCACATCATTTATAAAGTATGTACCTACTTGTAAAAGTGTTCTCTTTAGTAATTTCAGCATTTCAACTCGACCTTTCTTTATAAATCTTGCAATCAACTCTTTGTCGTTACTCGGAAGAAAAGAATTCACCCTCGTGTTTAACTATGGATTTTCCTGTACTCAAGTGGCGAGAAAAATTACGGGAAGCGAACCGAGGGGACAGGATTACAAGGACTGTACATTTTGTCTTGACAAATTCGATAAAAACATAGAACAAGTAAAGGTTAGGAGGTTGACAGGAAACTCTAATCACTTTGTCATCTCGTCTTTGCATATAATAATGATCTGGAATGTGAACTCAAATTACAATCGAAATTTAATTGACAACGCACCCGCAAATAATTTTGGAACCGAATCCACAACTGGGAAATGTCCCACTTTACTCCTCCAAATCATCCAAATGTCAGTTGGCCGATTAGTTCTGACTCGAACATTCAATCCCATCTTCCCGTCATTTTCAAGAGGCAGAACAAAGTGAAAATTCCCGCGCGATCTCCCAAATTTTCATATTTCCGGGTTTTCACTCGGGACGGGAGAAGCTGACTTTTCCGCGGCCTCGAGATCATCTGACAGATACCTACTTAAACACGTTCGTCGAGTTTTGAGATTTTTTCGCCGCGTATTCCCTTGTCTTCAGTGTTGTCACATACAATTTTGGCAAAATGGTAGAACAAGATGCAAAAATTCGTAGAAATTGGTAGAATGAAACCTGGAAAATAGGTAGATCTACCACCCAATTTTAGTACCACCCTGATGATTAAAAATGCGTATAAAATTAACTAACTTTTAACAATAAACTTGCTTTTATCCAAAAAAAAATGCCGCGAAATGCAATGCGGGACGTAACGTGACGCGAGACTGCTAGTTGTAATTGTGACAGATGTCAGTGTTTCTGTGTAAGTACTTTGTGTAGTGTACTCGCACACACTGCACACACAGATTATTCACTTAACGCGTCCCGTTTTATGTTGTTTCAGTACACGTTTAGAGAGGATTGTTTACAATCGTAATATTTTGAAAATTAGGTAGATTTGAGGCCGAGGGTGGTAGATAGGTAGAACGTAGGCAAAATAGGTAGATCTACCAAAAAGTTGGTAGATGTGACAACACTGCTTGTCTTTATCAAAATGAGGGTTTTATACCTAATGAAATGATACTATTTCTCCCACGAGTATTTTCTACGATACTGTGCATGCATGCATGCTTATTTGGACCCATTAGTTAGAAATTTCATGCGTATGTAGCTCCAAAAACAATGCAAAAAGGAAAAAAAACAATTTGTATAAAAAAAAACTTCTATAAATAACTCACATAATTACATAAAATAAATAAATAAAATAAAATAAATAAATATCATGGGACAATTTGACACCAATTGACGTAGTCCCAAACTAGGCAAAGCCTGTACTATGGGTACTAGACAACGGATAAACATACTTATATTAAACATCCAAGACCCGAGAACAAACATTCATATTCATCATACAAACATCTGCCCCGACCGGGATTTGAACCCGGGACCTCAAGCTTCATAGTCAGGGTCTCTAACCACTAGGCTATCCGGTCGTCACATACAAACAAACTTACATGAACCCTGAAACAATACTTACACTCTTTTTCTTTGGGCAGTCGAGTAAAAAAACTAACTAACCTAACCAACTTAGAAAAGTTGAAAAACCCCCGACATTGTCATTTTAAAGTTCAATATTTCAAAAACGGGTGAAACTTAGCTAAGAACCATCTCGATTAAAATAGCTTTCGACTGAAAAAACCGCAACGAAATCGGTCCACCCGTTTGGGAGCTATGATGCCACAGACAGATACACAGATACACATGTCAAACTTTATAACACCCCTCTTTTTCGTCGGGGGTTAAATGCGCGCGACCGCCGCAGATACGCCTTTTTACGTCGTAAATGTTGTAATCGACTCGCCGAACTACCAGGGCGACATGACACATTAGGCAACAAATCAAACGAACTCCTTAGGTTACGTGAGGTAACCCGACGCGATATGATTTGTGAAGCGTGAGTGAACCGAGCCCCCGGGCAGGGCTGACTTGAGGCACAGAATAACTAAAGTACCTACCTGCTTGAGGTTCGTTGGTACTAGTTAGCAATACGGACAGGGAAGACGTCTGATAAACTCGTTACTCTGATAGATAGGTAGGGATTCGATAACTGACTTATCGAGTCGGTGAGAGGGAAAAGTTAATTTATCCTGTAATGAAATGATTGGTCACAAATTGAACAGCAAGAGAACTTGTCATTTTAGTTGCATTATAAATCAAAATTAGGAAGTGATCAGAGTAATTTCTAACAACTAATGAAATTACTCTTACTAAACATAACAAAAACTCGAGCATACAGACTCGCACCGATCAAGGTACACCACTCATCAGAGTCATCGCAGTCTAAACATCGCTTTCTGTTTTCATTAAAAGTACCAGAGCGCCATAAATCAACAGGCGCACGTTTGATCCGCGGCGTGTGTCGTGGCACGGGATCGGCCCGTCTCGTCGCGTGCGCCCACAGCGCCGTGTAGCGCGAGCGGTTTTGATCGTTGTAAATAAAATAATATTTATTAGGTATTTTTGTTTGTAAAATTTCCACAGATGCTGTATTTAGGTTTGGTAATTTTAGTATTACGGATGGATGTTCGTGTTTTTTGGTGTTTACAATTTATTAATCTTTACGTGTAACTTAACTTAACAGGTACCTATAGTAATTGAAAACAAATTATGATGTGTATTTATACGCACTTTTAACTAAAGTATTGCAAATGACATAAACGGTATTAAAATGTACCACTTTGTACAATACTCATGAACAAAATCATATTTTTTTGTGCCAGTAAGCTCACAACCTTGCGAAATATCACATAATATTAAGGATATAACTAATCATAAGCTCCACACAGCAATATCCGACTTGATATACACAATTACTTTATAGCTATAACTATATAACACACGTGCTAGCAGAGCTTTACTAAATGTTTAGGTCGTAAAAATATCGAAAGGACGTGACGATGAATCGCAATCGTTTCATTTTGTGCGGCGCAGTCGTAAACCCGGACCGTCAGCACACAGGCCACAAATTTAGAAAATTTGCTGACTCACTTTTACCAGTCCATCCAGTGTAAAATCAGCACTTCATTTTATTTAAAAAAATAACATCAATTTGTTCTACTGAAATGAGACCAACTTTTTATGCAAATGTCAATTCTGTAACATCAAAACTCAAATTACAAACTCAAACCAAAAATTTCGCGACGAAAAAAAATCAGCACGTCGTTGCTAAAAACCACACTACAAATCCCTGAACGATCACTCGTAAATCCACCGCAGAACTAATATCTATAGCTTTATGTGTAGCTGTAGCTATACACGTGCGGGCTCAGCCACACGTGAAGCTACAGACATATACATACAACTATAGCGATATACATCCACAAGCACAGCCACACATGTATAGCTTACACAGAAGGCGGCAAGCGACACTTTTTATTACAGCGTTGGGTCGGAGTTTTCTGCTTGGCGTGGTTTCTCGGGTTTTTTAAGTATCAAGGGCGGTTAATCCCTTTTGTGTCTCGGCGTGTAATAGGGTTGTTAAATAATATTAATATACTTAAAGAAAAACTTGGAATATTTAAGAAAACTCTTAAAAACTTAATTTACCAAACACTAATTTTCGTCTGCGACTCCGTCGGAGCAACCTTTCTACGTATATCTCTAACTATCTAATTAACGTTTCTCAACCTTTTCCGAGCACAGGATGGCCATGGGATTGTACAATGATCCCCTATAATACATTAAAAACAAATTGAACTATTTGTGGTTTGAATGTATCTCCACAACCATTACATTTACGATTTACTCGTTAATCCAGCCGCTAAGTAGCATTGCTTGCACTATTGTGATCCGCTGGGGAGAGTGAGATTTCCGGGAAAATAACGGGCACAGAAAGCATGTTATCTTAGTCCTATAGATTGGCAACGTATTGGCAATAATTATGGTGTTACGGATGTCTATGGGCACTGATGTGGATGATTGCTAATCATCAGTTGAACAAGGTCTCTACTATATTACTCGCCAATCCTTCCGCTAAGCAGCACCTAACCTACTTGTTTGTTTGCCTGTATAAATGCCTAAATGCTATGTGCTAATGTTACGTATTTAGGCATTTATAGAGGTAAATAAATAAGTAGGTTAGGTGCTGCTTAGAGAAAGGATTAGTGAGTAATATATTAGCGATTCGAACGGCCAACCACGCACAACCACTCGGAAATAAATACTTTCAAGGGATAGGTCCGCTTTGTACTCGAATTTGATTGTTGTAACTTGTGTTTTTATCCTGTTTTTTTTTGTACAGTAAACTGTTTACTTACTTACTTTATTTATGGCTGTGGACTCAAGGTTGGGAAACACTGCTATGTAGCTTGGCAGCCCTAGTGGGGACTGCGGTAGCTATGTAGATGTAAGAAGGCGACGGAGCATCAAGACAAGATACGGGCCGCGGGCCACGCTATGGCGCCCCTGGCGAGCGTCACCCTCTCAACAACCCGGCTTAATGGCTGCCGTTTATAACAAATATTGAATTTGATACTTGATACCACATCACGGTCATCATCTTCAGATGTGTTAGCATTTAAACGCAAACAAAATCGGATTCCTTACATCTTTTAATAAGTCTTACTCGTTTTCTTTCCTCTCTAATGTGCAAGTCACATGTAAATTAAATCACCAAATCTAATATACTGCAAGTCACATGTAAATTAAATCACGAAATTACATGTTGATGACAGCTGTCAGGTGTGAGTTTTCTTGGTTAGTAATGGTGGGATTAAATATGTATACTATACAGTTGGCAACCCTAGTATATACACAGGATACGGGCCGCGGGCCACGTTATCGCGCCCCTGGCGAGCGTCACCTTGTCACCGGCCCGGTTTAATGGCTGCCGTATACGACGACCGCCCGCTCTTGATAGTTATATCAATGATGGCTTTTGTGCTGCATTTTGGTTTTCAGTTAGAGCGTAGTTTATAATGCGATTGGAATGATTGGTTAAGTGCGAGGTAAGTTTATGAGTAAATGGTAATTATCTAAAGTTATGGTATGGTATCCAACTTTACACGATTTACCGAAATCTGAATCTTGACAAATATCTATGCTAATGTAATACAGACGTAATTTTTCTTATGTGTGTGGGGGGGGGGGGGGTAATCTCTAAAAAGCTTGCATTCCTCCTCCCCCTTTCCTCGATCCCTTTTCCACCATAAAGGCCGGCAAAGGACTAGTGACTCTTGGGGTTGCTAGGTCTCATGGGTGGCGGTGATCGCTTACCATCAGGTGACCCGCTTGCTCGTTTGCCTCCCTCTTTAAATAAAAAATAAAATAAATGTATTTTAAAATATATTTCACTAGTAGAAAGAGTTAAGATGGTGCGAGAAAGAGATGGTAAATGCGAGCACGCATTATAGAATAAGGTCTACGGTATTAAAAAATAACACCACGATCCCGCATCAGCCGGTAGCCTCTCCGTATGTGGCCGCCGGCCGCCGGGCCGCGCCCGCCGCGCCCGCCACTTCGGAGCGCGCAGTTTGAGGTCAACCACATCTTATACAGTTTCAAAATCAGCGTACTTCTATATGTTACAATCAGCATGGGGTTGATTTACAATTTTTCATGTATTGGCCAAGAGCTAAAATTAATTAAGCTTGGTTCT
This sequence comes from Clepsis dumicolana, assembly GCA_963691665.1. NCBI lineage: Eukaryota > Metazoa > Arthropoda > Insecta > Lepidoptera > Tortricidae > Clepsis > Clepsis dumicolana. The sequence goes on from OY829526.1 coordinate 3,943,623, forward strand.
GGTTTAGAAAAGCCAAAAAATCCATTTTTGTCATACCGTCATAATTTAAATTATTGAATTGCCGAAATGTGTGTTCTGTTCATATTTTGATGCTCCAGTAAACACGTTAAATTTAGTACAATACCATGTGCATATTGATTGCAAATGTTAGACTTGAGAAATGTTGAAATAGGTGTCTAAGCACGATGTGCACGAACTCATGATAATTGTCTTGCCCTAGTCATAGCGCCATAATACAAAAAAGATATAAAATTCCACGTGTTTTATATTAATACTTAACTGCTAGAAATGAATATTTATCACAATAAATATTCAAGTAGCCAGACGAGCATCACCGTATCATCAATAACGTTAACACAAAAACCGACACGCGCTAATGAGTTATATCATTTAGTATCGGTATGTAGCGATAAAACATTCATTAAGGACCTTTTTATACGACCACGGTGGAGCCTAAAAGTTGAGTTATGTTTTTTTACAGTCACGTATGTATGGATGTCTAGTTATATGTCCCCTGCGGCAGCGTAAACTACACTACTCAAAATGTCTAGGGATTAATTATGTTCGGACTCCAGACTCCTATACTCCTCTTACGCGTTTGATCCCTAGATGTTATTTGAGCAGTCTGTTTAGGCAACATATTTCGTGTCCAGATCTTAGTTTTTCAATTTAGCAACTTTTTACAACTTAGTATTATTATATAATATGAGAATTTAAAGCTGTTATACATGTATCATGACGAAACCATTATAAAAATATAGGAAATCATTATTCGAGTTTAGCCCGACACGTTTCGTTTTATTTCACTGGGATTGAGTCTCACGGTAGCTTCATGTTAGAAATCATTTCTCACTATTAAGTCCATTTCTTTATCGATAGCCCGAATCAATTTGCTGTTATAAATAGACCAAAACAAAAACAGTGTCACTTTCATGTAATTTTTTGTACAGCAAATACTAACTTTTCAGGGTTCTATACCTCAAAAGGAAAAAACGGAACCCTTATAGAATGACTCGCGTGTCTGTCTGTACGTGTTGATATTTTTGACGAATACTGTGAGTATTTAAAAAGTATATAATTGATATTCATGGGAAAACCGTAAAAATAAAAATAAATGGGAAATAATACAAAAAACATACTCCATTTGAGATCATAATTTGATGTAACTGTTGTAATAATGGGATCACTGTCTAAATAAATAATTCACTGTTATTACTATCGGGTTTATTGCTTTATTGCCGGCCTTAAGTTCACGTAGACCAGTCATTCTGATTTTAGAGACAGGGCCAGCCAGACATCCGTATTTACAGTCCAAGTATTAGCACGCGTGAAAAAAATCTCTTCAGTTTTTATAAAAAACACGGTTTTGTCATAGATACAAAACAAAACGAGACGCTTAGCTGCTCAATCAATCAATGACCTTATATAAGTAGTTTATTGCGAACGCTGAAATAAGTAGTGTAAGTAGCGTTAATTACGCAACGTTTCTCATATATGTGCATGTGCTACCATAAGCCTGGCAGTAGGAAGGAAGTTAGGAAGAATTATCGCGTTCTGAACCAACGCCTCTCGGCTCGCTAGTTCATCAGTGATCTAAACTAAGCTCCGTTGTGGTCGATTTGATCATCTAACATTAGTTTGGCCAGCCTATCTTCGGCAAGTTTCTGCAGGTGCTGACACCAGCACCAATAAGACGGATGCACAGAGGCCCGAGTACAAACATTCGAAACCTGCGTAACGTAATCGAGTAGTAAACGTTATCGAGAAATTTGTATGACGTTTGGAACAGCGCCCACCTGTGCGCGTATTTGGAACTAAAATTTAGTACGAGGGTTTTCGATTTCGATACGATAACGTAACGACGTTACGCGAGGTTCGTAAACTTCTTGCTCGGCCTACTGTATTATCGCCCACCTAAAGCTCAAACGTATCCAGACGTCCGTAATATTCACAGACACCGGTATATGCGCGGCGGCGAGCGTTGAAAAACCCGTCGGCTTGTGGGTTGCATAAAAAATGTCTGGGCAGCGCGGGCGGGTCGCTAACGCCGCCTCTAATGACGCCGCGCCAGGGCTGCCAGGGATATCATATTTCATTATATATACATTTCTACTGGTATTAATATGATAGGTAAGAGATTATCTAGACTTAAGGAGACATCTAATAACATAATGTATGATGCCATAGCATGTATTTTTACTACCTACCATTTATTTCCATAGTGGTAAAAAGAAGTTACATATTGTCCTCAACAAAGGCGGAATAACGAGTTTGTACAAGTATTCAGAAAAAGTAAAATTTTACACATAATTATTATGCATATCAACACAACAGCTGTCATGGCTATTAATTGAAAATACAAGTCCAGGGCAAGGGCCTCATTTCAGTGTAAAACTAGCTTTTGCCCGCGACATCGTACGCCCATAATCCCGTTAATTCTCTATCCCGTGGGAATTTCAACACATCCGTCCTTAGTGCTTGTCTACATCATAAAGGCAACATCTACGCAAAATTTCAGTCTATACAAGGTTTCGGCTGTGCATTGCCTGTCAGTCACTCGGTCAGCAACGAAAGAGTTTTATACATATTGATAAATAATAATATAACATTTGTCGATCAGCAGCAACCCTAGCGCGTGCCGGCGCGGCGGCTCCGGGCGCTCGCCTCCTACATATTTAATTTGCCCGGACTGGTTTCTGTGCGGCGCCGCTTTGTTCGTTACGGCTCCATCGCTGTGGCCACCGGCCCCTACGAAATAATACTATGGTCGGGACCGATCAAAACGGGACGAACTTGTTCGTTTTAAGGGCCGATGACGCACCAGTAATTTTCCTCATGTTGTAGGTGTCAATCAATAGGCGGCGATTATTCCTTACGTGGAGCCGATTACGTTGCTATTCCGTGGCAAGAAAGCTACACTAGGGTGCCTTTATGTGGAAGCGGTTTGGTGGTTGAGTCCGCATGAAAACATGCATTCGTTCTACTGACGTACCTGTCTTGCACATTTGGTTGCAGAGTATCGAAGTAATTATTTAACATGAAACTACCGTGAGAATCAAATTGACTCAACCATAGTGAAATAAAACAGATCACTCACTCACTCACTCACGTATATAAGTGAGTTTAGCCTGACATGTTTCGACACGTTTGCGATTACTCGCACCCTCGCTGCCACTGGATCATGCCCTCACAGAGGAAGGACTACGAATTAGTCCTACCGAAACATGTCGGGCTAAGCTCGACTTATATACGTGAGTGATCCGTTTTAATTCACTATCGAAGTAATTAATTAGTTAGTGTTTTTTGTACTTAATCTCAATGTACTTATTTGTTTTGTTCGCTAAAGAATATTTGTGATATATGTACATAAATATGTATTTACTTAATTTAATTAGTTTCAGTTCATTGATGTGGCGTCAATAAATAACCAAAAATAATATGCTCACCAACATACAATGTATCAAATAAGCAAACGAATAAACGATTTTTATATTTTATACATAGATATTTCTATCACACTATTCATATAATCAAAATAATAACCTTCTGTATCCATCAATTTTATGGCTTGATTGAGGAATCACCACTTTATTGTCGAGTGGGCGCTTTGAATACAAAATTGAATGTATGGCTAGTACGCCAATAATATATATGATCGGGATTTTTTTTATTCCAACTCAAAGGTAAAGCGTCAATATTGGTAGTGTCAATTTGTGTGGCGAAATACATATTTCGTATGTTAAATGCGCAGACGGTTTACAACGTGTCTGTATTTGTTTTTGGTTATGTTATGTTTTCTACATGTGTATGTAATCCTAACTCATATTATAAATGCGAAAGTAACTCTGTCTCTCTCTCTACCTGTTTGTTACCTCTTCACGGGAAAACCGCTGCACTGATCTAGATGAAATTTGGTAAGAAGATAGTTTGAATATTGAGAAATAACATAGGATACTTTTTATTCGGGAAAATTATATAGTTCTCGCGGGATAGCGATAACCGATATCTACGCAGACAAAGTCGCGGGGAACAGCTAGTTTAAAATAAAACTACATCTACTTTCCTACTATTTATTTTAAACCTTATGTGTTAAATATATTCGGTGCTTGCTCTGTTGTGTTCCGGTGTGCAGAATATGATAGCTGGGGAAATAACAGGCACAACTGGCATTTTATCGTAGCCCTCTATGTTGGCAACATCTCTACAATCACTTTGGTAATGCAGATGTCTATGGGCATTGGGCAGTGGTAATCACTTAACATCAGGTGACCCATTTGCTTGTTTGCCTTCGATTTCTTTCAACTAGCTGATTAGTATTTTTGTGTATACTCACACCGGAGTGTTCAGTGGAGCTAAATTGTAGGGAGAGAGTATTCAAAATAATGATTTATTATATCATCTTGGCCGGTATCATTAAATCTTAATCAAATTCTTGATTTTTCCGTCATTGGGTGTTTGTCTTTCTTATTATCTCTTATTCCTTATTAGTAACGTTACTTTTTAGCCGCTTAAATTTTTCGTGAATAGTATAGTTAGTGTATGTATTCTGTCTGAAGCAAATATTCTCGTACTTAGGTGTTATACAATCGATATCCCTAGCGGAATAAAGCGCACGCCGCCAGCCCGGCCCGCTACAAGGGGCGTCAAGTACGTAAGCCGAAAAACATAATCCGTGTGACGAACTGCGGAGTCCAGGGACAAGTAAAAAAGATAAGAAGAAAACCGGCGAGTCTGCCCATGAAATATTTAAGATTAATTAAAAAATGGTGCCTGTTTTCCTGATAAAGAGAGACAATTTTAAGGCAACACGCATGAACGATATTTATAACATTCTTTGATAAATATGGTCACGAGGAATTACAATAAGCAGATTCTTTATAGACCTTGTTTTCATCTTTGTCACAGATAAGACTTATTTTCAGAGATTTCACCTCATTATCACCGCGTAGACTTGCCTATTCAATTTACAAGTGTTTCATATTCCCTAAAACGTCGGAACATAAAGTCAGATTTTGATTTAATAAATATTTGTGCTTACGACGTAGTCGCTGTCCAACAGAAAAGTACAACCATTAGCGAACATTTATCACACGCAAGGCGTGCAAAAAACTATAGAAAAAAAACTAGTTCCAACAAATAACGAGCTCCGAAGTAACAGTAGAATATCCACTCTCCAGAAACCGGGCTGACTCATATCTTATTTCATAATTCAATATACACTTCGCTCCAATTTCTGTGGCAAAGTGCAAGCGCGCGAGAAAAAAGCCAGCAGGGCAAGCGAGGGGAAACCGGGAAGCTAGGGGCCTAGGGGGCGCTCGCGTCGCGGGATGGGGGCATAATCCCTTACCGTCGACCGCACACCGACAATTATAAAGAGGCGTCGATGTATTACGTTTTACGTGTATTTTATAAGCACTCAATAACAGCGAAAAGCTCGGTAAGCCGCTTTGTGTGGCTTTGCCGTGCACTATGACAGTTTATTAATATGCATACGTTAACTGAAAGGGCGATTTGAATGGAGCTAATTATGACTTCCATTGACGCGCTACAGTCCGATAATTAGTAAGCAGATACTTGTTGAATGGAAAAAAAAATCCATTTTTTTAGGAAGGAACACCACAATTTTCTTCAAGAAGAGCAATCGGCTGCTTTCTTTCACAAACAAACGAAAGAAAATCCAAGAATGACGTGTGCATTTTCTCCTCAATTACTTATGTATTCCTCATATTCGCTACATTCACGCGTTACTAAAGCAACGTTTCGTACCGTACTACAGGGAAATGAATTTTCAACCGCGTTTCACTTGAAAATTAAACACTGACTTGAACCAAGACCGGTCGTAAGTTTAAGCTACCAAGAACATCATCTATCGTTTTATTGCGTAAAATTTTTCTCCGCAGCTAAATATCAAGATCGTTTTCACCCCGTATAGGAATCGCGGTCGTAAGCTACCGGCGACCGCAGGCGGCCCGCTGGCCGTCTCTGGTCCCGCGCCCATCTCTCTCACGCTCACATGAACGTACTCCTTCTCGCTCGCACCAATGTTACATTCGCTTTGACACGTCCCGAACATGCTAGGAGCTTAGCGAGCGAATTTCATTTCTGAGCGAGCTCAGTGTTAAAATTTAATAAAGACAGTCTATACGACCGAGCTGTGAAAGATTGGGGAGACGAGATGTTTCGTCTTGTTTATCATTGTGTTTACTCCATTGTTACAGACGGACATAGGAAGATTACATTTACCTATATATTACATACAGGCAATCGTTTGCTGATTTCCTGGTCCTTCGCTATCTTTGGGACTAAAGAAGCTTTGATACGTCAGCTGTACTTTAGCTTTAACTGTACTAGGAGTACACGAAACGACAGAGTCCGTATCCGCACCACACCATGCATGCCGATCCACTCGCGAATAAAACAAAATGCTAATGACTCGCGACGCGCGCGGTACATTTTAGTTTCGCGCGCCATTTCATTTGACGCCGCCGCGCCGTGCCGCCGAAATGGTGCAAGAGTACGCACTGTATGAAAATTACTGCGACAATGCCGACTTGGGTAATAAATACTTGAAGAATAAATAAGACAAGATTCCTGTTTCACTCCAAGGAAACCCATGATGTGATTGCTGACATCGCCAAATAACAATTTGACATTATTTTTGCTTACGATTGCATTTGAAAATAAAACTGTTTCCAAAAGCGACTTAGCACTAGCGAGGGCTGAGGTATAACCCAAACGCAGGTGCGGCTGTTTTAAAAATATGAGAGCCATTTATTTCACTAGACGTAATGATGTAATCCCCTGTCCCAAAGGTTTGGGTAATTTTTTAAACCTTTTTCACGAGCAAGAGCGCGATGAAATTCGTTGGGACATTGCCTGGATGTACCTCTTCGGTTTATGGACTCGTTAACTCTTATGATCTCTGCAATTCTAGTCCAAAATTTTTAAATACCGCAACATATAGATAGGCACAATTTACTTTTTTTTTAATTAATTGCGTTTTACAATCATAATTGTTAATAATTGCGTATTTTTTTTTATAATTATTCCGGAGGTTCATAATCTATGAACAAATTACTTAACTGTTTTTTTTAAACTTCCTATTGTTTGTTAATTCTTTTTACATACTTAGAGATTTTCTGCTAAAGTCCGGGTTCGTTTTGAAACTTTTTGAACCCCCCAACTTGAGAGATTAACCTGAGTCATGCTATTTGCCCAGCCCAGCAACACCAATGAATATAATACTAACGTAGGTAGGCATTTGCGACTTCGCAAAAAAATAGATCGATTATTTTCAACTTCACTCCACTTGCCACACTTTGCTCTCTAAAACGCGCTTAAATATCGCCGTTTATATGTTGGTAACAACCGTTCCCCGCAACTCGCAATCAATAACGTTGGCAGCGGTGTAGCCAAATTAATGTGAATTTGTACTTGATCCTTATTTATTGTGCAGTTGTTTTGTACATAAGTATTAATACCGTGAAATTTGAATACAGGACGTGAAAAATCCTACACCGCAACTAAGTTTTAACCAAGAAATAACAGGCCCCTGTTTCACCAACTTTATAATCAGTGTGCACTGTGCAATGACAGTCCGATCTACATTTCTTTGCCGATATGAAGCGCACTAAAGCAAAAGTCAGCAATTGACACCGAATTGTCATTGAAAGTTGATGAAATGAGGGCTAGATGTTTGCTTTTTTGAAATCAAGGGTACCTAAGACTTCTTAGAGATAATTTATTGAATCAGGCGTTACTTTGCGGAGGTCCATATTCACACATGCCACACAGACCCAACTATCACCACCACCACTAAACTAAACGCTGACGCGTTTTGGCACTCTCCACGAGGCCATTTACGAAGCACAACAACAACCGCCCAACACGCCACCACTTCCACTTCACTTCACTTTGCTTTTTCAGTAAAGGAAGTGGTGGCATGTTGAGCGGTTGTTGTTGTGCTTCGTAAATAGCCTCGTGGAGAGTGGTGGTGGTGATAGTTGGGTCTGTGTGGCATGTGTTGCATCGTGTAGCAGTGGAGGCGGAGGTGTTGCATGGAAACATACATTTGCCGCACAGATATAACTATTTGTCATTAGTGGTCGCGGGTGAGCAAAGTAATTGTTTTTAGTTCCTTAGAGATAGCCTCAGATAATTTGATATTAAAACAGTCCATTTTAGATCTAAACTTTAATAAATGCGAACTGTTCATAAACAACGCGATCCGATCCGATCTCTTCCAACATTTTAATTTACTTTGTCCAAATATCAAAATTGTCGATAAGCAAAACTTAAGCCTCCTAGGGTCACCAATCTTCGACGATGCCATTCCAGATTTAATCGCAAAAACTGTTTCAAAATTTCAAAATTCTGCAGACCGGCTGCTGGAAATCAGTGCTCACACTGCTATCACTATTCTAAAATTTTGCCTTTTTGTGCCAAAATTTACTTATTTGCTTCGTTGTTGTCCCTTTTGGAAACATCAAAATTCTCTGACCTTAATTGATTCCCTTATGAAAACTTCTTTGGAATCTATACTTAACTTACAATTCAATGGGCAATCTTGGACCCAGGCTTCCCTTCCTATCAGATATGGTGGGCTAGGTATCCGCAAAATTTCTAGTGTTGCTTTACCAGCGTTCCTATCATCTGTCCACAGCACGTCCACCCTCGTAGGTAAAATCCTAAAGGATTGTCCTTCAAACTACGAGACGACGGGTTTGGTCGATGCTAGGAATGCTTGGCTTATGGCTTGTCCGGGTGAAAATCCTCCCGCTTATCCAAATTTCCAACGGAGCTGGGATGACACACTATCCAAATTAACTTATTCTAATATTCTCAGTTCCAGTTCAGACCCAGACCGCGCAAGGCTTTTGGCTGTGGCAAGAAAGGAATCCGGTGACTGGCTTCATGCTTATCCTTCCGTTAACACCGGAACCTTTCTTGAGCCTGAAACTCTGAGAATTGCAGTCGGGCTAAGACTGGGTGTTGCGCTGTGTTCACCACACCGTTGCCTCTGTGGCACCAATGTGGACGAAACGGGACACCATGGTCTTTCCTGTCAAAAGAGCGCCGGCCGTTTCTCCCGTCATGCCGCGCTCAATGACATAATCCGCCGGGCTCTTGCCTCTGCAAACGTGCCGGCCATTTTGGAGCCAAGCGGCATTGCCCGCGACGATGGCAAAAGGCCGGACGGTATGTCTCTGATTCCCTGGAGAATGGGTAGGGTTCTGGTTTGGGATGCGACCTGTGTCGATACAGTAGCACCCTCACATCTCCAGGGAACCACACAAAAAGCTGGTGCGGCGGCAGAAACGGCCGAAAATAGAAAAAAATCTAAGTATCAATCTCTCGGTCCGAATTATAATTTTGTTCCTGTCGGGTTTGAAACTTTGGGTCCATGGGGTCCCAGCGCTTACAAGCTTATTTCTGAGTTACAAAAGCGCTTAGTTGATGCAACTTGTGACCAAAGGGCTGGCAGTTTTCTCTCTCAAAGAATCAGCATCGCTATTCAGCGAGGCAACGCTGCCAGCCTTTTGGGCACTATGCCACGGGGGCCTTATTTAGATTTAATTTAGTTTTAAGTTGTAGTTTATTTAGTTTAAGCATAGATTTAATGTCATTGTAAATTGCTTTTATTATGTAAATAAAGTAAAAAAACAGTCCAGACATTTATAAAACTTTTTATTTTCAATAAATCACAATCCGTTTATAATCTAGTCGTGGCACATTGAACAATAGATAAAATATACTCAGAGTCATATTCAAGTCTATACTCTATACTGTCTATGTTTGAGGTATTTTTTTTCCTTATTTAATAATGACATGCATTTATTTTAATAACCACATCAATAATATATTTTATAGTATCACTATTAAATGCAGCTATCACACAAAATAAATTCGTAACGGTAGGGAAGTTTTTCTTAGGACAATAAAGTACTTAATCAGAAATGAGCGTCGTTTAAAAAAACATTAGTATTACGCCGTATGCGAATATCTTCTGTCTCCTACGAATACTGCTAGTCCTAATGAAGTTTCTATACGTTTTTGTAAACGGTAACGTTTTCAATTTTCTAAAAAATAATATAAAAATAAACACAGCCGAAACACCGAGATCACAACATCGAAAACATCGAAACACTGACTAGTTCCGTTTTTAAGTTACCAGAATATCTGAATATCAGCGTGAGGGTATTTTTTAATTAGTTTGTACTAATCAGATCCATAGGTTTCGTGTCAGCAATATGCATTGTACCATCTAACATCTATCACAATAATTATTGTATCTAATCCAATTAAAATGAGAGTTTTTTTAGGTAATCTTGTACCCCGTGAGCAATCCTAAACTCTTTAATCTAAACCCTTTTTCCCTCCCTGCAAATACCTTACAAATGCGAATTTACGCTTAGTCGGGCCTAGTCGTCTAGTTCAGACCCCAGAGAGTTTTCCGTCCTCAGGTCGCGGTTCATATCATCCGGAGAGTCATTCCTAAGACCCATGACGCGGGAAGCGTACGAGCTCTGCGAGGCCATACTGGCTAAGATCCCATTGGACAAAGCCTGCACGGACAGAGCCTCCTGCGACGGCCCAGGATAGCTGTACTGCTGGTACACGGCCTGGATCCTCGCGGCGTTCACCAGAGTTTGAATCTTTAATTGAGTCTCCAGCGCCAGGCTAAGCGGCAGTTTCCGCAACTGGCTTGCAATCAATTTCCCAAACATTTCGAACTCGTTTTCGTTCCCGTTCTCCGAATGCTGACTGAGGTCCTGCGTACCGTCCTCACTCCGGTCGTCGTACACTTTCTTTTGTTTAGCGGGCACCGGGTAGATGGTGGCGAGGGACGTGATAAGCGGCGTCGCGATGCCCACGGGGGGGTTGAGGAAGGAGGAGGAGGAGGGGGGCAGGATCCCGAACGGCGTGGCCGGCTGGGCCAGGCCGAACGGCGTCCCGGGCCGCGGGGACGGCGTGTTGAGCACGTACGGCGTGGACGACCGCGTTGAGCTGCGACGCTTACGCGGACTTTTTTTCTCCGGAGATTTCCGCTCGCTCAAATCCTGCACCGCGTCGCTATCGTCGCTCGCCGGTATCTCCAACAGACTCGTGTCGACCTGTACCAAAACACCCCCATGTTAACACGATCAGCTGATCGCAAACTTAGAGCGCATGTGTAGATAAGGATTGTAAATAAACAAAAATAGTCTTACGGAGCTCGGTGTGACGATCGCCCGCAGAAACCTGTCTGCGTGCTCGAACCACGTGACGCTCGGCCGGTACGCATGCGCGCCGGCCTTCCGCGCCGCGCGAATCTTCTTCAGCTCGACGCTGTACGACGACCGGATATTCTTTATCTTGTTCTTCAATTCTTTAACCGTGACGTCGACCAAGTTGAGCTCGTTAATTATCTCCACGTAACCCTGTTCGCGTATCTTCTTGTTCTTATAATGCTCGGACACCGGGTTCCATAGATATTCGCGTTTTTCGTACTCTATTATCATTTGAATGGTGAGGTCCTCGCTCCATTTGGGGTTAGCTAGCATGGCCACCATTTTGTTAATTACATACTATGTGAGGTCAATGTTATTATAATTCGCGTTTTTGTAAGCGTTATGTACTAGGAGCGCAGAGGGTGCGGGCGGTTCGCATGCGCGCAGCATACTAAAAGCACGTCGATGGATGGGCGACGGGCCGCGCGGGGGCGCGCGGGGAGAGGCTATTTCGGGAGTAGCCGGTATCACGCAGCCGCGTGCTTTGAAGCGTGCTGTTTCCTCTCCTCTCCGCGCGGAGGCTGGGCCGGAGTGAAACGGAAGATTTGTGGCCGGCCGCGACCGGCCGCGCGGCCGATCGTAACACCTCCACTCAGTCACCCGAGCACCCGACCTGCATGCCGATATCAGATTACGCAAAGTCAGACAAAGGTTACACACGGTGCCGGTTTATTGCTATGCATTGTGTTTACTTTATTTGCAAACTTTTTGAAGTTTTAGCTCGTTTTTGTCAAGATTGTATTGTACGATATGCGTAACATTATATAAGTATTGCAACTTTGAATGTTTTGTTCGTTCCGAATTTGCTATAAAATTCAAACGTTTTAATTATTTAATTGTGCAATTACACTTTTTTTACTATCATCAGACTTTTTTTATTTCTTAAGTGATAATTAATGACTAGTAAAGAGATCGCTAAAAAGATATCGGCCACTTTTCACCTCGACCAAAAGAAAAAAAAACAAAATAATGCAATTTCAAAATTTGGAGCATTTGCGAAATGTGTACGGCGGCCGAGCGGTCGTGATCCTCGCGCGGGCCATTACCCGCCGCGCCGAAACGTCTGCACACACATTATGTTAGAGCGCCGTGCGGAGAGATACCGCGCCCGTGCGAGGATAATGTATGCACGGCAATTTACAAAACTGGCTTGTTTTTGGCCGAATATACTTAAACGGCAAACATTTAACGCTGATAGCGTATCACAATGGAGTTGTGTTTATTTATAGCGGCGACTAATTGCGAGATTTCTAGTCAGTTATCGTTTATACTTAGTCTGGTATTGATAAGCATCTCCGTCGTATTCCGCAGCCTTAACCTCACCCATTCTAAAACTTTTATCTTTTTTCATTCAATAATGCTGAATACGTAAGTGCATTTATCAATATCAACTTAATAATAAAAAGAAACATCGCATTGACTGACGAAACGAGCATAATCCTATAGAATGTTGTTAATGACAAACACATCTGAAGCTCGCAACAGATGCATCAGCCAAATGAACAGTTGTCCCCCGTACCGCGGCGCGCCATCTTGCTATTTGAATGCGAGACGAGTGGCGATTGTTATCGTTATCGAGAGCTGCTTTGAGCAGGGTATAGAAAACACTCAGTGAATTTTAATCAAGTATTATCGTTATTAAAATTAAAAATGTTGTATAAAATTAACTTATGTACGTGTATAATTTACTGGCCGCGTAAATTTCGGCTATCTCGCGGGAAGTATGCAATTCTGTAGCATAATAAGAATAAGTCTAATCCTATGTACTGTTTTGTGGTTTTCAATAAGGAATATTTGTATTGTTGTATTGTATTGTATGTCTTTTTCAGTGCCAAAGACTAAGTGCGTGCTAAATTTCGGCAGGATTGGTTGAGGTGTTAGGACGTCACGAATCGTGAAAAAACACCACATATTCTCATTAAAACATTGAGCACAGAATACATAATAGTACATTTCATTGAGTTAGAATTAGGATAAAATGAGTACACAACGACGAGTAACTGTATAATAAGTTACAGAATTTAATGTAATCAATTGAAACCCACTATGTTAACCGTACGGGCATTATTCAATTAAGTACGTAAGGCACTGTTCTCTTAAATAGGATCAGTTACTGACGCCAGGACGTCTTACAAGTTATAAATCAAACTGCAGAGTGGATTACAAACATCTTAATTAGCAAGGGTTCACGTTAAACTATTAGGGCTTAATCTTAATTTATTCACTGGCTCATTTTCACTTTCAAATTTGCTGAAACATTTTGCTTAAGTAAGTTTAAATCTCACTCATTATGGTGTCTTCATAGCTCCATTCACTGGTCAAACGAGTTTGAAGACTTTTAAGCTATTTTATGTTAATCCTTGGTAGGTAAAAAATAATTAATAGTTCCTGAATTGAATCCACAAGACAATGGTTTATGGCGACGCCGTGTAAATAAAGGTCTAAACTGGCACGATCTATCTTTGAAAGGGCCATCTAAGTAAGCTTTGATATGGCGCCGGTGCCGCGGCTGCATCCAAATTGTTCTAACTGCGAGCTGCAAAGCTCCTTCAAAATTAATGCTTTGGAGAGAGTTATTGTTATGCTCAATGTTTAGTTTACTTTGTAAACTGATTTGTTGACCAGCGTTGTGATGTTTTCTCTTAAAATTAAAACTTTATTCCGTCTTTTTCATTCTCGCCTCTTCCCATTACATAGTAAGAAAATAGAAAATATAACTGTGTAAATTGACATTTTGCAAGACGGTATTCTTACTTGACAGTCCTTCGGTGTTGTATTGGTCAAAGCACGTAGAACTTACCTAAAAAAGAAACGTTATTTTATAACATAAGACAGCAGAGTTAGGAGTAAAATTTTGTTTGCAGAATCTTGGGATTATAAACAATACCGTGAATGCTCACAAAATACGCGAAATACATTTTATGTCATCGAATCCATACAATCCATAAAATAACGAAATTGATAATATTGATATCTTCTCTGCTTCGTTAGCCAAATACAACTTAAAGATATCAAAACTCCTTTCATTATGCATGATAGTGTAAATTTACATAAAGGCAGCCCATGAGCCCGTGAGCGCGCACAAAAGATCCGTTCCGATCTTGCGGAGCGCTGCAGTCTATATTTTGACAGGTGATATGATAACTATGCAGGCCGCAGGCTATGCATGCATGCGAGACGGGGGTCTGGATGGAAGGTTTCTGTGCAATTTCGTTTGCTGTTTAAAATTGCCGTGTGTTTGGAAAAGTTTTTGATGTGGCGTGTAACTTGTAATTGAGTTCAGTAAATATTTAGAGATAAAAATAATAGAATGGTTAGAATTTTAAAACGAGTGAGCTTTTTTAAGTTTAAATGAAGTTGAGTTAAGCTAGCGTAGTTATTAGCTTAGCGTTAAGCTAGTTCTTTCATAATTTATTTGTATTACTTACTAATTATTTATTTACTGTTCTAAATTCATTCAAAATGTGCAGTTCCAAAATTATAGTAAAAGCTATTACAAAGAAACACTTTTTTACACATACTTTCTGATTATCAAATACTTAAGCTTAACGTGATATCTATATCAATACAATAAAAGTAATGCACAACCACTTTTTGAATAGAGGACAACCTTTTTTTTGTCTTTTAATATAAAAAATATTCGCACAAACGCAAATGTACGTTCCGTCCCCTTCCTCGGTGTGCAGCGGCACTTAACCTAACGATGTCGCGATAACATGGTATCACGCTTCGGCCAGACAGGTATGCGCTCCAAAGTTGCAAATTAACATTGACAGTCACCTGCGATATTAGTATGTATGCCTTTTATACACTAACACATCGACTTTTAAACATGAAAGACTGGCCACATACCTCTTTAGCGCTGACAAAATGCGGCCTTCACTTATTAGCTGTCATTACACTGACATGTCCAACTTCAATGGAATATACCACAGATAAATATACCATCTGGATAATGTACGACTACCGACCTGCTAATTCATGTCCACAAAATAACAAGTAGTCACATGCTAACAATGACCTGCTAATTCACGAACATAAAATAACAGGTCGTTCTTTAATGACCGAGCGTGCGAAGCGTCAACGTTTCAAATTGGACAAAAATTCTTTCGTATGTCTGTCCAGTTGTTCTCCTCTACGGTGTAAAATGTTGTAAACAGGCTCGATAATTAGTTTTTTTGGAAAAAAAAATTAGCTCACGAGGTCTACAGCTCACAGAGCCACTACTGATAATATTTTACGTATAAGAGACGAGAAAGCTCACAGAGTATCAAGTTTCAAAGGTAAAAATATAAAATAACGGAAAAAATACAAAAAAGATATTTCAGTGTCGTCATTGGCCAGATAATGCACAGTCTAAATCGGTAGATCTATAAACTGGAAAATCGGTGGAAATAGACGGAATAGTCAGTTTCTGTAATAGTTTTATTCAATTTACCAGGATCGAACAAAGCTATAGTAAAATAAAAATAAAAAACAAATATTCCATGAAAGTTAACCGGGAGTTTTTCTTTCCGAATTTCTACTCTGGTCGGGATTTATGTCGGGAAATTAATGGCCATATGTTATTTGGCCATAATATTAGAGGTAGGAATTTATCAGGCGGGGAAATAAATTGTTGGCCCTGCATTATTTGGCTATAATATCATAATTTTAAATGCACGGTTTTCTTTACAAATAATGAGTATATTATTTATTTACGTATTGAATGTGATTCCTTGTGCTTTGTTTTTCTTTTTCGTGTTGTTTGTACAGTTCAAAAATGTGTAAAACTGTTGAAATTGGGCAAGTCAAGGAGATGTCACCTGAGCGGCGGCCGTTGGCGACTAAGTCATCGAATCACCTAATCACCTACATTGCTTGTCCGCGCGCGGTGAAGGGGTGGCATATCCGTCTATTTTTGGTACATCAATGCACTAACATTAAGTCAAGTCGATAACTTTGTCAAATAAATCATTGCTATACTATGTGTAAACGAAAACGTAGTAATAGGTATATCAAAATACCGTTTGCTATTTAGAAGTCAGCTTAGTTGAAATTAGACTATTTAAAGTAAATTTCCCAAATTATTAAAGAGAAACACTTAACCAACTACAAAAACAAGGGGCAAAAATCTAGAACTCCGGGAACGCAAACGTGACATCTCAATACAGCATCATTAAAAGAAAAGCACAAAACTTAGTTTGCACTCCTCAGAAGATCTTATTGACATTATATTGATAAATGCACCCGCTCGGCTAGCGCAAGAAAATTACTGGCCACGACGCGTCAAAGCGAACCGATGAGCACAAACCGATATTTATCTGTCTCTTGGCCTCGCCGGCACCTATCAAGCTAACGCAAACTTTCCTCAGTAACCACCACCAACCTTATATCTTGTACCTACAACTCATTTTCCAGCGACTAACCGCACGCTGAAACCCTACTGCACATTTAGATCTGGCACCCTCGTAGTCTTTATAACGAAGCTATACAGCTTATTTTATGTCGGTTCGCGTGAATCTCTGAGTGAGCGGGACTGGAGCGCCGTAGATAGGACGACGCGGTCGCGTGCGGTGACGCAACGCAGACCGGCTTGACATATAATAATGATGCTCAGGTAGAAAGAAGTCACCGCGATGGCAGCGGTAATATTGCTATAAGCCGCACAGTGCTAGTTTGAGCGGTCATAAAGATTGCTAGTCGCATTTTCTTGAGTGAGGTACACGCTATTTCATATGAGTTTTTGCTAAGTGTATCTTTTAAATTAACAAAATACGTAGCTACTTAAGAATTGAAAATAAACTTAAGTTACGGTTTAAAAGTTATCAATCAAGAAGAGGTTGTCAGGATCGTATAAAGAAAACATTTAGTAAAATAGAGGAACCGCTTTCTGTCAAGCTGTTTTTGAATACCAGGAATCACAATGTAACCATTTCATCTCATAAATTATGAATCAATAATCAGAGAAAAATTATCAAGTTTAAAAAAAATCCCACGAACCCATATTCTCTCCCAAAAGTCTCACAAAAACTTCCACCGTGACATCGGATAGTTAAACATCCAAAATCCCGGCCGCAATAAACAAGGGCCGTCAGCGCCTCGCGGGCCGCGCGGTAATGAGCGCGTGGGAGGACCCTCCGGCCGGTCGTTACGCCTCAGATGCTATCTGACGCGTCGACGGAGCCGTATGGGAGACGGAATATTTGCAATGGTTCTTTATTTATTTTTTATGCGATATTTTTGGCAATGGAGACAAAAAAGTGTACCTTATAAGGGTCACGTGAGATGAGACAGAGCAAATGTTCCTAGTCTAAATAGCCAGAAAATGTGAGTTGTACTGTTTTGGAAGTCATGTTGCGTAACGTATTTAACTAGCCTTGTTTGAACATTGGAAATGAGGACTCGCTACGTAAGTAGATACGATTGCCTGCTCAGCGACTGGTCCAGTTGCTAGGCAACAATATTTATCCTGGACTGTACTGACTGATTCGAATGACATCAATGTTAATCTTAGTCGTCTGTACTAACAAATAAAAACGATTGTTGACCGAACGAACGAAGCATCACCGTTTCGGCATGGACAAAAATGCTATCGTGTGTCTGTCCGGCTGTTCCCCGCTACAGGCTGCATTTCTCAATCGATTCTCGTGAAATTTTGGGAGCAGGTATTAAGAAATTGAAAAAAAAAAAGATAAAACTTCGCAGAAAATTGGCGTGAAGCAACAGCACCCCCTCCTTTCCTCAATCCCATTTCCTCCTTAAAGGCCGGCAAAGGACTAGTGGCTCTCTTGGGATTGCTGATTCTCATGGGTGGCGGTGATCGATTACCAACAGGTAACCCGCTTGCTCGTTTGCCTCCCTCTTTCAATAAAAAAAATAACAAATAAGGACCTCGCGAGGTTACACTAGTTATATAACTTGCATTTAATCTGCAAATGTAATATTAATTTTATTTCCTTAACATAACTATTATGTAAAGTTATAATTGTAATTGCCCAACTCCTAACAAAACACACGAATTATTTATTCCCAAAAAGAAAATTAATATATTCCAAGTATCAAGACGGTTGCCGCACTACAGCCCGTCACCACTCACAGTCACAGGCGCGGCCGGGGTGCGGTGGCCGCTTCTATATTATACAGGCGCTATAGCTGCTTATGTAGGCGGTATGGTATACACTACACAGCTAGATGTAAACGCAACGTGCAGTTATAAGTGTTATAATATAATTGTAAAGCGTGACGCATATGCAGCAAAATATTGCATGTGTGTCTTAAAGGTAATGATTTCTTTCTGATTCTGGTGTGACGAAAGCTAGAGCTTCATTGAAAAGGTATTTTAGATTACTTTTTTTAGCTCCTAAACAAATAACAAAAATAAATTCCGACGAATGGAGAATCTCCTCCTTTTTTTTTGAAGTCTGTAAAAAAATGTATAAGCCTCGATAAAACCAGTGAAGTGGCTGAGGGAAAGTTCGGTCGGATAGTTTGCTAAACTTTTGCCCCGTGACTTTGGCGCTATTGGCGCAAACCGAAACTTTTGCGCGATAACAATAGAGTTCTAAATACAAACTCTTGATGGCGGTCATCTTCGATGATTTCGGGTACGGCGCCTGCTTCTGCTTCCTAATTGGTGGAGCTTCGATGACTTGCTTCAGGTAGTGGGACTTACGAGAATGTAGATTTCGTACGGGCACATCAGGAATTACTATATATAACTAGGTATATGCCTTCTGGAACATTTTCAAACAGGAACGATTTCGCAAGCCCGCCCGTGGGGAGCGCGTCGGCACCCGTGCAGACGTGCTCGCGGCTACATGTATTACTTATACCATTATGTATTCTGTATCGTGGCTCATATCACTGATACCTACAACTTGTAGTAAGTAGGTATCACAAAAATGGGACCCGAATAGCGTCAGCGGGAGAGTAAAACATTTATTTATTTAAATTAAATTATATAAAAATATTTATCGGCGCATTATTATTCTAATTCTGGATTACATTTAGATCATCGGCTTTGTCGCGAAACATTAAAAAACAGACTCCCATGTTACTGAAATTACAATCTGAAAAATAATAAACGGCAACCAGGGTAAGCAGCGCCTAACGAGCGCGGGTACCAGGGCGGCATGACATTACAGGAGCACGCGCCATTAGCCGCGCGCCGGGCGCCCCGGAACGGGCCCTATTTCCGGAAGGAAGCGCCCGGAAGCCGCGCCGCGTCCGCCCCGCTTGTCGCTAAGTTACTCCCGGGTTACTCCTACGTACTTATGTTAGTTTGGTATGACGATATGCAATGCCGTTTTTGTTTTGAAACGTTTTCTCACATTAAAGAGGAATTATCATCATCATCATCATCAGCCTATTTACGTTCTCACGCGGGCCCAGCTCGGATTGGGAACTTCACACACACCATTGAAGGAGTGTGCAGGTTTCCTCACGATGTATTCCTTCATCGAAAACTCGTGATAAATTACAATGTACCTTCGCAGTCAAATTCCGAAAAACATAGAGTGCGTGCCGAGGCTCGAACCCACGATTCGACCCTCTGCTTGAGAGGCCATAGGTCAATCAAACTAGGCTATCACGGGTTTTTTTTAGAGAAGAAGAGTTAGTGAGTGTTGAATTCAGTTCAATGAAATGTACTCGGAAACCTAAGAATTTTGGAAAGCAACTGTTTCCATTTTAACAAACCCTCTATATTCTGTTACTGAATTTTTAGATATTTTTTCTTGACATTGTTTTATATTATATTATTGATTTTGTTCCTAATATAATTAATTATGCTATGACGATCCCTATTGGAGACATAATTCTTTTTTATTTTTTATTTGTAGTGTTTTTATAACATTGTTTTATTGACTTCATTAATTTGTTCCCCTTCCGGGGACGAAACTATTTTTGACATTGTTTTATTATTCATTGTTTTATGACTTATTATTTTCGTTTGTTTATTTGATTTTTTTTGACGATCTCAACAAAAATTCTTATATTTTTGACACGTAGTATTTATATAATGTAATAAGTAAGTAAGTAAACACTTTATTGTACAAAAAACAGGATAATGTTGTAATGTATGTAATGTAATGGATGTAATTTTAATGTTGAGTAAATAAATCTAAATCTATCATGTCGCTTGATCCACCTACCAAACGAATAGAACAGCGGCGTAGAAATCGGTTTAGTTTACAACAGTGTTTTTCAAACTGTGGGTTGTGAGTGTTGTGACCCCCTCCTGGGTGTCGTGAAGCTTCTTAAGGGGTGGGGGGGTGTCGCAGTCACCTCGAAATTAACGAACTAATTCATCCTACGGCTGGACAAAGGATTCCCGGTTTCTGACATAAAAAAAAGGAAAGTTAATTATTTTAGGGGGGTCGCCAAATATTATTCTATATTCCATACTAAAGGGATCGCGACGTGAAAGTTTGTAAAACACTGATTTACCCAATACCTCTTAATGCTACCCTAGGATGCAGGGGATGCCAGTAAGAGCGCTACAGTTTGGAAGAAATCATCCCAAATTCTTGAACATCCCTAATACACGCTCAAAAACCCAGAGGTCTCAAAACCTGACCTTGTGAACGCAAAAACAGTTAATTGGTTACCACTCGCGCGGAGGGAGCATCAATCAAAATTAAAAGTGGATTAGGCACGCACGGACCACTCCGCGGCGTAAATGCCACCCCGAGGCGGTGGCGTAAGTTCCGCCCCGGAGAGAATACGTAACTTTGTCCCATGAGAAGTTACACCATGGTAAGTTTTAAAAGATTAGTGACCAGCGAAGGTTCGGTTTCGGTTTCGGTTTCGGCAAGTTTCAACAAAAAAAACTAGTTTCGGCAGATAATCTGTCCTTTGCCGCATTGGAATTCCGCGTTCGTGAATAGGGTTGTTGACTGATGTCAAAATAAAATTATTTTACATTTTCGCTTATCAAGGATCCGAAAATACTCATAAAAAACCGATGCCTCACTTATTACTGCAATTGAAACGATTTTTAATTGAACTAAAAGTAATAAAAGGAGGTAGTTTGATCACTGAAAATTATGACGTCATATTTCTGTAATTCAGTACAACCTTCATACTAACGGATCCGATCAAATCGTTTTGACATTTAAAAAAAGTTGCTGATATGACCAAGAGGCATCAGCATCATCCCTATTATCGCGCGTAATTTGACCGATTCGGGTGAGGTCATGGCTCATCACGTGTGTCACCAGCCATCATGAGCTGACTTCGCTGGCTGGTCCTTCGTGTTTGTGTTGCGAGTATATTTTCAGTACTTTTTTCAAGTAATTTTTCAAGTTTCAGTAAAGATTTTTTACGTGTCTCAAAAAGTTTCGGTTTCGGCCAAAACTAAAACAGATGCCGAAGATTCGGTTTCGGTTGGACACTAAAGATTTTCTAAAAACATGTCCTTTTATGAGGAATGAATTGTAAGTGTAGACAGAAGTTACAGTGACACATTCATCCTAACTTCCTAACTAATATTATAAATGCGAAAGTAACTTTGTCTTTCTGTCTCTCTGTTTGTTTGTTTGTTACCTCTTAACGGGAAAACCGCTGCACCAATCTAGATGAAATTAGAATATAGTTTGAATATTGAAGAATTACATAGGCTACTTTTTATTCGGGAAAATTATATAGTTCCCACGGGATAGCGATAACCGAAATTTACGCGGACGAAGTTGCGGGAAACAGCTTATTGCATAAATGACGTTTGGTACAGCGCCCTCCCGTGAGCGTATTTGGAACCAAAATTTTAGTATCAAGTTTCTCGATTTCGATACGATAACGTTACGTTACCCAGGATTCGAATATTCCTACTCAGAGGGTCGAGCACGACTTTACGAAAGCTGCGTAACGTTACGGTTATCGTATCGAGATCGAGAAATCTCATACAAAATTTTAATTCCAAATATGCTCACGGGCGGGCGCTGTTCCAAACGTCATAAAAACTCGACAACGTTTACTATTCGACTTTACGTTACGCAGCATTCGTTAAGTCGTGCTCGACCCTCTGGGATTGGGTATTTGGGTTTTGTGCTTTGGATTTCATTTGATACTCTCTTTGATGTAAGCAGATGGTTATTAAACAATGCTTGGAGTATTTAAGTGCGCAGCCATTTTAGCTTTAGCCATTCAAGCACTTTGCGATCTAATTGAATTTGGTTAAGAGGCAGGATGTTGCAAGCTTTTTATTAACTTGCAATGTAAGTATGTACAGTCAGCTCAGCAGAAGTAGCTAAGCGACCGAAGCGGTCACAACGACCTGCACAAGCTCTTATGTCTACAATAGAGGTGAGCTTAGATCAATGTGACCGCTTCGGTTGCTTAGCTACTACTGCTGAGGCCCGAGTACGAATATTCGAAACCTGTGTCACGTAAAATGGAATAGTAAACGTTATCGAGTTTCTATGACGTTTGGAACAGCGCCCGCCCGTGAGCTTATTTGGAACAAAAATTTTGCATGAGGTTTCTCGATCTCGATACGATAACCGTAACGTTACGCAGGATTCGAAAACTCGTGCTTAACCCTCAGTTGACTGTTGTTCGGGTCAAATCCTGCAAGCTAAATTTGACTCACTTCCAAATGTGAATTCTGGTGGTCCAGCCAGAAATTGTCTCCGCTTGAGGGAACTCTTCAACAGTTAATGGCATCGGTTTGAATTTGGTATGGATATGTAAGTTGCGTCATGCATGACAATAAAATGTACCTAGTCAGTAAAAACGCTTGTATTGAAATTAAGTTTGCTGATGAAATTTTTAAAAGAAAACTTAATTTCTGCTCTCGTATATTTTCTATCAAATATCTTGAACGTTAACTAACTCCACCAGTACACAAGGACGGACGTCAGGACTGACAATATAATAACGAGAACAATCTTTCACCGCAGCAGCCGACTACTAGCGCGTGTCACTCCGCGGGAAAGTTACTGTAATTTCCCATCCATCAAACAAAATGTCGGCACGTCTCTAGATTGCATGTGAAAACTGCTACCTACTACCTATGTGGTGAAACTGGCAGGCTACAACATCAGCATCATAGTGAAACTTAAACTTCTACCCCTAACCGCGATCAAAAGTTACCCTTGGAAGCGGGGATTACAATACAATGGAACCCGGTTGGATAACAAACAGATATCCTTTGTATGTATTTTTTGGTGGACACACGCACGGGGCGGTGAGGCAACGTCTGATTGCGCGACACTTACCAGGAGTGCAGAAATTGCTGGCGGTAACAATAACAAACAGGCGCGCGACGCCGATTGCGTTCGATTATTGTTGTCACTGATCTTTCTGTAGTGAGGGACAGTGAGCGAGCGACACGGGGAAGGGGGGGGGGGATTGTTTGTCCCTGCGCTGTGTGTGACTTTTGACACTGACAGTCGAATTAAAACAAATGTCAAGGACATTTATATAAGTTAAGGAAGTCTATTCCGAGTATCCATACCTACTTTTGCTGGCCATTTCCTATCACAAACCAAAGGTGATGATTATGGTGTATAAATAAATAACTAGCGACTCTCATCTCATCTCCAAACGCAACGCCTACACACTTCAGAAATCGCCCCCCCCGCCATCAATATTAAACGAAAACACGGCTCAGTAACAAAGTTACCGCACACGGCATCAACTAATACGCGTCGGCACAGCGTGCCCGGGAATTGATAACTTGATAACCCCGGGGATCGCGGCATGATCCCGCCCCGGGATCCCGCGGTCCCGCAATGCCTTATGCGTAGAATCCTGCATCGGGTATTTATGCCTAAGATCTGTTTATTATTTCTTAGCTAATGCCTTGGCATTTGTATTTTCGATTTCGGCACAGAATACATAATACGAGGGCTGTATGATAAGTACCCGTTTTCTAAATATGTTAATATCACTGGCCGCAAATAAGCATACCACCTTTTTAAGCCATTTTTCAGAGGCGGAAAAATTAAAAAAAAAATGGCATTCTTTTGTTTTTTTTTTCTCATTTGACAACGATTCAGTGAAGGCGTGAACTTAAAATTGTTAAAATGGAGAAAGAACAGTATCGGTCTGTAATTAGATTCTTATTTTTGGAAGGAAAAACATGTGATGAAATAAAAGTAAGAATGCAAGCGGTTTACCATGAATGTGCTCCTTCTATGACAACCGTCAGATATTGGTATAACGAGTTTAAGCGGGGGAGAACAACCGTCTTTGATGAGGATCGCCCAGGCCGGCCAGTTGAGGTGACTACAGACGATATGGTTAAGAAAATTTAAAATATCGTTTTAGCCGACCGCCGAATTAAACTTCGAGAAATCATTAATGCTGTAAACGTTTCAATCGAGAGGGTACAACACATATTAGAAGAAAAATTGGGTATGAAGAAAGTATCGGCGAGGTGGGTGCCGCGTTTACTCACGGAGGAGCAAAAACGGAACCGACTGACTACTTCGGAGTAGTGTTTGGCCGTATTCAAACGTAACCCGAAGGAGTTTCTGCGTCGTTTCGTGACCGTGTACAAAACGTGGGTCCACCACTACACCCCGGAAATGAAACAGCAGTCGAAGCAGTGGATTTTACCGGGTGAACCTGCTCCAAAGAAAGCAAAAACAGTCCCATCGGCTGGAAAGGTCATGGCGACAGTTTTTTGGGATTCGCAGGGTATTATACATATTGACTATTAAGAAAAGGGAAAAACAATAACAGGGCAGTACTATGCCAATTTATTGGATGAATTTGACGCCGTGTTGAAGGACAAACGACCCCATTTAAAAAAGAAAAAAGTACTGTTTCATCACGACAACGCCCCGGCTCATTCGTCCAGAGTTGTGACGGCTAAATTAGCATAGTTACGCTACGAACTATTGTCTCACCCCCCGTAATCTCCAGATTTGGCCCCATGCGATTTCTTTTTGTTTCCCAACCTAAAAAAAATGGCTCGGTGGCAAGCGATTTGGATCAAGTGACGAAGTCATTGCTGCCACAGATGCCTATTTTAATGACATTCCAAAATCATACTTTTTGGATGGTTTATTGAAGCTTGAGTATAGGTGGAACAAATGTTTAGAGTTAAAAGGTGACTACGTAGAAAAATAAATGCATATATACAAAAAAAAATGGTTTTTTTTCCCATAAACGGGTACTTATCAAACAGCCCTCGTAGTACAAATTTCGGTAGTGAAGAAGGCTTTTTGTCGATACTTACCTAACCTACTTAATAAGATTGGATAATAATTTATTCGTTTTGATTGAGATTTATTGTAGTCGTGACGTAAAATTTGATAAGGATTAGTTTGTTGAAAGCTAAGGATAATTTAAGCGTACAGAATAATTATTAAACCATTGCTTTCCAATAAAGGTCGCACTACGCTCCACCAATTAAGCCATTCTTAACCGCCCGAACTTTTTTTGGAAACTTATATGCATAGGTATATCCTCAGCGAGATCTATGAGCAACGTGCAACGTAATCAAGCGTCATATTGACTGTTTAATTTTAGGTGTTTTTTTTTTTTTTTATACATTGTAACATTAACTTTAAAAGCCGAATTACATGCACCAGGAATGTATCACTCGCCAAAAGTTAAATAAAACCGTCAACGTCAGTTGTAATTGTAACATCTTCGCTTAGCAAGACAACCCAATAATGAAAAGGGACGAATTGGAAAATGGAATTAAACGCGTCCCCGACACCACGTTTATCGAGATCGTCCTGAGTATTCCTTATACCCTGGTCCACGCGCTTTGACAATTTAGAATTGCTGGAAATAACTGACAGGTGCCGTGAGTTAAATTTACTTTACTATTTTGGTTGTGCATTAAGGCGGTGCAAAGTGGAGATGTCAAGAATTTACCAATCACGCTATCACACTGTAAGAGGAGCAGAGATAACATTTATATTTTAACCAATAGGATTGGTTGGTGGCACCGCGTCTACGCTTCTCTCTGCCTCAATTGAAGAGTTCTGAAGTTGGTTCTCAATCTCAATCAGGGATCGTTACCGGTATTATTACTACCGGTTATAAATAAGGTATAACCGGTTATAATTACATTTCGGTATTTATATCACTAAAGCTCTAATAAGCGGTATAATCAAAACCGGTATTCAAATGTAATAGAGTTTTCGACAATTGACAACATTACCTCTATTTGATACTTTACCAATAAAACCATTGCCGGTAACACCTGTCAGTGTCCAAACAAGCAAGTTTCCTAACAAAATAGCGTAAATCCAATCCGACGTCCTTCCCAGGGTCATAAACCATCTTCAAACCAGATTTATTTTAAATCGGTTCAGCGGCGTAGCGTAGAGGTAGACAGACAGTGACACTTTCGCATTTATTAATACCTATTGATTTTTTTACAGTCGAAGCCAAAAATATGTTTACACTTCTTTATAGTACCTTGTCACTTTTATCTCTGTTGCAATTCACATATGGCAGTTCGAACATGACGTTAATTAGACGAAGTACTAAAGTGTAAACATATTTTTGACTTCGACGTACAAACTACGAAAATAAAACGACTAAATCATAGAACAAAAATGTATTATGTGAATTTATATTTTTCGATGACATTTACCACTTCAACCCAAAATTGACCAAAAGTTTGTTTATTTAATCCTGTCAACATTTTGCGTAACGCTGATGGTTGTTGCCTTGGACATAAGCAATCATCATTAACATTATTAAATTCATCATCATGTCGATATTTCCTAAACACAACCACGACTTCTTCCCAGCACTCGTCAAAGTGTAAGAAATGGGTTTATTTTAGAAGAAATCTTAAACATCGCTCTCTAAAATGTATCAAGCCAAGGCAGAAATTTGGAACTATGGGATTATTATTACCACGTCTAGCCTTAATAATTTCTATCTTCGCATTCAGCTCCGTACGGAACTGTCCAAATTCTTCAACGTCAAATAAATAGGCCATTATTTACAATATTAGATATCTATTTATTACTTAAATCTCTAAATGACATTAGAATTGACAAACAACTTAAAGGTATTTCCTTTTTTAAATAAAAACGGTTACGGTAAAGAGGTTCTTTAGGTACAAATAAAGAAACAGACATTTTAGGAAACAGTCAGTATGAGAAGTAGACATTATATGTATAAAGCGACAATGTGAGAAGAAGGCAGAGGGGTAATGTACTGAATGGCGACTATAAAATAATTACACTTTACTGTTCCTTATGATAAGTATGTCTTCGATGACATCATCATTAAGCCTGCAACGTAGGCACGACAACACATATTTCAGCGAAGAAAACATTCTTTCAACGCTTACTTGCGTTGCTGGAGACGCTAAAGCGGTGATTGCTAAGCGGTATAGTTGGGGTCGAGTCGATTTGATAGATTTCCAAAACTCCAACACTCCAGTCGTTGGTTTAACACGGGGAAATCTAATAAAATCTCTTATTATCTGCTCAATATTAATGCTGTATTCGTGAACTAAGTAGTCCAAATTGTTATTCTTTCGTTTTTCGGCTAAACGTAGCATGCTCTCTTATCACATTGTCAACATCACTTGTAGAATTGTTCACGGAGTAAGTTGTAAAGGCCTCCGAAGCAGAATGTGATGGAGTGTCTTGAAAACGCTGAAGCTTTTGCCACGTGAATCTCAGGTGGCTGATAGCCATATCCATTTGCGATGATGTCAGAATTGAATTGTATCTAGGGTCCAGAAATATCGCACTTAAAAAGGAATCGCTCTCGAACAGTTTTTGTTGTCTTCTTTCCATAGCTTTTACAATTTTTTCCGAAAATGTTGATATATTTTTAGTTAGTAACTGGCTCTTTGTCCAGTGATACCAAAAGGCGTCAAACGTTAGTTGCTCCTCCTGTAATTTTTTTGACAGAATTTTGGACGGTTTCAGTGATTTTCAATATCGTAAACTAAAGTCCACACGTCACTAGTAAAGTAACTTCCTACCGTGTTACTTGTCTCAGGCAAGATTTGGGGAGGACTCCAATAGAGAAATCTCTCTCCAGGCAGATGTTATGCCTGGGGACCGAAGTCCGAAGGAAGAGAGTTGGAAGTTGTATTTATGCAACCGACTTGAGAAACTTCGTTAGCGCGATGTAGAACAGTGACGTAGAACAGTGACGTCACTCAGTCAAACGTCAGTGCGTAGCAGTGTAGGAGAGGGTTGCACACTGTAGACACCAGGCATGGAGATATAGCAACATGCTAGTGGTGCACAGTGTAGTAGTCTGGCGTTGCTGTGAGACTGCGTCATTGTCGTAGGTATTGGAAGGTTGCGTTTTTTGTCCAATGTCGAGGGTCGCCAGTTTGGGGCGGGCTCCAATAGAGAGATCTCTCTCCAGGCAGATGTTATGCCTGGGGACCGAAGTCCGAAGGAAGAGAGTTGGAAGTTGTATTTATGCAACCGACTTGAGAAACTTCGTTAGCGCGATGTAGAACAGTGACTTAGAACAGTGACGTCACTCGCGCGAGGCGCTAGGGTCGCTACACCAGCCCCCCTTTTAATTTTGTAATTTTAATTGTAATTTTTCAGCTCCATAAGGCTTTGTATCATATTAAAGGTTGAATCCCATCTGGTTGGACAATCTAGAATTGGCTTTTTGGCCAAAAACGGCATTACAGACGGTCTCCTTAAATTACGAACACACGATCGCACATCAGATAAGACTTTTTTGCATTCATTATCGCAGTTAATAGCATCGTGGATTGCTAGCTGCAGAGTATGAGCCGCACACCTTACTGCAGAAATTGAAATCGGTCCTACAGAGGTTTCTTCGTTGGCTAGCGAGAAAGCACCTAAATTGTCTGCTAAATCCTCATGATCTTGTGACTCTTCAGCCTCTTTCTGTGCTTCTGTTGCGTGTTCGTTTAAAAAATTTACCATTTTAATCATGTTTGCTCCATTGTCCGTTGTCATAGAATACAGGTTTTCTAAGTTGATTTGGTATTTGTGGAGAACAGAAATAATTTTATCTTTTAAAAAGTCACTTGTGTGCCTCCTGTCAAGCTGCACTACGGCCAATGTTCTTAAGACGATACTATTATTTTATATATATTGGGCATTGATTCCTAAAAATGCCCTATCGTGGCATGTCGCCGCATCAACCTTCAGACAGATTAATTTATTCTTAATTTCACCTTTAATTTCGTCTCGAACCTTATCTGCCTCTAAACTTATTCTGTCACGAATGCTGCGCGAAGATATCGTTGCAGCTTGTTCTAGACCTATAGCTATTTGCAATAACTTTTGAAAGGCCTCGTCATCTATAAGAGCAAAGGGCCGCCCATGCTCCGTAACGAGTTTAACGCACACGTCTATCACTTGAGCAGTCTGCGATTCCATTCGATTGCTAGTTGATGCCTCATCATTTATTTGTTTCGCAATTAAATATTGACTGTGATGAGAGACTTTCAGATGCGATTGTAAATTCGTTCCATGATGCCCCTGAAAACATAATACAGTTTTAAATATAACTTGGTTATTGGGCCCTGGACATTTTCTATAAGTTCAATAAACGAATTTGCCAACAGAAAGACAAAACATACTTTAATTTTTTTCCGCATCCTTCAATTAAGCAGGTGGACTCATTTTGACTATCGTCGATATCAAAATACCGGTAAGCAGCACTTTTTCTTTTCCGTCCGCGGCCCATTTTAGATGTTATTATGCATATAAATTCAATTCTTTTGTTTTATTGTTATGTAAATTTTATGTATGTTGGTAGTAATAAATATTTTTTTCTTTCTTTCAAAACATTTCTTTTTCGTGTGGCTTTTTACTACTTTATTAAATTATTACAGAAAGGCGAATAAACAAATTGACAATTGACAATTTGAAATACGTCGCAATTTATTTGTTCAGTACTAGCAGACATTTCAACCAGTGTTAGCCAACAATACTATTGAGTAACGTTACACCTATTTGTTGTGCTTCAGTCTTAATGTCTACTTGACACCTTATCTATCAAGAGCAACGAATACCGGTATTAAATAGAGGTAAAGAATACTGTAAATAGTACATACATAGTGAAAAAGACAAAAGCGGAATGACAACATTACCTCTAATTCGAATATAGGTTATATATTTTTAGCGGTAATCGTTTGACAATTTATTTACACGTATTCAATTTAAACGGTTTTACAATCCCTGATCTCAATACTCTGGCCTGTAATCATTATTGAAACTTGTGCAGTAGGCAGGTAAAACAAGAAAAATCTAGCTGAGCATGCATTTTTTTGCTATGCCATCATCAGCCATGTTTTCACAAGAAACATGATCACGGCCTGTCATGTGAACCCACACATGTCACTGAAGAATGAAACAATATACATATTTCCATTGCACATTCTTAAAACTCATGTTTATAAGTTAACCCCCCCCCCCGACATTCTCATTTTAAAGTTCAATATCTCAAAACCGATTTTTATGAAACTTAGTGTTAGATATTATTAAAATTTGTTATACGTGTAGTTAAGTTTTGTTAGAAAAATACTGATTGATATGATAGATGCTGTTTCTAAACGCGTGATATCTGTCAGCGGTGAAAAAAAAAAGAGAAAAAGACGAGGAGATTGACTTAGGACTTTTGGCGCGTAACGCTACCGATTGAAAATGTGGAAATAAAACCAATTATTAGACCTGAAGATTCTTTTATTGTAGTGAAGCTTTTATTAGCTTCGATTAAACTATCTTTGAAGTTCGAACTAAAGACAGTCTGCAAAATCTACAGACGGACATAAAAATTTAAGATTTGAGACTTTTCTGAGTGGTTGTGCTATAGGAGCTACCTTCATACCAAATTTGAAGTTTCTAGGACAACTGGAAGCACCCTTAAGGTTTTCGGATTTCGTCAATTTGTATGGAAATAGCCTTTTTAATGACTGTATCTTTTGATTGCGTTGACTTAGAATGTTGATTTTTTCACAGCTTCAAGGGACCGCAGGCTTGAGTATTTGATGTTAATTTCAGCATACTACCTCCACGCGCTCCAGAGAAAAAGGGTCTTGACAGACGGACAAAAAAGTGATCCTGTAAGGATTCCGTTTTTTCCTAAAGAGAGGTACAGAACCCTAAAAATCACATTCTATCTCGGCCAGTATTAGGCTACTACGCAGGCAATTCCGTTTCCCGAGCGAGTCACCGGGCGCGGTCCAACTTTCGATTACGGAGTATAATTGGGGTGTGAATTTGCCTGCGGGCGGCTCTTTAATGAGGGACGCAGCGCAGGCCTAGTAGTGTAGGTAGAGGGTAGAGGTATCACTGAGTCGTGTGGTTTGTGCGTTGTTGGATAGGTAAATAAACTTAGATGTATGATTAAGTGTGGGTCGTTTATGATTAGTGTTCTGGCCAGGCCCCTGTTTCACCATCTCTACAATTGTCAGTTTTAAATGACAATTCGAACTACATTTCTTTGACAATATTAAGCGCGCTAAAACAAAAGCTCTTCAAGTCAGCAGTTGTCACTGTCATTGAAAACTGACTATTGTAAAGTTGGTGAAATAGGGCCCAGGTAGTGACTCTAGTGACTGATCAATCAATGACGCGTTGGGGCTTGGGATGGGAGTCCACTCTGAGTGGATCGTTTTTTGTGGCAGTGATTTCTGTTTTATTCCTTATTTTTATAGTGGTAGATAGGAAACTGCAGTGTCTAGATTTCGCACCGATACCACCCGCCACTTTTCAGTTTTTTAAAGCGGCAATCTCTGCAGTGTCTGCAGATAGTAGCCATAATATCTAAGCAGAACGTTAAGAGCCAAGAGACGAGACGGTTTAAATACAAAGTAAAATTTAAAGCGTTTTCTTTTGCAAGTCCGCGATATCGCCAACTGCGAAACCACTAAAATTTATCTCCCGTGCGGGGCGCAATCTCCAAAATGTCCCATTACAAAATTATCTCAAACGCTTTCTGGGAATCAAAATTTGCGCTTTCAGTAATTAACATAAAAATAAAACAACGTCACAAACCGTTCCGATCATAATTTATTTCGAATAAGTCTTAAATTTCGAACGTCATCGTCATCCCTTTCTACCTCGAAAAGGGCAACAGCCGCCCGAGAAGGATAAAACATTGAAAGGGTTAAGTACAACTTTATGTAGGCGGCGAATATTTTTATGAAGACGTCAAAAGTTATATTCAAATTCGGGGAAAACGTTGCCTCAATTGTTGTTTCTCGACTCGGCGCCGCGAGTTGCGTAGTAGGTAATAAGAAAAAAAACCATTGTGTTTTTGAAAATAAAGTACTAAGGCGCAAGGAGCGTGCGGGAGTCATGTTTGAAAATTCATCGTTTGGAATTAGATCGTGCGGCCGGGCGAGCGGGCGGGCACGTTCGCCATTTTACGTCGCATTTTTACGATGTAGCCGATAACGTTTACGAGGCGCGTTGAGTGGCGTCGCCGCGGCTCGCCCCGACTGATTGCTTGCATGCGAGGCGCTAGACGCTAGTGACGTGAATACGTGAATGCGAATGGGGCATTATGATGGTAAGTCGATGGTTATAATGCAGCGCGGCGAACCCTTTGTCGCGGTGTGACAGCTCACATCCGTAACTAGTGCTGTATATACGCCAATCTCGAAAGTTTTTGGTACAGTATGTTCGTCGTAAGAAAATAGTAAATCGTCTTTGTCCTACAGCCTAGCCCCGCCCCCCGACCAGAGGACGTAAACAATTAGAAAGTCCAAGAAACATTTGGTCTAATTCACTGAGGGTTGAGTACGACTTTCCGAATCCTGCGTCACGTAAAATCGAATAGTAAACGTTGTCAAGTTTGTACACATGACGTTTGGAACAGCGCCCGATAGTGAGCGTATTTGGAACTAAAATTTAGTATGAGGTTTCTCGATCTCGATCGTAACGTTACGCAGGATTCGACAAGTCGTGCTTGACCCACTGTACAAGAAAATAAGGATCAAGAAACTAGCAGTACAGGGTGACTTTTGAAAATTTTCTCTTATCTTTTAATCTCGTTAAATCCGATGGCGCCCAATAATAGTAGTTTATGCAACTGTGTATATAGGGCTAATTAGGGCTAATTATGCAGAGTTGCCTACATTATTATTTACTTATTAGCTTATTACTTTATCTATACACATAAGTACTCTAAGATGGATTCACAGACGAAGACAAAACCTGTAATTTGACTGTTTTTTTTTTATAATCTTGGACAAACAAACATACGATACCGAGCTGCAGACGTTTCATATCGACATTTTTTTTATTTAGCCCTATTTCAATTGTATTGATTTTAGAACATGTTCCAAATTTCGAAATCTTAACGATATCGAATTCAATGTCGTACTTAATGCCTACTACTACTAGCCTAGTACCACGTATAAGAAAATTTTCACAGTAAAATTGACTGTCGTAATGCTGGTTTTTATTTACGGTTTCTGAACACATTATAGAGGTCTTATGACATGTGTGTAGATAAAGAGTATTCCCACCATCGACAATAGATACTCCTGCCATCGACACGCCCGTCCCTAGCCCCGTGTATCGTTACACATCGCACGACGACACCGCGCCGTATTTTATGCGCCGCCAGAAATACCCGCTACCCCGCTACGGGTATACACTACTGTATACTGCGGACCGTGTACCCACATCTACTCTGCTGTGCATACTGCGTACTGTGCAGTGTGTACCGGCCGTTCGAATACATTTTGTTTCGTGCACAAATGGGCACTATGCGCTTCGCGAACCTGTTGATTAAACAATTCTGATTTTCAGCCGCATTGTGCGCTGGTTTTTCGCGATTAGGGTTTTTAAGATGATTATGATTACACTTTGTGATTACGTCTAGGGTGGTAATATAAAAAATTATCACGCTCACTTCACAGGCGGTGAAATATGAGTGATGTCATGATGTGATAAGCTGATAAGTACTTAAAATAAACTAATAACTATAGTTAGGTACGTTGAAGTCTTGCCAGATGAAGTTGTTTGGGGTTTAATTTTCATACCTAAAAAGGAAAACACGGAACCTTTATAAGTAGGATCACTTCGTTGTCTATCTGTCCGTCTGTCTGTTCTGTCGATCCCAATTAAATCAAAACGAGCCAAATCTCATGATTCTAAGATCAATAGGAATTAAATCCCATTGACGGCCGAATAGTCTAGTGGTTAGAGACCCTGACTATGAAGCTTGAGGTCCCGGGTTCAAATCCCGGTCGGGGCAGATGTTAGTATGATGAATATTAATGTTTGTTCTAGGGTCTTGGGTGTTTAATATGTATATAAGTATGTATTTATCTATATAAGTATGTTTATCCATTTTCTGGTACCCATAGTTTGCCTAGTTTGGGACTAGGTCAATTGGTGTCAAATTGTCCCATGATATTTATTTATTAAGCAAGGAAAAAACCAAAAACGTTAGGTACGAAACCCACGGTGCGCGAGTCAGACTCGCACATGGCCAAATATTTTGTCAAATCTGTCATTTTATTGATTAGTTAGTAGGAGGAGCTTCGCATTTGCAAAGCTGTTCGTCGCGTAGGTATATTTAATGCAGACAAACTCGTAGAACTCCTTACCGGGTACCAGGTGCTGATAAATTAACAAGGGGCTCGCGTGTTCGTGCAAAACTCCTATAAATAATAGCTGACAATCTTAAGGTGCGCGCAATGAGGCGTGAAGAGCGGACTCAGCGGGCATTTAAGAGGATCGAGGGGCGTCGAGCGTCGGGACATTAGGTGCACTTTGACTTAATACATGCTCCTCGTGACCCCTGATCGCCTGGTGGATATGGAAAAATTTAGTGGAACTGTCTTTGCATTCGAATTAACTTGGCAGAGTTTTTAGTTACTTACTACTTAATCCTCCTCACTGCCTTGTACTTATGTATTATTTATAACTCCAGTGCCCTAAGCACGACTTGTCGAATCCTGCGTTACGTTACGGTTATCGTATCGAGATCGAGAAATCTCATACTAAATTTTAGTTCCTAATACGCTCACGGGCGGGCGCTGTTCCAAACGTAATATAAACTCGTTATAGTTTACTATTCGATTTTACTTGACGCAGGATTCGACAAGTCGTGCTTAGGGCACTGAAGTTACCGGAACGATAGTAAATAACCGAAGAATGATTGGTACTTAATACAAAATTAAATAAATGCAAGGCAGTATACTCCGACCGACATGGCGGCAAAGAGCCTAAAGGTTTCCCTTACCACATATTACAGTTTCCACAAGAGTAGCTGTTTTTTTCACTGCAATTGTAACTGTAAGCTTTATTATCATGCTGTTCGTTTCCTTCAACGCTATGCTTAGTTAGACATTAATTAACCAGCAAACTGAAGGTCCATAAGGACCAGCCCAGCATTAGAACAAGTTGACCCACTGGGACCACTCGGGCCCCGTAGGCTTATCCCGTTCTTGGCCTCGTTTACAACTACCAGGCCCCCATAGGCCACTTGGAGGTAACGAATGTTGCGACTTAAGAGTTGGTACGACGGCTGAAATCTATTCCCCGTCTTATTTCCAGCGAAATCACGAGCCTTGCGAAATGGAGACCCAACTACGTCTACTGAAGCGATGACATTAATCTAAGTTTTGAAACTTGAAATACCTATAAGTACCTACTACCTACCTACTTATCTGCTTAAAAATGTATGCGCAAATGTAATTTTGCCTAGCTTAAACACTATGCGACTATGACATATGTGACTATAGTTTCTCATTCTGCCTGCGCGTCAAAGAAGAAAATAATCTGCTTAATCTGCGGGACCAACCATCTATCATTATTGATATTGCTAATGCTATGACTATGACTTTTCTGTGTTCAACATTATATTATACCTATCTATAATATTGTGATAATATTTATTTATCCATAAATAGTTAAATAGCAACAGGTTGGTTAGTATTGGTAACCTCTATCAGTGATGGAAGCTTGGCGTTTATTGCGCTGTCATATTTTTTAGCTCAAGAGGGTAATGTCGCACGCATGCAGTAAAGTCGT
Organism: Clepsis dumicolana; assembly: GCA_963691665.1. NCBI lineage: Eukaryota > Metazoa > Arthropoda > Insecta > Lepidoptera > Tortricidae > Clepsis > Clepsis dumicolana. Next base: position 3,979,804 of record OY829526.1, read on the forward strand.
CTACAGAATGAACTGCTGCCGGTTTATGATATCCTAGTACTGTACCGTTAAAGTCCCAGTTACCTCTTGACACTATTTGTCAGATAAAGTACCATAATGTGCTTTACTTGTATCTAAATGATTTCATTTCTAGGTTACAGATGGTTTCTGTAGAACTTTGTCCCATATCACCATGACATTCCATATACTGAATATGCTGCAACGCAAGTTGTGATAAAGTTCTTTGACAACTGAGCGTACATTTTCAAGCAGACACGCAAGGCTGTCCAGTCCATACGGGTAGATTACTCGTCTAAAGAATAAAAAACAAAAGATTTGGCAACCATACGACCGCTGTTCGCAAACAGGGAAAAACCTACACGGCACAAGTTGAAAAATTGTAAAGTGAAGTTTTCTCAAGTTTCGTATTCCCAAACGGGGTGCAAGGTGTATTTTTTCACTAGTTTGAAAACGAGCAAATTGATCACTAGTCGAACTATACGTTCCAAGGCCAAGTAGCATTAGTATTGGATTTGCATTTATCTGCCAACTTCACTCACTAAGTAAGTACCTACCTGTCAAATTAAATTTTTGTTTTTTTTTTCTAAATAAGTTAATCTCAGTTCGTCATTAACTTATTTTTCGTCCCACTGCTGGACATAGGCCTTTTCTCAGTAAAAGAGGGCTTGCTCTTTAGTTCCCACGAGGGCCCAGTGTGGATTGGGAACATCACACACACCATTGTGTTGCTTCCCAGGTGTGTGCAGGCTCCCTTACATTTTCTTTCACCGAAAAGCTCATGCACGATAAATGATAAATTACAAATCGACATTTCAAATGTCCAGTCCTCTGAACGGCAGACGGACGGACTAACAGATGAGGTTTATTAAGGGTCCCTTGGTACTCTGTATGTACAGAACGGAACCCTAAAATAGGAATTATTCACATAAAAAGGAAGGATTACGAATTATTCCGAAACGGGCTTATAAAAATTATAATCTAGGCTTAAATACCTATCTCACTATGATTGAGTCTCACGGTAGTTTAATGTTAAAAATCTACCAGGATCGCAAAACGCGACGATTCAAAAGTTTGAAAATTCGAACCACAGGCGCGCCTAACGCCTATAGGGACGGCAAACAGTAGGTATACGTATACGGTAGGTGTAGACGAGCGTGGCGGGCGGTAGCGTCGGATGTATAAAGTGGCGCGCCGGTGGCCGCATGACATAGCTATAACTCGCGGCGGCATGACAAACAGCTGAACTAGGGTGCGGTGGAGTCGAATTGAGTTTAATAAATATTTATTGTAATGTACATTTTTAATGTCTACTGTGAACAAGCCGTAAATGTCATGATTCTAAAGTTTTGTTTACATAAATCAACCATACAATAAAAGCCAACAAAGTATACAAAAAAAGAAGACGATCGGCTGCCGAATTAAAATATCTAGATTTTTTTTATAACGATGATTCTTATTAATGCATAGGTACACTGCCTATAAAATTTAAAATGCACCTTCGCGATTCCTGACACTAAAAGCAGACCTAATTATAGGTGTTGATTGTGCTAAGCATAGTTTTGATTTATTTTTATTTTTTCGAGTCCGTACTGACGTCTTTACGTCTTTAATTCAAAGAATGCTTGTGTTCATTAATTAGTTCCGATTATTTCATAAACTAGTTGCATGCTAAGCGCTATAAATTTTATGTCCCTCGCAGTAGAGTTATGCGTAAAAAACACTTAGTTCAATGGGAAAACTTTTACGTAACAACAAAATCATACTTCACCTTCCAAAACCATTGTATCAATTAATAAATACGACATATTAAACACCAATAAATAAATATAAAACTTAATAAAATAACAGGCGTCTCCTTGCCTTCTCTGTTCGCGCCGACACCGGAGGGCGCCGTCGCTAAAGCGCGATACTACGGGCTCGCCTCGGGCGGCGCGAACCAATTACCCGCCGCCGCCGCGCGGGCATTTACCCCCCCTCCATCCCTCCCACTCCACCGCCCGCCCCCTCGGCACAGAATTACTTATCTCCTACGCGGCGCTGCGATCCCGGTACTCTGCCGCCAGCTGAACGCCTGCAATGCGAATGCGGTTTCCATTTTTTTTTTGTGTGTTATTTTTTTAACCTTTTTAAACCAGGTGCGACCTTAATGAGTACTAACGACTGGTAGATTTAAATTTACGGCCGGACCCGTCTCCTTTCAAGGGCGGTAAGGATAACTTGGGATTTAGAAAATTTAAAAGGGCCAAAATAAAATAGGATGAAATCATTGTGGCACGCAACGCGAAACTCCAATAGCGCAGCGCACCAACCCAAAAAAAAAACAGACGCGCAATATTTAAATAACAACAGCGCCATCGACACCATCGAAGAACCTCCTAAACGTAACTTTGATCAAACTGTAAAAGCGGTAGCGTAACCGAAACTTACACTTGATCCTAACTCATCACATCACACCCTCACAATCCTATCAGCATTAACTCACTATCATTATCACGGACCCCTCTACGAGGCCACAGAATAAATAATCACTCGCCCGCGGAATTACTTACTTTTGATTTATACTAACGGGAGACAGGTGGCCTGACGGTCCAAGTTAATGCCGTTAATATAACTTTGTGGTTATTATTATTGCGTTTTTTTATCGGTTTTCAAGAATAACTAACCATTCCACAGAATTCTAGATATTATTACTTGTTCGAAAATTTAAGCACTACATTTTTAACCCTAATAGACACGAAACAGAGAGAGGAGTTGTAAGTTTGATTTGAAGTGTTTATCTCCCAAAAGTTTTACTTTGAATTCATATAAGTAATAGCGATGGTTGTTAGCTATTAAGTTTAGGTAATTAAAACCTATTTTGTCGTTTTTGAGCTTGACATGGAAATGGTGGTTTTTATCCTTTGTAAGTTGTTGCTTGTTGCTGAAGTGAAAGAACAAAAGTAGGTATTATTATTTACTCAGATAGTATAGCGATAGCGCCTCTGCCTCATGCTACTCGCGAACCCAATGCCAGGTTATTCAAAGGCTCACTTACAATTACAACACCAAACCAAGCCAGCTACCTAGCAACCGAACTTATAATTTGACAATAAATTAGCCAAGTAACGGAACAAAATGCATTTTCTAATGAATGACATGACCATCCGACTATCGAAGCACTTCAGTCTGCGCGCCTACCCCATGCAAAAATATCTGTATTTTTAAGTTCATTAAGAATTAGACCTAATTAAAATTACCTACTCGCCAGTTAACATAATTATGTATAGCGACGAGCATCACTGGCCTTCTTCTCTCATTTTTATTTCAAATTTGGAATCAATCACACTGCGACTTTTTTTTTTAATAACCAAATAATTGCCAACAAAGAATACTGGCCAGTCTGCTTTATACAATTAATAACCCCACCTAAACAATTGCCAGCCGAAATTACTGGCCAGTCTGCTTTTGGCAATGCAACCAACTTAATTTGAATTTGTAATCGAACGCAAGCCGAACGAACGACTGTGCCCTCCGTGGCCTAACAACGCACGGCGTCAGCCCGTCAGTTATTCATCGGCGCGCCTTCCCCACGCGAGCTTATCTGTATTTTTCGCCGCGCCTTTGTGATGTCGCGCCGAGCCCGCGCCATGCCATGCCCCGCTGCTAGGGTTGCCAGGCCACTTAAAAACATAACCACAGTATATAGACCTAGTAATTAGTGTATAAAGAACGCGGTGAGCTAAAACATGACCAAAATCAATTGAGGGAAGAAAAACAATATTCGATTTCGAATAACATTCGACAAAGAATTAAGGGTTACCGGAGCGTACTTCAATGTCCGATTATTTATAATACTTAACACAAAATCAGGTGCGAGTGTGACTGTCTTCAAATTCAAACATACTTAATTGAAAAAAAAACTTGGAATGATGAAAACTACTGGTTTTATTTTACGTAAAAAACATTAGGAACCTATTGTAAACCAATTAAGTACTATTGCCACATGCACATATTCAGTTCAATCCACACCACGAAATTATCCACTACTCGCACAACACAACAACACATCTACTTAAACCAACAGCTATAAAAAAGTAAAAAAAAAACAGCACATCCCTGCCGGTCCGGCGGCCGGCGTAATTTACGGCGGCCCACGACTCGTCGGGAGCGGCCCGGGCCGATTTATGGCGTAATTTTTACAATGGCCGCCAATCCCGGATTACAAAGTTGTGGACCGACCAGATTGTCCGGTTATAGGGTTAACTATCATATTGAGGTTTTTAAACCGACTTTGGACAAGAAGGTGCCCAACAAAGTTATAACCGCTTGATGTGTGTCAGCAGAATAACGGGATGATGATGATGATTGATGGAATCCATTGAAAATACTGACACGACCCCACTGGTTTTTCACAAAGAAAACGGAAACGATGACGACTAGAGACACAATGATAGTTAAGGCTTGAAGTAACGATTGTACTGTTGACTGTAGGTACTAGAGACGATCGTTGAACAACATCGGGAATCGGCTTGATTAAATTAGAAAACTTGACAAAGGCCAACAAGGCTCACATAATAATTTTCAAAATTAACGCTACTCCACAACGCCCGCGTCATCCGCATAGCACTAAAACAGCAACAAATTGACCTAAAAGAAGCCATTACTAATAGAAGACTTCACAACTTTCAGAACCAACTGGAGTTGGACTAATATAAAATCGATGCGAGGCATTTTTCACCCGCTGCCAATTTTTCCGTGCCCGTTAATGCTAAACAAACAGCGATTTTCGAGCCGCTTTAATGCACTCGTAACTCTCTCCACCTCCCCTTTTAACCAGAGTGGTAGGAAAGAGATGTGGTGAGAAAATAAACGTGAGATGACGCGGAATAATTTAATTACCGCGACGCGCCTGCATCCGTTCGGGAGGTCGGCATTTTAGCAGACGGCGCGCGTCTAAATTTGAAAATGCAAGGGGTTAGAAGTTCGTTGGACACGAATCCGCTGCGGATTCTAGAAAGTTCTACGATCAAATTCATTCATAAAAGTGAATGTCACTGGCCATTCAGAATTCGGTGGAGAAACGGGTGGGTTTGATGTTTTTGAATTTCGAACGCTGGAAACATGGGAGTTTGTGGATGATAATAATTAACAGAAAAAATAACGTCTTGCTTACTTACTTAACGTCACTATCACACTAACCAGACCTTGCAGTTTTATTTTCCAGTACTTATACATATTATTTATTTTGTTTCAATCGCAGTTCTCTTGTATCGCAATCCCAACATATGATAGGCAATCTTTATTTTCATATCATGTCATGATTCATTGTAAATTTTACTACAGGCGCTATTTTCTTGATTGTTGCTGGTTCATCATACAGTCATAAATCCTAGCTAGTTGACCTTTTAGAGTACGGCATTAAGTCTTTGCTACCAAGGCCTCATCAGTTATAATCATAAATCAATCAAGGATTAAACATCCTTACAGTTGATCATTCAGGCCTGTAAGCCGGCATTACAAAGAACCTCGCGTATTGCGTAGGAAAGGAAGCTATTTTGAGAATAAGTCCCAATGTTCTAACGCCTACATTGCCCGCAACACAACGTTACACAACCTTAATTAAACACAAGGATTAATGAACATATAAATTGTAGGAATTTAAAAAGGATAAGCCTCACACACGCTCGCCTCGCAGGCAACAGCAATGCGATGTTCATTTTATTTTAATCAAGCATGTCACCAGATTTCGCTTCCCGGATCAAGTGGATTTATTTGGACACCTTTTAGTTTATATGCATTCGTCAATGTCGTCATTGATTTTATTCAAAGTAACAACTATTGACACGGTTGCAGAGTTCAAAAGGAAATTAATTGGATATTTTCTACATTAAATGTCTGATTCCGTTCTGATTTCGAAAAAAGATAGGATCAGGTCAGAAATTTTGTGCATCCATTCCATGAAAAAGCTTTGTTAGCAGAAGGAGGAGCAGTCTGATTTGATTATTGGCCTGTTTCAGGTTTCAGCAATGGTGTCAAATTAGCTGTCATACTTTATCGATAATTTGACACTTGGACTCTTGAAACAGAATACTGCACAATCGATAAAATCATTAATACTCTTTCGTCACAATTACCAAGGCGGCATGATCTGACGAGAGTTCTACAAGCAAGTCAAGCGATCAGACGCGATGAGTGAACAAGGCGGGTGTTGTACCAATCGATCGGGCTTATCGCCCACGCATCATCGGCACCGGCCAAAGGCTGTGTGGTCTGGCCGGCACTCGCGGCAATTTCTATTGTCCTGGTCCTTTTTGCCAACCTGGTTCGCGCAGCGAATGCAAATTGAAAGCGTTTGTTTAAAATTTCAGAACGCGCCGATGGCGCTGATGTATTGCGGGCGGAGTGTCGCCGTTGCGTATTTTGAAAGTGCCGCAAATCCTTATCATATAAAATGGGAATATAGAAATATTATATTGTTGAATACATTGAGAAGATGAACGAAGCTTCTTTCTGATCAAAGACAACAATTGGGTCAATCAACTTTTAAGTGCCGCTCGTTTCCATGGAGATGTTCCCTGGACAACTCATCAAAGTCAGGATTTGCGTGCTTAGGAGATGGAGCATAAATTCCTCACGTTTGATGGTGCCTTAGAAAATCTTATTTTAAACGATTTACCCAGGGGACATTTCCATGGCGAGTGGCAATTAAAAGTTGATTTTACATCCTTCAAATAGACAGTGCGTTTGTTTGGAAAATGTGAAGAAAGACGTTCCACAAAAATGACAACAGTCGCGTCTCAGTTACCAGGGCAACATGATCACGTAGCACATCATAATAATTTCCTAGAGTTTTAGATCTGATAGTTAGTTAGGCAGAGTTCAGGTGAGCGTGGTTAATAAACATGAGCAGGCAGGCAGGCGGGCAGTAATAATAAATGAGCGCGGCCCGACCGGCACGTCCGAACAGGGGCACAGCCGCCCGCAGGAGGTTGCAAATAACTTATATTTCGTTCGAGAATGGCTGAGGGCTGACAGGATGCAGGGAAATGATCAAACTGTCTGGGAGCGAGCGAGGGCGGTGGTGGGTGCCGCCATATGTAACTAGTTGCAAGTGGGAGCGCGCGTGGCTTTTGGTTGTGAAATACACGTTTCATCTATACACGGGCCAACCACCCTCTGGACACCAAATGTCAGGGCGAACGTTTTCGAAACGCATATGCTCATTTGCACCTATAAATCTCTCTAGCCTCCAATCGCGGCTCACTTTCGACCAGATGACAAGCGAGATGACAAGCTATGAACCAATCACGACGCACTCCCCCGGCCCGCTCACCGCGGCTTTTTTCGTAATGACTTTCCAAGTAAACTATAGAAGATGCGGAGTCCAGAGGGTGGTTGGTCCGTGCATCTATCTATAAAACAGTACCATGACTGACTGACTGAGAGACAACGCACGGCCTAAACCACAGGACTTAGACTTGAAATTTGGCAAACATATACCTTGAGTATCTAGTTGATGCACTATAGGATTTTTCGAAATTCCCAAGGGATAGGGAACTAGCTCATTTTGAAATATTTCACGGGGGCAAAGCGCAAGGCAATAATAAGCTAATTAAAATATATCCAGTGAGAACGATTATGAATTATGCATGTAGGAGAGCACCGAAGGTCCTTGCTACATGCTAACACGCGGACCACACACTTTTTACGCAAATACTAAACTCGAAGAGACAGGAACAATAAAACTTACTTAGAGGTACTCGTAGGTTTCAATAAGGAGCTAGTCGACTACAGCATTTGGAAAGTGGAGATCTACGTTCGGAGAGCAAGAAGGCAATCTGCTTACAAATGAACTGAATATTTATCGGTCTTTACAACCACGCGACTTCGGCTGGCTCATTTAGGATTCCTTCCTATTGAACATGTGGCTACACAACGATTATCATGATACTCGGGACTTAATCGCGTAAAAAACATATATTTAAATTTGAATATAAATACCTCGACGCGACGTTGCGTCCATGGTCGCGACGGCGGTGGTCGCGTCCGAAACGTTGAGGTATTTAAATTCAAATTTAAACATATGTTTCTTACGCGATTAAGTCCCGAGTATCATGATAATGTGTGAAAACCGCGAAAGTTTAAATCAATACACAACGATTGTTAACGATCCTAGAGATTATCGCCATCCCATCGTAACTATGGAATTTGTCTGGATAAAGAGTACCGTCCTTTTCCGTTTCAAAGGCATGCCAAGTCAAGATTGGTTGACTGACAGGTTGAGGCGGTTGAGGGTCAGATCAGAACAAGAACGAAAAACCGCCTTCAAAAAAACCTCAGAAAAAAATCATAAAATGATTTTTAGGCCTAGCCGAATATTTTTGGAATGAAGCACCGACTTCATATTTCTGCTAGGCCTAAAACTCATGGCTTTTTGGGGATTATTTTCTGAGGTTTTTTTGAAGGCGGTTTTACTTTTTGTTAAAAGGTTTTTTAACTCACAATTTTTAGTTACGTTAATATTTAAAATATTATCTTCCAACTCCTAACCGTTAAGGAGTTGTACCTTCCATCATCACCTCATCAACACGAGATGATGACTACCAGACGCTAGTACTTGAATAGCTTTCGAAAATATATGAAACACATGATACGTCCCTATAAAATTTGAGGGTTGCCCTCGATTTCCCTGGGATCTCATCATCAGATCCTGACTTGGTGACAATGGGATCAACTAGAAAGTATACCCTTTCGAACAAAAAAAGATTCTTTGAAATCGGTCCAGCCGTCCTCGAGTAATCGGGGAACATACATAAAAAAAAAAGTATTCCGACGAATTGAGAACCTCCTCCTTTTTTTGAAGTCGGTTAAAAATAAGTTTTCTGTTAAAAAACATTTTTAGTACAAGCTTTATTGTCGACTGTACTTTTTGTTGTATGTACTTGTATTGTCATCCAACTCACACATCCATGCCAAATTTCAAGTCGATGCCGTTAACCGTTGAACAGTTCCCTCCTGTGGAGACAACCCTGGCCGCACCACCAGGATTTCACTACCAGATTGTTGTATTGTCACATCCGTCACCGGATTTACATAACTATGCCAAATTTCATTTCAATCAGTCTAGGATATTTACTTCAAAATTGACTTGCAAGATTAAACCCGAACAAACATATACACACAACGCAAGTTAAATAAAAGCTTGACGTCCTGATGATCTCTCACGTTTCTTGTCACATCAGATCAGAGCTGATCTTGCTTCCGTTTAAATGTCTAGCAAAACAATTGGATATTGTTTCCGAAGTAGGTACGCTAATAGTCTAGTAGTATCAAATTCTCTCCGCCTGATCATTTTACCAAGCCTTCAAATGCAGTTATATTCGACGAGCCAGCAATCGCATGACAGTCACACACAGTCATAAGTCCAGCTTCGTTACCCAAAAGTACTTCAAAACACACCCGCTAGCGCGTAACATGTAATCAGTGCCCTAAGCACGACTTGTCGAATCCTGCGTTACGTTACGGTTATCGTATCGAGATCGAGAAATCTCATACTAAATTTTAGTTCCTAATACGCTCACGGGCGGGCGCTGTTCCAAACGTCATATAAACTCGTTATAGTTTACTATTCGATTTTACTTGACGCAGGATTCGACAAGTCGTGCTTAGGGCACAGAAGCAGTAGCAGGTACCTACACACCGCCCGAGGCGACGCGTCGGCAGCCGCTAATCGCGCGCGATGATGAACGACCGGCCTAATGATAATTATGTCGTATCTCCACACCCGCCATGCGCCCCTGGTACCTAGGTGGCACACATCACCTGTTCTTTGATCTCTGACGGTGCCTGTGTGTGAACTGTCATCATTAAGTCATCATCTATGATTTTAAATCGGGTAGTTCAATTTTATCGATTTAGCACCAGGATCTATTTCAAAGTTATTTGATAAGTGATAAAGAAGAAATAATTTCACAAGTAGATATTTAAGTTGCATTCCACAACTCGAAGAAATACTGGTAGGTAGGTACTCCGTGAAACCAGCCGGAAGCACGACTCGACCGATTGTTTTCTTTGTCGTCACCATTTGATAAGGCAGCGGAACGGTAACTATATAAGTATAACTATTGCGAATTTATGTGCGCTTGGTAATTCTGTATCGGAAATCACCTGTTTCTGATTCATATGCAGGCAGACGCGAACGAATGCACAGTTCGGGCAGCTTTGTGCGACTGCAATGTCAACTAGTAACTAAATTCTCTAGGTGTTATTTTGAAAATTTAGATACGGATCTCAAGCGTATACTATATAATCTAATAAGAATAATAAGGCAGGCTTTTACTTCCTTTTAGAAAATCACGCGCGCCCGCCCTTCCTTCTCATTGTTTCTTTTAAGATAATATTGGAAAAAATAATGATGTAGGGTAGGTTGGTAATTGGGTGTTCACCCGCAAAGGTTTTTATTTAGACACCAGTTTTATCTGATTAGATGTTACATGCACCACGCAACACCCGTTTATTTCGACCCAGTATAAACCACGACACGGAATGGACAACGCAACTCCCGGTAAACTCAAACAAAAGCTTACCTTCAAAGGGGGCGTCGGGATGTAGAGCGGCGGGTCGTTCCGGGACCCCGTGTAGATCTCCTGGCCCTCGGCCCCCCGCGGGCACCCTTCGGCATCCGCCACGCTGTACCGGCACACGATCCCGTCCGCCAGCCGCGCCTCGTAGCCCACAGGCTTCCCCACGTGGAACCCCTTCGCTTTCACCCAAAAACGGAACTTCGAACTGTCAGAACTGTTGCACTCCTCCCCGCGCAGAGTGCGCAATATGCGAGCGTACTTTTTCAGAGTTATCGTCTTCGTCTTAGCCAAATCCCCGTACGTCTGGATCACCCACGGCTGGTAAGTGGAAAACAAATCCAGCTTAGGATCCCCCGTGTGGATCTTTGGACGCTTGTTGTTGTTCTGCTCATTTTTTTTGTCACTTTTGGAACCACTCGCCGCTGATTTCCGCTTAGAAGGTTTCTTTGGAGTCTTCACAGGAATAGCTTCCTGTGTCAACTTCTTGCGAAGCCCACGATCCGTTATCATGGCTGCAGCCATCTTGCTGTTTCAACACTCTAAAGTCACTTCCATAGAACTAGAGTCGATATTTTTAATTAGTCCTGAAAGCAGAATCACTTTTTCATTGTTCACCCGGCACTTTGTTTTGCGAACTTTTCACGTAACGTCCTGGGGAATCGTGGATTGTTGTCGGGGAAAGTTTACGAACTCCCAAGTTCCGCGTAACTTTGGGGACGGCAACTTTTGAGTGGGAAATTCGCGCCGACCTGAAGGACCGTCGGTCGGTGGGAGAAAAGTTTCCGCGCTCCCAGACGGATGTCGTTCGCCTTTTCGCCCTGTTATTGGCGATCACTCTTACTATCGACTTTTACTCGTAAACATTGTAACTTTTTAACCGATATGCATTTTAATTTCGAAAAAAACTAGACATGTATCTTATTAAAAAAAACTTTTGCACAACTACAACAAACTTAAAAAAAAACGCGTAAACTCTTCCAAGCAACCAACAGGTGTCGAAACTATCCCCAGTCGAATCGGTGTTAAGCGCAAAAAAGTACCAGGTGCCTATAAGTTGTAGGCGTTCGTCGCCGCGCTAGCAACAGCCGGTCGCGGAGAGCACGCGCGGCGTACTGACTGAACCGACCCGACTGCGAGGCAGTGGCGGCGGCGACGGGCCGGGCCGCGGGCCGGCACGTGCGGGACGGGACGCCGGGCCGGGCCGCTAATTGCCCGCGAAACAATCGGCCCGATCGCCCGCCGCGCGATAATGCTCACAGCTCACAGCCGAGCACTTGCTCGAGATAACACCTATTGTCGGATGCATGGAAACTACGACGGGATTAGAAAGACGCGCAAACAGATAGCGTACCTACGTTTGTTAGCTTAGGTTGGTCAGACCGGTACGTAAGATAGGACTTACGTCTTTACTATCGCGCAAATATCAGTGGGTATTTAAAATATCGTCTATACGTACGTACCTGCACTTGCGTAATAACTGTCGTACTGTCGTTACCATTTTAGCACGAAACATTTAACCCTCATAAATCATAAATGGGTCTTCTATGTAGCTCACGTTAGTTGAATAATAGTGTGTGTTCCTCTCGACAAAGTTCTATGGTTTTTCTTCTTCATTTTGACGTTTGGCTTCGCCTTCTCAACTTTCCCAGACCCGTAGACGTACATACTTTAATTGCTTCTTTGGTAAAAGAAGAGGCTTGTAAATTTTTATGTTGGTAATTACGTGGGGGCAAATCTAGCTTCAGTATTTTCTGATGATGTGGAATAACACAAGGTTTTTTTTTGTAATCCGAGTCCCCTAGTATTAAGTAACTGACTAATGGATTCAACGCTTTTTACTTACGCTGGGCTGGTTGTCTGGAATCATAAACGGACAAACTGAAAAATACGTTTCATATTTCATTCACCTTGACAAGAAAAGTCTACGTGAGTTATACTTGAGTTATACGTTGCACCGTGGCGAGACGTGGCAAGTGACTTCACACTTTTTCACGACGAAGATAAAAATCTAGACACGAAGACTATGAAACAAAGGCAAATAAAACAGAAACAGAAAGAAAATTAATGCAGTAGGTAGGTACTTACCTATTATAACCACATTTTTAATACATCACATCATATCATCATAATTATGTCCACATCAAAACCGGAGTTCTGCCCAAAGAAAAAGAGTGTATTGTTTTCAGGGTTCATGTAATTAAGCTAACTGCTGATGAAGAATGGTGAATAAGAATTACAGCCCTATCGCTCCAACGGAACGCAGGTGTAGAATAAGTTACGCTAGTTGATTTACTGATTTAGCTAATAAAATCTACTGTGTCAAGGGTCTAGAGCTAAGCTAGGGCTCCCAGCAGGGACCAAGCAAAATTTTAAAGAAAGAATCGCACCCATAGAGTAATATGTACATATAATACCGTTCCACTTGGATTAACTTCATTTTGTTTGACATACAAGAACAAGACAACAAACAGAATGGAGATCTGCGCGCGCATCGATCGTGAGCGTTCAACGCGCAGCGGCGTGCGCGCACGGCAGCACGCTTGCGCGAAATGTGCGCAGGTTACTAGGAGCGCAGGCGGCGTGAGGAGGTCGCGCGGCGTGAGCGCATGGGCGCGGTGCCGAGCCATGGTAAAAGAAACAGAAACTTTCCTGAAGGTTTTTATTTTTAAGCAACGGTTTTCAGAGTTTTTGCTTTTTCTCTACCCGCTACTGGAACGGTAGCAGACATTTTGGACATTGAATTAGCATTAATTTTGTGACAGTGACAATGGCAAGTAGGTACGAGTACAGTGGCAACTGGCAACATTAAATTCACCGTGTCCCTACTTTTGTGACTGTATGAAAAGAAATACGTTTGATATCTCTACAGAAATAAGGTCCAGTCAGGTTTATTAAGGATGTCCTAATTTTATTGTTATGTTTATTTCATTTTTTTGGTAGGTCCCGTGGGTCCATCAAAAAGAAAAACTAAAAATTGTAAAGCTGCCTACACCTTCTGGGCTCCTATTAAGTGGAAGAACATTTTAGCCACGCACGATTTGCTTTTTTTTTCTGAAGACGGCTGGCCCCCCTATTTCACAACTTTACGATTGTCAGTTTTCAATGACAATTCGGTGTCAATTGCTGACTTGAAGAGCTTTTGTTTTAGCTCGCTTCATATTGTCACAGAAATGTAGTTCGAATTGTCATATAAAACTGACAAATGTTAAAATGGTAAATTGGGCCTGGACCGATTTCAATTGGATTCACGGTTTTTTTTTTAACTAATGCGAAAACCCCAAATGCCTGTCAACAGAATCTTAGCAAAAATACTGTTATACTTACTGCTAATAGAGAAGCCAGTGTAGGATTTTTCTCAACTTTCCATCGAATAATCATTCACTGTGTATGAACCCCTAGTACACAAACGTTAGATACGACGTTGGATTGTTTGCAAGCATCGAATACAAAAACCACAAACGGGAATTTCGTTTATTTTTTCTTTAATACACTAGGAGCCCATAAACATTGTTTAACTATGAAATATCCATAAGACGTGCCATCTTGCTTACACGCGGAAATTACTGCAAAGAATAGGATGACACCTTCATCTATGAACAGGCATTCGTTATTATTACAAAACTTATAATCTTATAATAAATATATATTAATTATTCTTGTGTCGTCATCGAAAAGCGATATCTAAATTCTTTATAAATAAACTACAAACGTCTTTCTCTTTTTTTACTTGTAAATAGCAGGGTTACAGCAAGATATAATTGCTTTTTGTAAAAAGTGTATACAAAACAATGTGGTAGGTAAATTGTAATTGATTGTCTCACTAATCTCAGAGGCTTCCTCTTATAATTCACATGACAGTTGAAAGAGTGTTGAAGAAATAAAAAAACTTTAAAATTATGAAGTGAATTTTCGGACGAATTGAGAACCTCCTCGTTTTTTTTGAAGTCTGTTAAAAAGGGGAAAACCATTTGACCATTTGTGACCATAATAACCTACAAATGCAAATTCCTAAATGTTGCCATATTGACGAGACGAGATTCTGACGTCAGTGTTTCAACTTACCCCGTGCACATAGGACTATTCCATCCACATCTACTAGGACAGCATAACACTAAAGGAGCAATCACTTACACCGCTTACACGTCCGGGCACATTTTCGTAGTTGTTCGTCGCAAACCGACGTTGCCATTACATATTGTACTAGGAGATGATAACGCTCACGGAAGTGAAAAGTTACAGCTTGTGGACTTTTTACGAGGCACGAGGGCCAGTGAATTTTGCATTAGTTAAAAGATAACGATAACGAAACGAGTAATAGTGGATTAAGAACATTTCTTGTAGGTACCTAGGTACGAGTAGAGAAAGGTGGAATGGAAAGAGATTAAAATGAAGACCCATAAGAAATGCGTTTAAAATTTTGATTTAACCTAATGAGCGTATATTCTTTGGCGTAAGGTAGGTACTATTATGTATTGGCGTAAGATGAAGTGATACGAACAAACATGATTTTGATAAATAGGAATAAAAACTTGGCACTGCCAAATTAATTTGTTTCTCTCATTTTAAATGGGAGAGGCAAAAAAATATTATAAGCCAAGCTTTTGGTTAACAATGATATTATTATCATGGTTATACTTATATAAGTAATAAACAATAAATAATCGTACGTCAAAGGCCAAAGGCGCCATTCACAGGGTGTTCTGACGCAGCTGTGTCACCGCCGAGTGTGGGACCTTTATGTCGAATCCCCATAATTACCCTTGCTTAGGGTCACTATGCGTCCGGATTTGACCGGACACATAAAAACTTTGTTCAGGTTATATTTTGACAGGATTTTTAATTAAGTTCCCGTCTGTTTTTTCAAACTTAATATAAAACGAACGCCTGCATTAATGTATTTAACAAGTTTGATTTATCAGCACGCCAGATAAAAAGGTCAAGTACTTACTTAGAAATTGAAACGCGCATTATCTGACTTCATAATCTTTACGGGGACTATGAATGAACTTGTCAAAAGGTAAATCTGTCGGTAAATCACTGTCACTATGACAGTGATTTACCGACAGGTGATTAATACAACATTTGTCCTTAAAAGTTTTTACGAAAAAAATTACAATTACAACTTCATTCGTGTCCATAATTATAAAAAAAATCAAGTTTAAGAAATGAAATCCTACTTTATGTTGATTGCCGTTATGAAACGAGGCCTAGTTTTGTATAACGTAATTACAATTTATTGAATCAGGCGTTACTTTGCGGAGGTCCATATTTATGAACTAAAAACAATTACTTTGCTCACCCGCGACCACAAAGCGAGCAAAGCAAAGGGCAAAGCGGGTGAGCAAAGTAATTGTTTTTAGTTCGTAAATACAATTTACGGGGAAACAAGTTGTCCGACAAGTGTCCAGACTTTTTAAATGTTCGAGTGTCTTATTCCCGGAAATGTTGTTCGAAATGGGAACCCTACCTTAACCGGTAGCCTTTCCCCGCTGCGGTTTACACATCGTTCGCTTTACAGAGTATTAGCGAAGGTTTTAGCATTTCGGCTATCACAATTAATTAAACGGTATGCCGAGAGTACGCTTCGTGCAAATGGCGGTCGTGGTGGCGTTTTTTTTGCTGAGAAAAAGTGAAAACATACTTAGTTTCAGTTTTAAGAAGAGTCTATTATTGATTGACGCAGTGGAAGATTTAAGTACGTTATCATCATCATTACCTGTATGCTATAAAACACTTAGTTCCATCCACTTGACATAGTGGCTTTACAGGATAGACCTATAGGTTCTGTCATATTGTACATCATTGTGGAAGGAATTAAAAAAACATGCAGCAAAAATACTGCTGCCCACGATTAAGCACACTTTTTAGCAGTTTTGTCGATTTATTCTCATATTTTCGAGACAGCAGCGGCTGAGAAGCACAATGCAAATCTAATGCAGATGCCACCAACGTTGTAACTTCTATGCATAAATGTGGTACAGATATAGAATGGAGCACAGAGACAGTTTGTTCATGATTTTCAATATTATTTCGGGTTTTCTGAGGCTGTTATGGAACCAGTCAGCCATACTTTTGGCCCCACCTAAATTACTATGAGTGGACCAGAGCCTAGAAATGCTAGTTTAGCAAATATATGTTTTTGAACAGTAAGCGCGTGGGAAAAAGGCGAATGGTATATGCCCACGATAAACATTAGAGTGCTACCAGTCAGTACAATCGAGATAGGGGTCAATCTCTAGTCAGCTTACACTTAATGTTAAGCATTACCCTCCTTCGGCAGTCGGATAAAAACGAAACGATTAAGCGAGCCGCATAAGCAATTTTATCCTGTAGCATGTAGCTAAACTCTCACAAGCTTCTTATTAACAAATACATCTCGACACATATACATATGTCTGTCATGATTTCTGAACACAGCCCGCGGCTGCCTGATATTAGTGCGAGATTGAAATGCCTCGCGCTATCTAATGACATTATTATCGGGTATAGTCCGTTCAGTGACGTAGCGAAACCGCGACGCTGACGACGGTAGAAATATGGAGATTTTAGCCCTAGCCTCCTGCGTCCCACGGCAAATTTTAACAATGTGAAATTTGAAACTTGATGTCTTTAATAAAAAGTTCAAATTCACTTTCGATATATGTCCTATAGAAAGGACCTACAGGAGGAATGTAACGGCGAACATACATTATCTAGCCTCGAGATCCAAAGGGATCTACAACCACCAATACACAATCTACACCAACTTTACAAAAAACAGAACCCTCCTTCGGCAGTTGGGTAATTACATTTGCAACGTTGGTGAAATAGGAGCCCGGTTCCTGTTCCTAGGTCAGGTTAGAATTGTTTAAGATTTCTGTAACTAGTCTCCTGTAAGCCTAATCCTTTCCTGTAAGCCGTTGTCTTTCAGCTGGTTTAGCTACGCAAACTGGGGTGCGTGTTTTTATACTTGGGGCCACTGTGAGGTTATTGAACACGTACGGAACAACACGGTCGAAACAATGGAACACGTTGTGTGAATGTGAGGCCCGCGCCAGATCAAGAATGAACCTCTTCGGTAACGAATATCCCGAACCAGGACCAAATCATCTCCTACATGGAAGAAGTGATCAAAGCGATAGACTAGTGTAAATGAGGAGTAAATGCACAAAAGATTCCACTGGGTCGAAGTGTATCCACAAGGGTAACTAGTGTTAAGATAAGACGGATCGGATCACAAAAAATACAAAATACATTTTTCGGTATCCATCTGTACATTCTGTATGAAATAAATGAAATATTTTTGTACGTCCTCAGAGGGTCGAGCACGACTTTACGAGTGCTGCGTCACGTAAAATCGAATAGTAAACTTTGTCGATTTTGTATGACGTTTGGAACAGCGCCCGCCCGTGAGCGTATTTGGAACTAAAATTGAGTAAGTATGAGGTTTCTCGATCTCGATACGATAACCGTAACGTTACGCAGCATTCGTAAAGTCGTGCTCGACTCTCTCTGGATGGAGTCTTTTCAGGCCGCGAGAACATTATGACCATAGCATATTGTATATTTTGACGATGTTGCGTTTTAACCCAAGTACAAATAGATTTCTACTCATTGAAGTACCGGGGCAGGCTTAAGTAGGGCGAGAGCCAGGCTGGATGTTTTTATTTCACCACCCATCGTTGCACGCTTCTAGGGTGCTTTATATAACTATAGCTGACTCGGGAGCTACCAGGACACCAGGGCCGTGTAGCTGTATAGTGTATATATGTCGACGCGATGATACAATCAAGCGGGGCCGCGCACTAATGCGCCCCGTTCATTCGTCGCTCAGCGGCGCCGCTCGCCGACGGAGGCATGTGGCTGACATCGTTAAGATTTTGTCGATATCGGTGAAAATTAAAATATAATTTTGTGTTTCGATAGGAATAAAACGAAAACAGCAACTATAGTTACCGGATATCAACTATGTGAAGTCAGGTGGCAAGCAAAGCTAAGATCTTAAAAGAACAATGCCAACAATGGTAAAGTAGTAGCGCGATCAGTTGAGGCATGCCAGGCAGAAGTCGACAAGCGAGTATAATATTATCTGGGGTTTGCAAAGTATGCACCAGGACACTGAATCGTAGACTTCGATCGTTCCGTACTAGAGATTTATATCCAACCAAAGCCGAGAAGGGTGGAGATACGTATTAATATAATCACAATCACTTACAGGAAACTCTGAAACTTAATGTAGGCAGATCCACATCCCACAAGCTTCGCTCAGCTCAGAGGTGCTCGAGATCGATTTAGACCAGTTTGTTATACACCTATCAACTTCTAGTAAAAACTTGTTTACGATATAATATCGACACCTCATCAGCGACGCCCCGCGCCCCCACGCTACTGACACCTACTTAACTGCCCGAGCCATTGCCGCGGCTTGGTCGCCCCCTCCTCTCGCCCCCCCCCCCCCCCCCCCGCAGCTTATCTGTCGCGGAAGCCCGCCACGGATATTTCATCTCTCCATTCGCTAGTTTTTCTGTTGAGAAATGACAGTCTGTCTTGTGTACCTCTTTGTGTTCCTTTGTCCCTAATACCGGCTGTTTATTTGTACCGGCTATCTTTTTCTACATTCACACCAGTCGGTTCATAAAACATAGAACTCCTCTTTTGCAAATGAGACGTCTCGACAAATTAATTGCTCTTGACTTGATCTTCAGAAACTTCTGACTATTTTACTCAGCGACAATTTGTTGATTAACCTTTTTTTTTGCACAAATCGTGAATAATTGCTTTCGAAAGCCCCCTTTTAATAATTGGGGAGGGATGAAAGTGTCGGTTTTTTAAATGTGTTCATTGACATCAAGAGATTAAAACAGAAATACACAGAAACAGAACCAGAAACAGAATATTCTGAAATGGCGGGTGCCCAGGCCAGAGAATACAGGCTGGGATCTTTAGTCAGCGACTCCGCTTATGAATTTAGTGGGCGTCGTCGCGTTAATGGCAGGCTGAATATTACTATGCCTCTATGTAATACATATCCTAGGCTTTATTAGAAAATTAAGAGTACGCTTTATCTTAATTAGACTAGGAATATAGGCTTGGCTTAGGTTCTTAGTTCTGTAGTTGTAAGTATGAGGAAGCATGCTGCGGATGTTAATGAAATAGACGAGATTAATGTCTCTTGGTCGCATTGACTTACTAACACCATGGACTTTGGGTCTGGCACAAAATTTACGAAAAATTTACGTTTTCAGGCGCTAACCCGAAGTTCATGGTGTTGGTAAGTCAATGCTCGGTCAACTCAAATACTCTATATGAAAATGAACATTTCAGAAACTTCTTTACAACAGGAGGTACTGTTTCTAGCACGTGTCAAGTGTCAAACAAGTTCGCATACACCAGGGCCCCGTTTCATAAACGTGACAGGTGACAAATGACAACGACAATTCCATCTACACTTCGAAGTTAATATGAAGTCTGGTAATACACAAACTTTTCAAGCCAGTAACCTACACCAAACTGTCGTTGTCATTTGTCACCTGTCACGTTTATGACACGGGGGCCAGGCTGAAATCAAGCGAGATTTTAATGTTTTTATCAAACGCACGGAAAAGCCCAATTCGCGTAGGCACAACAAAATTCAATACTTATCCAGCCGACTGCGCATTTCAGCAAATCCGCCTCACTATGAGCGTTTAATTAAAAAAGGCCGCACCGTCAAACGCTAATTACCACCCGACTAACGGCCCCGCCTCGACTATGAGCGACTATGAGCGACTACTCGCGAATTCACCGTTCATTGCGCGCCCGACACGCTCAACGTACAGCGGATAATCGACAACATTCGCACTGTATTACGAAATTGGCGTAGGACACGCGCACTCGTGGCTGGGCCGCAAGTCGCCGCTAGACTGTCGTTCAAATTTTAATTACACCCTGTAAGTGGAAGACGGGTAACGTGAATTTTTTTTTTTAGGCTACATAGAAATATTTGGGGGCACGAGTCTGTTAAGGTGTGACAGGTCCTAATTTAACGAACCGAAGAACCAAAACCATGTTTATCTATCAAGGTAAGGCTTATATGTATGACTTAATAGGTTAATGCGGAACGGTAGTGAAAAAAGGTTTTCCACAGATTAGGCAAAAACAATTCAATGATGTGTGTGAAGTTCCCAATCCGCACTGGGCCCGCGTGGGAACTATAGCCCATAGCCTCTCATTTTGAAAGGAGGCCTGTGTCCAGCAGTGGGACTTAAAAAAGGCTGGTGATGAATGATGATAACGCAAAAACAATTGTATAAAAAAAAATTAGACATGTAAATTGCCAATTCAACAGTATGGGCGGATTGACATAATTAGGGCGTGACTAGCACCGTCCCTGTGGATATTAATATGTATTACTGTTATGACGACCGGATAGCCTAGTGGTTAGAGACCCTGACTATGAAGCTTGAGGTCCCGGGTTCAAATCCCGGTCGGGGCAGATGTTTGTATGATGAATATGAATGTTTGTTCTCGGGTCTTGGATGTTTAATATGTATATAAGTATATATTTATCTATATAAGTATGTTTATCCGTTGTCTAGTGCCCATAGACCAGGCTTTGCCTAGTATGGTACTAGGTCAATTGGTGTTAAATTGTCCCATGACATTTATCCCTTTTGCTTCATTTTCGTATTTCTGAGACCTCATCTATTCAGTGTCAAAATTATGAACATTTAGGTCCTTACTAGCTGTGCACTAAGCACGACTTGTCGAATCCTGCGTTACGTTACGGTTATCGTATCGAGATCGAGAAAGCTCATACTAAATTTTAATTCCAAATACGCTCACGGGCGGGCGCTGTTCCAAACGTCATACAAACTCGTTATAGTTTACTATGCGATTTCACGTGACGCAGGATTCGACAAGTCGTGCTTAGGGCACTGTTGCCCGCAACTTCGTCCGCGTAGATTTCGGTTATCGCTATCCCGCGGGAACTACTTATATAATTTTCCCGGACAAAAAGTAGCCTATGCTATTCCTCATTATTCAAACTATCTTTTTACCAAATTTCATCGTGCAGCGGTTTTCCCGTGTAACAAACAGACAGACAGAGAGACAGAGTTACTTTCGCAATTATAATATTAGTTAGTATTAGTATAATAATTATACGGTGCTGGTTTGACTAATTTGTAAGATGAGTGAACCGTTTTTCACTGGTGAACTAACAAAACCAATATTCGTAATTTCGTACACGACACATAATCTCTTCTTCAACCCAATTCCAGTGCCTCTTAAATGGAATGGAGGATCTGTTATTTTCCCTCATAGCGTAGCCAAGAACAAAGGGTTCCGTAGGCGCAGTAAGCCTCAAGACATAAACATTCCAGCCCCAGTGTCAAATACAATGACGATCAAAGAACCAGTTTTGGAATTAAAAAGAAATTCCGCCCAAATACCCGAATTTCGGGTTACTTCACCGGAAGCGACCGCTACGGGGGGCGTTGTCGCTCCTGTGGACTGCCGCTACCCTGTTTAGGAGGGATGAAGAAATTGAGAAACATTGAATGGAAAATTTAATTAAGAAAATTAACAATACTCAGGGCTACTTCGGTAGTGAACTAAAATCTAAAAATAATTAATTTGCTCTCCCGCGACCACACGCACGATTAAGACAGGCACAAAAATATATTAGGTACGTACGTAATTAATTAATTAATTATTATTTTATTTCTATAAAATATTTGTGAGTGGTTTACTACATTGAGATTATTGTTTACTTGCCAGTAGAATATCCAGTCCAGTAGCACGTTGAAAGGTGGTTTTGGTGCTTTGACAATGGACTCGTGGAAAGCTTGAAACGCGTCAGCATATAGTGTAGCAGGGGTGGTGATAGTTGGGTCTATGTGACATGATTTGTGCTGATTCGTGTGGTGGTAGGAGGTAGAGGTGATGCATGAAAACATACCTACATTTGTCGCATAGTTCTGTCTTCCACGTTTGCTTACGGGTGAGCAAATTAATTGTTTTTAGTTCATAAATATGGAACTCCGCAAAGTAATGCTTAATTCAATCAATTACTTTCAGCAGTCTCAACGTCGTTAAAATGAGATGGGTTAATATATAGCAGTTTATGCAACTGCTACATAATGAGGGTCCTTAAAACACGAGTGTGTTTTTATGAAACGAGGCGAAGCTGAGTTTCATAATAGGATCACACGAGTGTTTTAAGGCCTAATTATGTGGAGTTGCATACATTCCTTTATCTACACACATATTATAAGTACTCTAAGATGGGTTCAGAAGCCGAAGGCATATATCATACCCATACCTGTCACGAATTTGATTGTTTTTTGTAAACCATAGACAAACATACCGAGCTGACGTTTCGTAAACTGTTTTCTTTTTGTAAAAAAAAATAATATATATACTTATCACATTATTAATTATACATGTCGGACTGAACTCGACTTATATGTATACGCGAGTGATCCGTTTTATTTCACCATGATTGTAAATTACGTTGGTTGTCAAATTCGAAAAATCGAATTCGATGTCGTAATGACTATTACTTAACCGCTGGACCTGCAGGGCGGGCGGAGGCGACGATGTACTGCAATGCTGGTCATTTTCTACGGTTTCTGAACGCATTATAGAGGACTTATGATATGTGTGTAGATAAAGAAAATTACGATGAGATAAGCAGTAACAAATACTGCAAATGCATGTGTGAATTCCCTGTTAAGTTAATATTGACAATTTACTTAAAAGAGAATAATAAGAAAAAACTCCCACTCCTAGCGAGTAAATCGAGTTAGACCCCGGCCTGTGTAACCAATTAGAAGTCATTAGAATATTTCCAAGACATCTAGGTTTTTAGAAACACAAAAGAAAAACGTAATTAAGTACCAAATATAGGCATATTTACAAATTCTCAGAATAAATATAAATCCGAGAAACAGAAGTATTGGTAACGGAGCAACTTCAAGCCCACAAAAGTCACAAAGGGTTACAAATAAAAGGTTTCAGTAACAGCTGAAAAAGCAAAATTCAATGCTTCAGTTACTCGCAAGCGGAAATTGCAAATAGGATCGTTCGCTTTTCGACATGTGCCATTGTGTCGCTTCCATACTTCAAATTCACTCATATTCCTGTGTGCTTTATACATATTTCAAGCTACAAACAATCCTTTGATGTTAATAAAATAAATAAGTATTATTTAACGTTAAATAGTAATTAAAGTTCGCGACGGTTTACAGTAAAACCGGCTTTAAATATTACATTTTTTTTTCTATCGTACTAGGGATGCAGAATTCACCAAGGACGTAGCCGAACTACCAGAGCATAATAGAACGCGTCTCGAACAAGTTAGCGAAGCCATCTCGTGGCCTCGCTGGCGGGTACCAGGCGCGCATGGCGCGCAGACGTCAGCGGCGGAGTAAATTAGGCGGCGGACATCGCGCCCGACGCGCCGCACTCAGCGATATTGTTATCAGCCCGCCCCGGACGCGGGTAGGGTTGCCACTGTGCAATTATGTGTTATAATTGTTTTTCATTTTATTTTTGAAAGTGTTATAACATCTTCGCCGTGACAGCGTTAGATTAACGTGTAAAGAAAGACTGAAACTTCTCATTAACTTACAGGGAATGTACTTAACCATCTTACACTCGAGACCAATACAAACTGGTTGCTTGGAATCGATACAACTCTAATTAGTTCAACTTTGCAAAGAATCTGACCAAATTCTATTGCTCTTTATTTTACTTTACCACGATTGACCGAAACTAAATTAACAGGAAGCTGCAAATATGAGTAAAATAATGTACTGCGCTTCAAACGACCAAATAGAAAAAGCATTAGTTGTCCAGTCACAAACAAGAGGACATAAGAAAAAAAATTAACATGCTCTGTACAGGTATGTACATACCCTACAGCTTTATTCATAATAATGACACTTTAGATAATGAGAACGGGACATTAATCGCGATTACCTTATAGGTAGGTTTGGTTTGGTTACAGGTTTTGGTGGGATAATCTATACTTATTACGTCTAATGTAATGTGCGAATCATTAAAAATGTTAACGACACTAGACTTGACATAAAAGTGAATTTAAAGCTAATAGTGGCTTTTCCACCACAAACACCAAATCTTCATTTCATTACCCGTTAAGGCTAGGTGCCATACCACAATACACCACAATATTCACTTAAAAAAAATTTCACCAGTAAAAAATAAATAATAATAATTTCCTTTGCGAACCAGCCCTGGACACATTCTGTCGGCGGGCGGGCGCGTCGGCTGCCAGCCCGGGAACAAAGCAGCCGCGTCGAGCGCCACTCACCGCTTCGCGCCGCTGCTACGTTCCTGATACTTTATTTATTTTCGTTTTTTTAGTAAATATTTTTTTGTTTTTCGATATTTTTGCTGGCACTTCACTAGGCCGTATTTGTCAAGTATGAATGTCGCATCCCTTGCTTTTCAAACACTGGCATGGTACGAGCAAGCTCGACATAAACATTAAGCTGACGTCGCACTCGCAACGTGCGTCACATCGTTTAGCGTACAACATACATTATTGTGTAATTATAAATAGTGTCAAAAAATCACTCAACCAATACATACGTTTTTATCAATTAACAACAACTTACGTCAACTACTTACATCCACGGGCAAAAGGCTCGTACAGGCATTATCTACACGAGGACTTCGCATCGCATTGCTGTCAGCGGGACACCAAAAGTGAGCTTTGTTTGATTCAGTTTTTATGAGCACAATTTAATTGCCAATTACCTGTTGACCGCTGAGCTGCTGTGAAGCTATATGAAACGTAACACCGCGTGTCAAACATTTACGTAACAACATCATTGATGTCAAGTCAATGTTTATAAATAGCAATAAATACAAAATAATATCAAGTACCAAACACTACCAGTCACATTACACTCGATGAATCACCCTCGGCGCGGCCCGCTCCCGTCCGTACATCGTATCTATATCTGCCGTATCTGCCATATCTACCTACTTCACCCACATCGCTCGCAGGTACGGAGCGCGCGAACGAAGCGGCGAAGTTGACATTCGAAACAAATGACGACGTAATTGTGTAGCTATAGGTTCCTTGGTTGGTTATGGTATCCTGGTAACGGAGGATGTGTTAATGCCGGTTTTTGAATGAAAAGAGGCATAAAAACGAAATAAAAAAAAGCCAATTTTCAATTAGGAAGGTAGTAAGCCTAGACATACCTATGTATGTCACTAATGCCGATTTAGGTATATATTTCTGCTTTTATGTGTATTTATTATTTATTATGATATATGAAATACGTATTTATTAATTAGGAGCATATCGTATTGAGTACCTAGTTTACCTACGTACCGCTTTATCATTTTTACTCTGGGCAACTCAGGGAACTAAAATACTAGTCAATTTCTGGATAATGGCTACAATTTAATTAAGTACTTTTTTAATAAGTTTTGCTGGGTAAGTACTTAACTAGAAAGTCTTTGTCTGTCGATTGGTATCTTGCCGAATAAAGATTCTCATAGCTCATACGTCACCTAGGAATATGTAATCATATAATTGTGTACTCGCTGCTATGTGACACATCGTAATCGTAATATACGTATCGTGAGTTAATGTGACCGTTGGAGTGTCGAACTCTTTCATGCCGATGCGATCCTAGTATATTGTTACGCCGTGAGACACATGACATGACCGCACTAGGAACAAATTCGGTTTTTCTGAAGATTTTCGGACAAAGTTTGATTAATTTTAGATAAAATATTCTGTGCCTATACCACACACTTCGTAGGTATCAAACTTAAATGCGCCTGGATTGAAGTTAGGTATAACTTCTAGGGGAAGTGAGACGCACCGAGACCAACGGGAATGCGGGAGCGACTTAAACAACTTCTCTGGTAAGTACCTAGTACCTACCTACAGATCTGATGCCCATACTTTTCTTTCTTCGTGTCAATTGTTTTCATTTTCATTAAAAAAATCTAACTTAGATTAACACCATGTAAAGAAAACAAAAATAATCAATTATGCAAAGGGCACTCGTGCAGTACCTACCTACTATTACGAGGCGCGGACCCAAGGGGCGAGCCGGGTCACCGCACCGCACCGACGGCCCGCCACCAAGGTGTGATTTATGAGAGATGAAATTATACCATCAGCCATCACCACCAGTGCCAGACCGTAGATTAGAAAAGAGTTTGTCATAAATATAAATATTACAGGGAACGGGAAGTCACCAAGATATTCACTTTCGTAAAATTGTATGGAATCCAAAATCGAAATAGCTCTCTGTCACAGAGTAACGAGTCACTAATAGCACAGAATAGGTACAAATAGTACTACGACAAAATATTATATTATGCATTCTGTGCCCGAGTTTAGATTCCTGCTCAGTTCTTGTCTTGTCTGGTCTAATACCTATTCAATGATCAATAATTAGTAATCACATGCCAATTTGGCACTTGGCAGAGCCTACCCCCTCGTCTTTGAATGGTCATGGTTTTTAAACAATAAAACTAAATTCAAACTGCCTCGGTTATTGTTCTTACCATAGTCGTAGTTTTTTTTTATAGTAAAACTTTTCCTGAATCGAAACTACGAATACCAGGAGAACATGACAGTGGAATGGTTGGCGGTGTCACATCGACTGCGTGCATGCGGCGAAGCGACTGAGCAGACACGTCGTTATTTACGGGCGCTACCAGTGGCGGCGACGGCCATGTTTTTATTCACGGGACTATTTATCAATTTTATACAAAAGTTGTTTAAATAGCATTAGGACACCACATACCTACGTGTTTGGTAACTTGCGACGCATATACATGATAGAACTTGCGATTGCGTGAAGCCGTGAACAACTATTAATGTATGAAAAGTTTGATCTGCAAGAATATTTTGTAGTTAGGATTTATACAAATTAAAGCGCCAATTAAAACTTAACCAAGTAGGTATAAAAGCAATGAAGTTAATCAATGGCAATCATACGGTTAACAATTGTATGTGGTAGCGACATCTATTGTTCAGTAGTAGAAGAAAAAATGCTACGCGTGGAGAAATTAAGACAGTTAGCGCCATCTATTACTGGGTAGCATAAGAAAAACCAAGATTGACGTAGTGCCCTCCATCGTTGAATAGAAAAACTAGTAGCCAGCATTGGAACATTGCATTGCACGACAAACTGAATTCGTATCAAATGCCCAAGTGACACCATTATTGTCTCGTATTCTAATTAAAGTTGAATACATAGATAAGTTCATACATGGAAAAGGAGTTACCTACATAGAGTTCTATAATATCAAAACTACGGGCAAAACTAATTAAAATAGTATCAATTAAACTTACCATTCACAAGTTCTTGGTAGTGGGATTTGTTTTTAACCGACATCAAAAAAGGAGGAGGTTCTACGTTCCACTGTACACTAGCACACCACACATCAAACCTTGTTGCTTATTTCTGCCACATCTCCATTTAATTCGCTTTAAACTTGTAATTATACTTCGCTGCTATTAGCAATATAAATTTAATTGTAATTACAATCTTTTTGTGTTACTTAGCAACCAGACCAGCATCGCAGCAATGACCTCTCGTGGATTAGAAATGAAACATTGTAGATTGTTTGGTACACGCTGCATATCCACAGATCTCTTAGATTCACAGAGCAGATATATGCTGTGTATCAGCTCTGTGATTAGATTAGAGCAGGAAAGGAATGGAGATGAGATGATAACGCGCGATTTCCCCTCTGCCAAAACTCTAACGTGAAGCCTGTGTAAAATGCAGAGTCTGTTGATTGTGTGCGTGTTTTTGGCATTTGTGTGACAGTTTTGTTTTAGTGAGTTTGTAGGTACCTTGGTAGTGACCACACATTTCACATGAGCGCAGACGTCTGCTGTACGTGTTCCTCGTCCCCCTCAAAAATTGGCAGAAAAATTATAGTGCATAGATAAGCTAAGGGCGCCTCCCGTCTGTCTGCTTTGTGGTAGGTACCATCCAGCTAAAATTAAAGTAACACCATTGTGTAGTTGAGGTGTTTATTTTTTTATAAATACAATACATTAATGACACTATTTACAACTTCCACATTTCCACATCAGGACACATTTTATTGATTTTTGGGAGGCGAAAACAGGAATTCACTATTAAAAAAAAACAAAAAGGATTACCATTTCACGAAAAAAAAAATTATGATCACGAATAAGTCATACATATCAAGAGTGGTAACACCAAGAGGACTGCCAAAGTCTGTATAGGCAATGAAAAAAGTTTTTCCCCCGATCAAGCAAAAATAATTCTTATGTCAAGGTCATAAACACTTTCGGCATGTAAAAACATTTTTCTCAATTCAACTATGCAATGTCGCGTTCCTTCAACCCTTAACTCTTTTCCAGGCATAGTACGATTTATTAACCACATCCGTGTATTCAAAATTTCAACCCTAACACCAAGACATAAGATTCAAATCAAATTGAATTGTTACTTGTCTTAAATTTATTGCCAAATATATTATATTATATTGTGAATATAAATTTAGTTTTTTGCTAAGCCGCCTAGATTGGTGCAGCCTGGAACAACTGAACCACATACATTTGGAAATTTAACCATAGTATCTGAATAACACAGCACAATATCAATTGTGTTTAATTAAAATGCGATTAGCTTCAAAAATATCCTTTATCAGGTATGTGTTCCATAGCTGCTACTGATTCGGTGGTAGTATGTTTAAATGGGGCCTTTTTAAGGGTTAAAATAAAGTCTCATTTGGCTAGTTTCACTACAAAGAGGTCTCTGTTCCATTAATTTCATATGCCACATAGACCTCTAGATGCATCGTCTATGTGGCATACGAAATGAATAGTAAAGAGACCTCTCCATAATGAAACTAACTACAGACTACAGCACGCTTATTATTTCAAAGGAACGCGCTATTGTTAAACATTAGCAGTACTGTTGGTTTTATCGTCCTTGGTCAAATGCAGTACAGTCAGCAGCAATAGTTGCTAAGCAACCGAAGCGCTCACAATGATCTAAGCACGGCTCTGTTGTTATAGACATAAGAGCTTGTGCAGATCATTGTGAGCGCTTCGGTTGCTTAGCACCTATTGCTGCTGACTGTACCTTAGCAGCCTTATCACTTGGCGATTGGCGAGCGAGTTTTGTAATGAGGCGATCACGCAACGTGTTCGCCGCGAGCGATATTAGTACGGTTTTTTGGTTTTCAATAAAGAATATTTGTATTGTATGAAGCACTCGCTCGCAAATCGCTAGTGTGATGAGACTCTTAGGGTGCCATTCCACCAGAGCCGTGAAAGGTAAAAATCCAGCAATAGCTTCGCTCAGCGCAACTATCCTACTGTGGTGGATATTTTATTTGGCGAATTCGGCAGCTGTCACTCCCATATAAACTTAATTTTTTAGGTTAGAATTTGTATGGAAGTGTCAAATGCCAAATCGGCCTTATAGAAGCCCTGGTGGATGCGCTTCCATAAAAGCGGAGCAGAGCGGAGACGAGCAAAAGTTTCAATCCTCGTCTCGCCTAGCTCCCATTCTATTGAAGTGCACCCTTAGATCTGGAAATACTATTTTAACAGTAAAAAAGCGTGCAAGTATTAAAATGAATTGAGTGAAGTAAACAAACCGCAAAGTAGTATTAGCTGGATTAAAACTTATCTTACAGGTAGATTACTCACTATTCCCATGACAAGGAATCTCCATGAGGAAGGAAGGAATATGTTATCTGTATTTTTTTTTGTTTTATGTGCAATAAAGAGATATACATACATACATACAAGGAGAGAGGCATTTTTTTTATACAAGTAAGGCAAATTAGTAAGTGGGTCACCTGGTAGTCATCAACACTGCCCCGGGGGTTCGCAAATGCGTTTCCAACCTAGAGAGCTAAGATGAAATGCCTCTTGTGCCCGTAATTACACCGGCGTAAATAAACTTGAGGTAATGTCAAATTTGCTCAAGTAACTTGTCATATTAAAGTCACAGTTATACCTGTACAGCAACATGTAACATGAAGCTTAGCCAAGATGAAGATTGCCAAATTAATTGAAGCTTATTAAAAATGTTATTGTACCGTTTTATTTTTCACAATTGTCTTCACTCATTATCATGATACTCGGGACTTAATCGCGTAAAAAACATTTATATTTAAATTTGAATTTAAATACCTCGACTCTCACTCTCTCTCTTCACTCGTTAATAATCATAATCAGACTTTTGTTCACAAACTAAGCGGCTTGTTTACATTCAGACTTGGTTTAACTAAAGCCAGCGTCAAAACGACGGATTACAGATTTCAGTAACAATTCCTCATCAGTTTCAAGATACTGACAACATTTTTATAAACACTTGAGCTTACAAGGCGCGGCATCTAATCTCGTCGTCTTACCGTTGTTTTAGAGACACTGCATCTATTCAGTATTTATAAAATTGGCACCAAATCGCACTATAGTTCAGTACTTGTTCCACGGAACATTTTGTATTGAATGCTTCTTTAACTTGTGTTTCTTCAAATACTTAGAGTCAATAAACGCTTCGCCGCACAGGGTGCAAATGTAAGGTCTTTCGCCCGTGTGAGTTCTCAGATGGACCACCAAGTTCCCTTTGAGAGCAAAGAATTTCATACAGACGGAGCAGCCAAACTTTTTCTCCCTCGTATGAGTCAGTTGGTGGGTTCGCAGATGGGTCTTAGTTTTAAATCTCAGCGAGCAAAGATGACAAGGGAACGGTCGCTCATTAGTGTGTACTCTCTCATGCATCACCAGCATCGCTTGACTCGCACAGCTTTTTCCACAAATACCACATTCGAATCTCTTAGAATTCTTCATCTTCATAGTTCTGTGGGTTAAAATGTGTGTGTGCATGTCCTTTTTGGATGTTAGCACTTCGCCGCATTCGGAGCATAGGAGTTCGTTGGGGTCTACCAGGTGCACCGTGTCGATATGTTGTTCTAAAGCTGATTCCACAGAGAACATTTTCTTGCATAAAGCGCAGGCATAACCCAAGAGCTTCCCCAGATTGGTAGTTATTTCGTGTTTAGCTGTCCTCATGAGCTGATCTCTCACTTTTTGGACCTTGGATTTGGTGCATTCGTTTGATTCTTTGTGACTGACTAAATCAGTTTTGTTGGGGAAAGTTTCATCACATTCATTGCAAGCAAAAGGATGGATGTGAGTCAGTCTGTGCGTCTGCATGGTTATTTTCTGATGGAACCTTTTGAAGCAAATATCGCATTCAAACTGTCTTATGCCACTGTGGATCATCATATGACGCTTCAGATTGTTGGGATTCGCAAATGTTTTTAAGCACACGTTGCAACGCGGTTTGATGTTGTTGTGCCCGTATTTTATGTGCTGGGTCAAAGCACTACGCTTGATTAGCTGTTTACAGAACGGGCATGTCACAAGAAGACCAGTAACATTGTGTAGCAAGGTGTGACCTGTTAAAATCTCAGCAGACTCAAAACCCTTGCCGCATAGATTGCAAACATGTTCCTCTGTTGAATTGTGAGTATATTGATGCTTCTCATAGTCTGCCAAGTCTTCAAATTGCTCCCCACAGTCGCATAAGAAGCTGCCATCCTCTTGCTGCAAAACTGTAGCTATTTGGCCATCATCAGCATATTCTATGACTAACTCATTGCCATCGCATTTTAGAATTTGAAATTGTGAAGAGTCATCACCTTCACAAAAGATGACCTCTTCTTCTTGTGACATAGCTTCTCCTTCGTCATCCAATTGGGACTCTGTCAAATAAGCTACATTATCCTTAAGCAGTATGGTGCCATCTGCACCACTTGTTATTATTTTAATAAAGCTGTTCTTCCCGATTTTACCAGACAGCCCTCCCCCAATCTCCCCTGTGATAGCATCAACTAAGTTTGTAACATTATCCTGTGAATCCTCTATATCTCCTTCTATGACTGCATAGTCTTGGGAATTTTCATCCTGATTATCTTCAGCCTCCATGGCAGTTTCATAGTTGTATTCTTCATTCTCCTGGCTTTCTTCTTCATTCTCTAGTATAGTAGCAGGCACGTTGGTGGGCACTTTAGTGTCGGACATCAGAAAATGGTTAAGTTCGAACTGTTGATTGTTTATCATGTCTTCATTGTTACCTGGGACCATTTCCTCTGCCTCAGCATCCATGATTTCATGTTTAATTTCTGTTATAGGCTTTGTTTCCTCATTCTGATTCTCATCTTTATCTTTGGGGTCATCAATGACAAGTACGTAGTAGTAATCATCATCACTGTCAGTTGGTTCCTTTTTGATGATTGCTTCTAATTGTTTTTCCGGATTATTGGCTATATCATCGGCGTCAAAGTCCTGGCCCTGGGATGCAGTGTCTTCAGCAGCCTGGTTCTCCTCCTCAGCCTGGGTGAGCAAGGCTTCGAGCTGCAGCTTCAGCTCGGTGTCCATTCTGATGCACTGCTTCCGGAATTGGTAGGCGGAGCTCATGGTTTCGTAGCACTGCCCGCAGAGCTTCTGTGGCAGCCCGTCATCAGTATTTACCTGTAATATTAGAGGGTTTTTTTTTAATAACCATCATCTTAAAGTTAAATTACACTTTTAATTTATCACATGCTTTTCGGTGAAGGAGAACATCGTAAGGAAGCCTGCACACTCCTGCGAAACAATTAAATGGTGTGTATGAAGTTCCCAATCCACAATGGGCCCACCTGGGAGCTATAGCCCAAGCCTTCTCGTCCTGAGAGGAGGCCTGTGCCATCAATGGGACGTAAATAGGTTGATGATGACCATAATGTTAGTTTTTTTAATATTCTTAAACTCTATTGCGACCTGTTAAAGATCGCGGGACCGCGGTGGATGCGGAAAGCACAAGACCGTCTGAGTGGAAAGCCTTGGGGGAGGCCTATGTCCAGCAGTGGACGTCTTTCGGCTGACATGATGATGATGATGATGATGATGACTCTATAACCAATTTTATAACCTTTCTTTGATTTTTCTTGATGTTGAAATTTTAAAGTTTTTTAGTTTTAAATGTTTATTAAGTTAAGTTTTTTTTTTCATCAACCCGCGAGTGTAATGTAATACTGATATTGTACGTACAGTTAGAGTCAATAGTAGGTTGTCATTTTTGTACTTTATCACTCTAAAATACCTACCGCGAGAAGGTAGGTACAACTGAGAAGCTATAGTTTTCATGCTGACTGTTCAAGTGGCAGTCTATTGAGATAAAAATACACTTCATACGTTACTAACTTATTACTTTGTTTCATGGAGAAATAAAAAACCGGCCAAGAGCAAGTCGGACTCGCGCACCGAGGGTTCCGTACAAATTTTTAGGTATGTAAATATTATAGGTCGCCCATCACGGGAATCGAGTCCAGAAGTTTTATCCCGCTTTTCCCGGGTGTTTTAAGTTATCCTGTGATAGCAGAGCCCTGCTCTTAAGCAAAATGTACGCAGTGTGGGGTCATTTTATATTGGTCTATGATATATAGGTACAGACAAACGTGAAAATTTTAGATTTTCAGATTTTTCCGAGTGATTGTGCTATAAGAGCTACCTTCATACCAAATTTTCTATGACAACTGGAAGTACTCAAGGTTTTCACAGTACGGCAATTTGTATGGAAACAACCTTTTTAGTTAATTTATCTTTTGATTGCGTTGACTTAGAAGTTTGATTTTTTTCACAGCTTTGAGAGACTGCAGGCTTGAGTATTTGATATTCCTTTAAGCATGCTACCACCACGCGTTCCAGAGAAAAATGGTCTTGACAGACAGACAGATGGACAACAAAGTGATCCTGTAAGGGATATATTATATTTATATTTTGTTGAAAGAGGGAGGCAAACGAGCAAGCGGGTCACCTGATGGTAAGTAATCACCGCCACCCATGAGAACCAGCAACCCCAAGAGTCACTAGTCCGTTGCAGGCCTTAAAGGAGAAAAACTAACTTAATTAATTACTTAATTGACTTAAGACAATTGAATCTGAATCCTGTTATACCAACAAAGTGGCCTCATTAGTTATCAATTAACACAAATTTGCTTAACAGCTGTTACAAGTATAAACAATAACTATAACTTAGACAGTTGAAAAACTCTTGACTTATTCATTTCAAATCAAAGTCCAAAATCTGCAAAACACCTAAACTTATTTTGATGAAACTTAGCTAAGTAAACTATCTTTTGATTGAAATAATTTTACATTTATTTGAATTTTAATAAAGCATCCAGTCTGGTAAGATTCTAAGGTCATCTCTGTGTGGTTGTATATGCATATGCCCAAAGTTTTATGTACAGTCAAACTATTTGCCAACCCACCATAGAATGTGAGAAGCTTCAGGAATGAATTATTTGTGCAATAGTATGGTTTCGGGTAAACTTAAATTTGAATTTGTAAAGAAATTAGTAGACAAGCCAAGAATATCTCATAGTGATAGTAGGTACTGCTGCTACAGCATACACAACAGCTGTTTTGCACCCCAATCCTTATCACTTTCTGAAGCCCTTATGAAGAGTTCACCCACTGACACCACTGTTTGTCTAGTTTGTGCCACACTTAATCAATGGCAGTTTTATGTACCATCGAAACAAAATCAATATCATACAAACAGACTTTCACATTTATAAGAATATTGTATGTCCCAAATCTACACTATCATTGTGACCTCGAAGTCATCTATAAGCAACCTACAGCATTAAGGATTGTTGAACGACCACCCAGCATAGTAATTTATATTATATGATAAAATACAAGAACTCACAAGGTAGCAATGGGCGGCCTTATGGCTACAGAGCGATCTCTACCAGGCAACCATTATGGGAATTATGCATGTGTATTGTCAAGTTGTCAAGCGTTTCATTCTACATAAAAAAATAATGAATTAATTCTGCGGCTTGGGGCACTATACCATAATACCTAGCTACAACACAGTTTTGGCCTGTACAGAAAAAAAAAAGTTGATTATGGCTGCTACATGTTGTTTCTTATTCTTATGGGCATGACTACTACTAACAAAATTGGGAAGTATTAGAACTAAATTCATGGAATATTTTTTTTACTGTAAATGCATTTATAATATAGGTTTCCATTAAGTCAGGTTCATCTCCATCATCCAATTAAATGTAGTTAAAAATTGACTTAAATCTGATAGCATTAAAGCTAGTTCTAGAACTGCCTAGAAATGCTTTGAGAGAACTTGTACACATTTTTTTGCTATAAATACATAAAACACATTCATGATATTATTAATACTGTGCAAATTAACAAGTTAAGGAAGTATTTGTGTTGTGTCCATGTGAATAATCATTATTAGGATAAGAATTTATAACTCACCTTCTTCTGGTAACTTCAAATTGCAACTTTTAGCAGTTTTGGAAGCACAACCACTGACATTTTTGTCTTATAAAAATGATAAGTAAATGACACAAGGTTTGAAGCATGAAGGTTATACTTGTAATTTACACTTTAAGATTATGTAAATTAGCCCATTTACGAACGTTGGCATCGTTATCTAAGTTTGCATGGAGTTTACATGTTACGACTCACCTCGATTGTAGTTATTTCATAGAATTTCTCCTTCACGTTTTTCTCGTCATCGAACAGTGACACTTCAGATTCGGGCGACAAACAACACCGACACAAACTCGACCACGTATCCATCTCAGATCATCGTATACATAATTAACCCACCAGGAAAACCTGGAAAAAACACATAAATACGATTTGAATCCATTGTTTTGACAGATAGATTATATTCGGGTAATCAGAGAGCACAATGGTATCCAAAGAGTAAAAATTATCTACGGACCTCACCCATAAAGACGATCTATGCCTCGAAATTATAGACAAGAAGAGCGTCGATTCAGCAAAGGAAGATGGCGGCAGAATGTTGGCGGAAGCGGCGTCATCGCCCGACCTAGCGTGCAACGCGCGAACTATTTCTCGTTCAAGTAGCGTATTTTTTTCCGCTGGTAATGTTGGTAGTTGGTTGTTTTCAGTAATTTACCAGATCGATTACAGATGGCGCTATGCGTTGCTAAAGTTAGGTAGTAGGTAGCTAGTTAGGTTTTGTTTGCCATTCATGTGGCCATATTAAAGTAATAGTAATTTATGCAACTGCTACATAAAGAGCCGATAATATCTTTATAAATAAAGACTACGGCCAATCAGGTTCAAGATTTGTA
Organism: Clepsis dumicolana; assembly: GCA_963691665.1. Taxonomy (NCBI): domain Eukaryota; kingdom Metazoa; phylum Arthropoda; class Insecta; order Lepidoptera; family Tortricidae; genus Clepsis; species Clepsis dumicolana. The sequence continues at coordinate 4,016,511 of OY829526.1, forward strand.
TTAATTTATGATTGTGTGGGTTTTGGCGGCATCGGTTCTGATGGTAATCGAGGCGTATGCCACTTCCACTCCACTTCCACTTGTTTTTCATATTCCATGGTTTTAATGCCTTGCGTTGCCATCGTTCGTTATTATTTCCGAAATTTTTTTAGAGTTTTCGACCAGGTCTAGTTTCGCCTAGCCCCGCGTATCGCATTCAAGCCATAAAGGTTCTTTTACGGTCCTCTCGAATGGCCGTTACTGACATAAGGTACTTTATAGGACATATTCGGCCGAGCGTACGGTTCCTAACAGGAAGGATATAAACGTTTCGACTCCTAGACTGCGGGCGTCGTTCAATAAGTCGGTTTCCATTTTCTATCTTCGGTCGAGTTCGGTCGAGTATAAAACACCGGTCGAAGTCTTTCATCTGTGCAGCTGTGTGAAAGCTATAGTGTGGTCAATGAGTGATTGTGGATGGAATGGTCGAAAGCAGAAAGTTTGACTTTGGGACTTTGTTTGGACTAGTTAAGAGACAAACATACTAAAAGTCCCCCCCCCCTCCGAGGTGAGCCCTAGGAGGGGGGGACAAAGAAGGACAGAAGGACCCGTTTTTTGGTTTTTTGCTTACATCTCGGAAACGACGAGTCATAGAAAGTTTTGTCGTACTACATAAAGAAAGTTAATAAAAATTTCTACAACTTGGTTGTACATACTTTTTACCTATTCTCAATCGTTGTCTAGATATGAGCTTCGAAAAACAGTCGTTTTTCAAAAATGTGGTTTTCATCTTACGCATTAATTTTAACCCTCCTTAATGTAAATGGGATGAACAAAGCCTAAAAATCAGCCATCTACACCATGTTTGATGCAACTAGCAAGCCATGTCACCTACAGAACCTTGACATTTTACTTGGTGGAGGATTCCTCATTCATAAAGAGATTTGGCCAAGAGGTGGCATAGTGGCCACTGTATGTAACACTATCTAAAATTCATAAAGCCTAACTACCCACGGAAAACGTGTGATGTCATATTCGATGGATACACCAACTCTGCCAAGAGTTCCAAGCCTGATGAATAAGAGCATAAGTATCGACTAAAAGCAGTCTGCCGATATAATATCTGATATATTTGCAGTTGAGATTACTGAAAATAATTGGTTGTGCACTAATTAACTGAAATTTGTATAACTTTTCAACGGTAGTTGATAATATTAGTATAATTAGAAAAATGGCAAAAAGGGTATGTATAACCAATTTGTAGTAAATTTTATCAGCTTTCATTATGTAGTATAACGAAATTTGATATGACACATCGTTTTCGAGAAATGAACACAAAACCAAAAAACGGGACCTTCTTTGGGCCCCCCACCCTAGGGCTCACCTCCGAGGAGTGGGGACTTTTAGTATGTTAATCCTCTAACTAGTCCAAACAAAGTCCCGAAGTCAAACTTTCTGCTTTCGGCCATTCCCTCCACACCCCCTTATGAGCATTAATTTCCAAGGCTACTAGGGTACCGAGTGGCTGGAAGTTTAAACGGACGTTGGTTTTCGATAAGGTTATTACTTGTTATTACCTATTATAAAGTTTCTTCAGTCTCTAGGATGTGTTACACCACTAGTGCTGTGAACTCTACACATGCGTAATTGACAAATGATGTTATTTCGGCGAGGTACAAAATGTGTTACACCACTAGTGCTGTGAACTCTACACATGCGTAATTGACAAATGATGTTATTTCAGCGAGGTACAAAATGTGTTACACCACTAGTGCTGTGAACTCTACACATGCGTAATTGACAAATGATGTTATTTCGGCGAGGTACAAAATGTGTTACACCACTAGTGCTGTGAACTCTACACATGCGTAATTGACAAATTATGTTATTTCAGCGAGGTACAAAATGTGTTACACCACTAGTGCTGTGAACTCTACACATGCGTAATTGACAAATGATGTTATTTCAGCGAGGTACAAAATGTGTTACACCACTAGTGCTGTGAACTCTACACATGCGTAATTGACAAATGATGTTATTTCAGCGAGGTACAAAATGTGTTACACCACTAGTGCTGTGAACTCTACACATGCGTAATTGACAAATGATGTTATTTCGGCGAGGTACAAAATGTGTTACACCACTAGTGCTGTGAACTCTACACATGCGTAATTGACAAATGATGTTATTTCGGCGAGGTACAAAATGTGTTACACCACTAGTGCTGTGAACTCTACACATGCGTAATTGACAAATGATGTTATTTCGGCGAGGTACAAAATGTGTTACACCACTAGTGCTGTGAACTCTACACATGCGTAATTGACAAATGATGTTATTTCGGCGAGGTACAAAATGTGTTACACCACTAGTGCTGTGAACTCTACACATGCGTAATTGACAAATGATGTTATTTCAGCGAGGTACAAAATGTGTTACACCACTAGTGCTGTGAACTCTACACATGCGTAATTGACAAATGATGTTATTTCGGCGAGGTACAAAATGTGTTACACCACTAGTGCTGTGAACTCTACACATGCGTAATTGACAAATGATGTTATTTCGGCGAGGTACAAAATGTGTTACACCACTAGTGCTGTGAACTCTACACATGCGTAATTGACAAATGATGTTATTTCGGCGAGGTACAAAAGTGACAAGGTACTTTTGGTGCTGACAGTGACGCGAGTAACATGGATTACACGCCCTGTTTCGCTCGCCGTGGAAACCTATAATCGTTGTACCCCTGGCCCGCTCAATAGCGGCACCTGTGACCTGTGAGCTGTCAGACGGGTAACAAATGACCGCCGGCCGTTGCGGGCTTTGCGGGTCTTATTAGGCTGCCTTAACGGGCTTTCACGCTAATTTTGACATGACGCGTGATGCTTTTGTTTCGAATTTGGAATTTAAAGGAGGATTGGGCTAATCATCTCCGAGGCTAACCAGCCTGTAAAGGCCTGTGACCAATAAGGACCAGCGATGTTACAGTTACCGGATAGGTTATTTTAAGTTATGAAACTTTTACTACGGCAGGCACCCCCAAATCTATATAATATAATGGCTCTGTGTGCTGTTAGTTCATTAAAAAAAAAGTTTTATTTTTTATTTCTCAAAACCGAATAGACTATAAATTTACGAGAATCCGCTGAGAAATACGACCCGTAGAGGAAGTACCATTCAGATAGGCATGCGAAAGTATTTTTGTAGAAGGTGGAACGGTGACGCTTCGCTCAAGCTTCGCGCTCGCTCGGTCAATAAAAATAAAAATCGTGAGTCCTGAGTCCTGACTGATTGACTGATCATTGATCAACGCCCAGCCCAAACGATTGAACCTAGAAAGTTGAAATTGAGAGCCAGTTTTGTGGCCTATACAAAGAAGTATCGATACATACGGTGCGTTGAGAATATCCTTTGAATGCAGCACCATAAGAATAAATACCTAAATGTTATTATTCATTCTTATGGCAGCACCGACATCATATTTGTGCTAGGTCATAAAACTGATGGCTTTAGTGGATTAATTTGTTGTAAGTATTTATTTTGAAGACAGTTTTACATGTTTAAAAAACTACTGAATCGATTTTGATAAAACATATAGGCGGGCCACCTCTGAAGTGTAGTAGCTTTGTATACTTTTTAATATAAAAAAAACTAAATCGGTCCAGCCGTCTCTATAATCGGGGAACATACATAAAAAATACGTTCCGACTAACTGAGAACCCCCTCCTTTTTTGAAGTCTGTTATAAATGAGCTATCACACTTTTTAAAAACCTTTAAAAGACTCGGGAAACTTCATAATTGGAGCGCCCGAGTCCGTATTCGTGTAGCAGGTGCGGAGCATGAAAAAGCAAGTTTGTTCGCAATTAGTGTCCAAGCGACTAACTGAACTAAGTTGCAGGCGAATCGCAGTTCCAGTTCTCTCTAAAGGTAGTACCGACGAGTAGGTACTTTACCACGCCATTTTTACCTACTCGTAGTTTACTACCTCGTTTTAAAGCTCTAAGATCTTAAACTAATATATAATGGCTATATGAGCTGTAGACCTCGCGAGGTAATTTTTTTTAATTTCCAAAAAAAACGATTTGACGAACCGAATCGTCGAACTGCTCACAAAATCTCACAAGAATCGGTTGAGAAATGCCAGGAGAACAGCCAGACAGAGGCATGACAGCATTTTAACAAACAGAAAGACAGACAGATAGACTATAGATAGAACATTTGTATGGATTTTATTGTATCAATTTACTTTTCGATGTAGTTCTCGTCTTACTTAGTTGTAAAAAGTTTTCTGTAAAAGAACATTTTTAATAGATACAAGGTTTTTTGCCGACTGTAATTTTTAGGGTTCCGAAGCCAAAATGGCAAAAAGGAACCCCTATAGTTTCGTCATGTCCGTCTGTCTGTCTGTCTGTCTGTCTGTCTGTCTGTCTGTCCGCGGCATAGCTCAGAGACTATTGGTACTAGAAAGCTGTAATTTTGCATAGATATACATATTATTTAGGCCGAAAAAGAGCTGGGATAAAATCTTGAAACAGGTTTTTTTTGGGGTACCTCCCCTACATGTAAAGTGGGGATGATTTTTTTATTTCTCGGCCACCCCATAGTGTGGGGCACTGTTGGATAGGTCTTTTAAAAATATTAGGGGTGTTCGAAGATAATTTTTCGATAAAGTTATTCGTTTGCGAAATATTTAGCTTTGAAGTGCTCATTTTTGTTGGAGTCCAGTGTCCCCTCTACCAGAGAAACTGTTATATTTGGAAATGTGAAAAAAATCAGAGCAGTAATGCATATTATAGTGAATTTAAAAGAAAAACTATCAGAGATAAGCAGGCTTTACAGGTTTGGGAGTAATAGTTAATTATGCGTGTCTATGTCAGTAACCGATATAAATTGACCCTACACTGCGTACAGTTTGCTATGGAGTAGGGCTCTGCTAACACTGGTTTCGAATAGGTGTGATGAAAATACCTTTAAATTAGGTATCTATGCCAGGGCTTTTACGTGATGGCTTAGGAACCATATCCTGTCTACCTCTACCTGTCATCTACCTGTCTCGTTTGGACAAGAAGACTACATCGGACAAGGTCTTCGAGCACATCCGCGAGGCAGCACGGGACCGGTTACAGGGTTCCCGGGTGTTCATCCACCCGGTCGAGTCTACCAGGGCTAACAATTTTAGCTCCTTTAGACTTCAAGTGCCCGCCAAGCACCAGCAGATGTTCCTGCGCTCCGACTTTTGGCCGGAGAGTGTGGTGTTCCGTCGCTTTAGGGAAGCGAAGCTGACATTTAAAACTCCCTAAATAGTTGTAATGTTTTGTTTTAATTTTTATATGTACTTTTTTTGCATTGTGAGTTGTTTATTTTTAAATTTTATAGCGCATTGGCTTTGCTGTAATGCTGTAAAATTGTTTTGATAATAAATAAATTCTGGGCGTGTCCGGCACGCTCTTGCCCGGGTTGTTTACTGTTCTTTGTCATCCATCTGACATATCCACACCAAATTTCAAGTCGGTGCCCTTAACCTTTGAATAGTTTTCTTCTGCGGACACGATCCTGGCCGGATCACCAGAATTTCACTACCAGATTACTGTATTTGTCACTGGACTAACAACAATTATGCCAAATTTCAGCTCAATCGGGTGCCAACAAAACGGTTTCCATGAAGTTACATAAAGTGAATTAAAAGCTTGTACCTAATTACCTCCTTTCTGGCGGCAGTCGGGCAAAAAGAAGCGAAAGTGTAATTAATAACCACGCAATTGCTCACATAAAAAAGGAAGCATGTGTGCCTTATTGAACGCGTCATTTGGTTGTTTTTTTTATCATGGGTTTAAAGGTACTTCATCATGAGAGCTATCGAGGGATGCTTTGCGAGCACTGTCATGTTAACTTAATCATACGAGAGTAGAGTACCTACCCTTGTTCGTATTCGGTATGTTACGGTAGAACTTGAATTCTGATCCACAATAGAACGTTCTCACAGTAAGTGTCATAATGATTTTCCTTGTCAGGCATTTTCTACGAAAAGGTTCCACAGTGGTTCACCATTCAGCTGTATCGATAGAACTTTCTGCCAGACTGCATAATTATAGAGCACATAGTTAATTTTTAATACAAGCTTTTTTTGCTGGCTCTACTTTTTCTTGAGTTTTCTCATCTGAGCGTGATCGGAGCTCTACTTATACATGTACCAAATTTCAAGTAAGTAGATGCCATTAACCGTTGAAGAGTTCCCTGCTGCGGAGACGATCCTGGTCGAGCCACTAGAATTTCTCAACCGGATTATCACATTGTCACCGGCATCCCATAAGTATGCCAAGTTTCAAGTAAATTTGATGACCGGATAGCCTAGTGGTTAGAGACCCTGAGTATGAAGCTTGAGGTCCCGGGTTCCATCGGGATGAATGTTTGTTCTCGGGTCTTGGATGTTAATATGTATTTAAGTATGTATTTATCTATATAAGTATGTTTATCCGTTGTCTTGTGCCCATAGTACAGGCTTTGCCTGGTTTGGGACTAGGTCTATTGGCGTCAATTGTCCCATGATATTTATTTATTATTTACTAGCTGTTACCCGCAACTTCTTTTGCGTAGATTTCGGTTATCGCTATCCCGCGAGAACTATACAATTTTAGCTTATGTTATTCCTCAATGTCTCAAACTATCTACTTGCCCAATGTCATCTAGAATTGGTGCAGCGGTTTTCCCGTGAAGAGGTAACAAACAGACAGATAGAGAGACACTTTCGCATTTATAATATTAGTATAGAATAGTATTAGATAGTATAGAAGTATAGATTTAATCCGACCACTGAAAGTGGGTCAAATTTAACTAGCAGGATACATACATTGCAAATTGATAAAAAGCTTCTAAAATTATGTTAAAAGAATCCACCGAACATCCCAATACCTGCAAGGTTGTAGATTAACCCCTCAACACGGCGCAGACTTACCCGACACCCGAGTTACCTGTTGCGCGAGGTTATGTGTTAACTTCGTGATTTGTGACAGTACCGACCTGTGGATCGGGAAGCGGGGGTTCAGGTTACTTTGTGAAAAGTTGGGGTTTGATTTGACTGCGAAAGAAGTGGGGGCGACTCTTAAGAGAGATCAATGTCTTTCGTGCATTGAGTGGAATGCAGAATATCTAAATTAGCTAGAAAAAAGACCCACACTACTTATCAATATCCTGGAGGACATAGTTGTCTTAAGTTATTACTCGACTGCGGAACGCAAAGGAGGGTAATGTGTTTATTTATAATGGTTCCAAGATAAGGGTAGTTTGTTTTAATTTTGTAATGAATGAGAATTCGAAAACGAGTGTGCAAACAGAGCCTACTTAACCTAGTAAGTGAAATTTTAAGATCTCCTTCCAGACCTTGTTGCAATAAAAATAAATAACAAATAAGTATTTGAAAAATACTTGGGCAAGCATTATCAAAAACTATTCCATATTTCAATTGTATGGAATTAGTAGTTCGTGAGATAACCAACTATAACAGACAGACAGACGCGCCAAGATGGATGACTAAAAATCAGCGATATCGTCCACAGAAGCTTCTTGTGTAAGTATAATGAAGGGCCACGGAAAGAACACGTCTAATCACTTTTTTTAAAAACGAGACTTGAATCTCAAAATGTAGAACACTCAATTGACTATAAGTTACCACTTAGACAGATACAAATATATCTGTAACTCGTCTTGTTTATCACTTTAAAAAAGACTTACAGACCTATACGAAAATTACATTACGGATAAATTATATGTACATCGTTTCAAACTTTCAAATTGCGGTAACTCAAAAAGTTGCTAAGGTGACTAGAGATGTTGTTTCCGTGTACCCTTCAATATACTCGTACTTGTACGTACCTACGTGTTACGTCAATACCTATATGGATTCGCTCGCGTCACAGCGTTAATTATGTACCGTGTCTAATTAGTCACTCAGTAATTAGGGGAGATTATGTATCCCTACATGCTGAGCCAATGGGCGGACATAATCAAAATAAATTTATACAAACATGTCTATGTACTTAACTCTGTCTGTCAGTTACGTTTTCACGCCTAAGCCGCACTAGCAATTTTAATGAATTATGTTTTAAAAGGATAAATGAACCTTGGAGAAGGACCTAGACTACGTTACTCTGAAAAATTGCACAGTTTTTGCGGGATTACCGAATTTTAAGCAGAGGGTCGAGCACGACTTTACGAATGCTGCGCAACGCGTTACGGTTATCGTATCGAGATCGAGAAACCTTTTTACTATTACTACTGTGCCCTAAGCACGACTTGTCGAATCCTGCGTTACGTTACGGTTATCGTATCGAGATTGAGAAATCTCATACTAAATTTTAGTTCCAAATACGCTCACGGGCGACGCTGTTCCAAACGTCATACAAACTCGTTATAGTTTACTATTCGATTTTACGTGACGCAGGTTTCGAATATTCGTAATCGGGCTATCTCGACTGACATAAATAAATAAAAGTAAAAAATAAATATCATGGAACAATTGACACCAATTGACCTAGTCCCAAACTAGGCAAAGCCTGTACTATGGGCACTAGACAACGGATAAACATACTTATATACATATTAAACATCCAAGTCCCGAGAACAAATATGCACATGCGAGAGTGATCCGTTTATTTCACTACCATTAAGTATATTATTTTTCTCAACTCGCTAATTGATATTAAAGTGACTTTTCCAACCTGTGTTTATTAATATTGAGGTTGAAGTAGGTGAACTTTATAATTACAATAATTAGGTATCTTCCTTTGCTGAAGGAGTTATTGCAAACAAGAAAATTGTCTCTAACAAGCCTTTATTAACTTCAGCCTTTAGTCGTTACCGAGTTTGTTAGTTATTGAAACCTTCAAGCAAGAAAACCTATTTACGCTAACTTCCAGGGGCCCGGTTTGACAATTAGCACCTGAAATATGCGATTTGGACGTAGTTAGTGAATTAAATCTTTAATTAATCACTTAAACGTTTGTTTGCGGAAATAACAGCACGTGTAGGTACAGAAAAATGTTCACTTTACAATGTCAGTTTATAATTTCATGATCTCAATTGGAGTAGGTATCTTTTTATGGGGTTGGCATTTTTCTGGTTCATGTTTCAGTGAGTGTTTTAAAGTATAGTTTATAATTATAATTTAATTACAGTTTTTAGTTAGTTTAAACTTAAGTCCGATTATTGAGACGAGAAGGATTTCAAAGACGAACGTACCTGAACTGACGGTTGCTCTGGATGGAATTTTCTTTACATTCTACCACTCTTTTCCTTAAAATACGACAGTGAAATACCAGGGTAGCAGGAAAAACAGAAGAGCATTTCAATCCGTAACAGACTTAACAGTAGCAGGAAGGATTTGGCACACTGCTTCCTTTTGGAGACGTCACCATTCTTATAATACCTTGGGGCGAAATATTGTCACCTTTCGCAAAATGATAAAAGAAGACACTTTTATACGCTATGACTTGAAGTATAAAGCGCCGGCATAGTGATATCACTAATGTGAGTATGGAAGCTGCGGTTGCGGATATTTTCTCGAAAACATTTTATTTACGCATACTTATAGGAAGGCTGGGCAGGTACTGGGTCGTCAGATTCCATACCTATTACTATAATTTTAAATGAAGTTTAATGCAAACCAACTTCAAACCTACCCAACCACCACCTACAGTGATCACCTAAGGTAATCGCGGTCAATATCCCGCTTTTATTATGTCTTATGTCTAACCAACTTATTAACCACGTTAATACATCTCAGGCAAGCTGATTGCACTTAAAATTTTCTATCAAGATGCGAATAATTCACACCTGGGAATGCGAATCGTTGACGTCATTAGTCTTAACCTGCAGGTTGCAATCTGTACCTAGCTCCGTAGTGATGGCTCTGATATTGAGAGCGAACAATCACATTAAGATGCAATTGCTAAAATGAAACATCACCTATCTTGGCCTTTTAAAGAACGCTGTATATTAAGTTTTTTTTTTATATACGGCGAGAAAGGAAAACGAGTAATTGGGTCACCTGATGGTAAGTGATCACCACTGCCTATAGACGCCCGCACCACGGCGGGTTTGCAGATGCGTTGCGAAATTAGAGAGCTAACATGAAATGCCTCTTGTGCCCGTAATTACACAGGCTGTCTTACTCTCCACACCGGAAAACAACAGTGCAAGCGCCGCTGCTTAACGACAGGATTAGCGAGTAATGTATAGGTATACAGAAATGTCCTGTACGATTGCGGATGAGGATGTGAATGCGGATGCAGATGGAAATGTCGGCACATCCCTAGCCGTAACTCGCGGCTGCACTCTGAGCTTAGCCTTGCTTTATGGAGATGGCGCGGATTGATAGCGAATAAAGCTTCTATGTATAAAGCTTCTATGAATAATGGTTCTATGTATAATGGTGTAGGTGCTTTATATTTGGGGTCTTGACTTAACTTCTTTTGTTAGACAGAGGCGAGGATATTTTCGTAAAAAAAAACTGATAAGATTTCTAAATCTAAATTTCTAAGTACAGGTAGTCTTGGTTTTTACTTTTCAGGGATGAAAAGTATTCTACGTGAGACGTGAGTTAGGGAAGGTGGAACTTTCGATAAGTGAAATAATTTTATTTTTAGATTCCTGAGCGATTAATTTGCTGTGTAACTGTGTGTTTGTGTTCCTAGACCTCCGCAAAGTGACGCCACATTCAATAATTTTTAGAATCGCTTCAAAAGCACCAGAGATTACCTACCTTATACATACAAACAAGGTTTAGTACATCTTTATTACCTACATTATCAGCTTACGACCGCGCTTTGCGCCCGTGGAAGAAGTCCCTGTAAAGAGGAAGTTTCTAAAAATCCATCCTTTTTTTGTCTACATCATAAATTACCTCTATGGAAAATTTCAGCCTTTAAGATCCAGGTGCGCTCGGGCTTCGCGTTGATAACATAATAACTAAGTTAGTTAAATCAGTGAGGAATAAAAGGGAATTTTCTTCTTATATTTTTAGGGTTCCGAACCGAACCAAAATGGTAACAAGGAACCTTTATGATGTGACTCGGTCTATCTGTCTGTCTTTCCATCACAGCTGGTTATCTCAGGAATTACTAATGCCATACTTGAAATATTTAGTTTGGAGTGAGAGAAATCTGAAATTATAATAGTCCTCCACATCGATTTCGATGACGGCGACCCGGACTATAGCAATTTTACATTTTTACAGACAAGTTTTTTTTTTTGTATTTACAAGACTTAAAATAAAATAAAACTTATATCCTATTATGAGACCTAATGTGGCTCGCTAGACTGAACGTATCTGAAATTATACGTACGTAATAGACGTTTATGTAAAGATTATTTGCATTTGAAAGATTATTTCAGGAATCATCAAAAAATAAATTAGTTACACTATCGGATAAGAGATGGCGCTGTCCGCTTGTCCGTCTAAAAGGACTGTACGCAAAATTATGCGATGGTTCGGAATCCTCGGTGCGCGAGTCCGACTCAAATAATTTTGACGAGATGAAAAAAAACTGTCATTTTCCCAACAAAATTATTAAACTAAAGTACTAGTAGGCTTATTGTCTAACTCGCTCGCAATCGCCATCGTGTTCATTTGGACAGTTTTTGTATGGGCTGACAATTGGTATCGGAAACAGCTAGCTGTCACAGTCGTATAAAAACCGTCATTTCCATTGACGAGTGTTGAAATAGTTACGCTATTACCCTGTGGGAACGCTTAAAATGTCACAGGACTATTTCACTTGAAAACATTTACTTATTACCTTGTGAAACGGGTTAATTCATTTATTGCTTGGCTCTACGCGGCAGAGCGAGATGGCAGCATACCCCACGCAGCGGGTGGAACGGGGACGAAAAACAATAGAGTGGAGACGTTCGGTATGGGATATTTTCAGTAAAGGTATTGCTCACAGTTTGTAGACCACACAAAGGATTCGGGGTCATCATGGGAATGCGGGTGAATTACCCGGAATTTGGGGTAATTTAAAAATGTGGCATTTCTGTAAGTTTCTCTAAAATAACTACCGACATAGTGGGTAGTCAAACACTTGGTACGAAAATGTCAAGTAATTGTAACTTAAATGCAGTCTATCGATCTCGTTTAAGGCTTTGTTCTTAGAAGTGGCAAATCACATTTTGTCGAATTTTTTGAAAATTTTAAATTCATTCAAAAATTCATGATTTCCATGTAAGTACATTGCTAAAACTACAGTAAGTATGTATATTTCAATCACAAGAGCCGCCGCACACTCCACTGCCGTCCGTCCAACCGGAAAATTCGTCTACTACGTATGCTTTAAAATAACCAGGAAACCAGTAGCTCGCTCTGGCAACACCGAAAGAAAACACGCCGGGAACGAGCCCGACTGGCCCGACCCGAATCAGTCGGCCGCTGAAACCCGAGCGCGCGGTCGGGTCGAGCGGGACGCGGAACGCGATCGAACACCGAATTCAATAAACTGACATAAAAAAAAACAAAAGACGTACGAATTTCGATATTTTCTTTGCGCGCGAAGAGCGTCAGTTGTTTTTCGTGTGTGGACCGTTTTTTTTTTAAATCGGAACTGGGCGAGGGATGTGCACGGGGAGTGAAGCATTATTAATAAAAAGCCTGTTCTCGCCAGCCAGGTATGTAAACAATTCATAATGATGACTTTTTTTTTCTTCATAAAAACGCCGTGTGATTTTAAGGTGGACTTTTTTATTGCTCTTTTGTGGTGCGTAAAATTGTAATGAGTATTTTATATTGTAGGAGGCAAATTGATTAAATTTATGGCGGTTTTATATTAATTTCATTCGTGTTGAGGCATCAATTGATTTTATCATGTTTTCAACCGATTGATTCGCAGTCAAGTGGAGTTATTATTTATTAGCTGAAAAAAATATAAGCTGAAAGTATCTACATACTGCAGGTATTTAGTATAGTCATCCAATTTTCCACACGAGCCAATTTCAAGTCAATCGCATGACTGAAAGTTAGTGAAAATCGACTTGGAAAATTTGACACCAACGTCACTTATCCACCTAATTACTTGAAATATTTTAATAAAGTAGGGTTTGAGTCTGTGCCAGTCACAAATAAATAACATAAATTTTCAGTCGTCAGTTGTAAAAAGTAAAAAAAAAATTAAGAGCACAACGGTATTATTTATAAATTTATCTACACGCATATATCATAAGTCCTCAATAATGCGTTCAGAAACCGTAGAAAATGACCAGCATTTCGACAGCAGTTACGTAATGTCATTACGACATCGAATTCGGTCAAATTCGTAATAGGTGTGATAATGTCTTCGGTTTCTGAACCCATCTTAGAGTACTTATAATATGTGTGTAGATAAAGTAATGTATGCAACTCCACATAATTAGGCCTTAAAACACTCATTGTGTAACAATTGCTTAAACTACTATTTTAAAATACCCAACAAAGACAGACGGACAGACAGACGAACAACAAAGTGATCCTATTTAAGGGTTATGTATTTCCTTCTGGAACCCTAAAAATGCCGCGGAAAATTGCCTACTTACTAGATAAAATTTTGAATTTGATTGATTTGATTGGTTAAGTATTATATAAGAAAGTATTATATATTATATAGTATAGGAACTGGCTCATACGAGAGATGATTGGAAGAAACTCCACCGACAACTCTTAAGTTTGATGATGATGAAGTATATCTCTATTTCAATTAGGTATTCAAATCTTGTTGAAACCCAGCATCGACTGCTTAGCTTCATCATCATCATGTCTGCGGTAAAACGTCCACTGCTGGCCGGCGGCCTCCCCCATCGGCTCTCCACTCAGACCGGTCTTGTGCTTTCCGCATCTACCGCGGTCCCGCGATCTTTACCAGTGCCCTAAGCACGACTTGTCGTTATCGTATCCAAATCGAGAAACCTCATACTAAATTTTAGTTCTAAACGTTATACAAATTTCTCGATAACGTTAGTACTCGATTACGTTACGCAGAATTCGAAAACTCGTGCTCGACACTGTATTTTATTCATATCCGCATCAGAAAAAATCTGCAAGCACCTCGCTTCCGTCGAGCACCGAACCCGTGACTTTCGCAATTCGCATTTCAGGAAATACGTTCAGTCAGGAAGTTCAGGAAATAACGTGTTTGCGAGCTCCGTGAAGTACTTGATCGATACTGGGCAATTTTCCTTTTAAACCAACCCCATTCCATTAAGTATTGTATACATATATGACGAAACTAAATGTGCCAGTTTTATATGTATTTGAAAAACCGCCTTAAAAAAACCTTAGAAAAAAAACGTAAAATAATCCTCTAAAATAATGATAAATAAATAAAATAAAATAAAATGCGTTTATTTCGGACACCAGAAACTAAAGCCTAAAGTTTTATGGCCTAGCACTAAGCAGCAGAAATATGAAGTCCGTGCGGTGCGAGCGGAATATTCTTTGAATGAAGCACCGACTTCATATTTCCGGTGCTTAGTGCTAGGCCATAAAACTTTAGGCTTTAGTTTCTGGTGTCCGAAATAAACGAATTTTATTTTATTTTATTTATTTATCATTATTTTAGAGGATTATTTAACGTTTTTTTCTAGGGTTTTTTTTTGAAGGCGGTTTTACTTTTTTGTTAAAAGATTTTTATTTCACAATTTTACGTTGATTTAACATTTTCAGAATTATCCTCCAACTACTAACCGTTAAGGAGTTGTACCTTCCATCATCAGCTCATCAACATAAGATGATGACTACCGGACGCAAATACTTGAATAGCCTTAGAAAATATATGAAACACATAGTACGTGCCTGTAAAATTTGAGGGTTGCCCTCGATTTCCCTAATATCCCATCATCAGATCATGACTTGGTGACAATGGGACTACCTCAGGAGTATACCCTTTCAAATAAAAAAAAAATTTGAAAATCGGTCTACAATTGACGGAGTAATCGATGTACATACATAAAATAAAAAAATAATACATACATACAGTGGAACGTAGAACCTCCTCCTTTTTTTGAAGTCGGTTAAAAATACAGAGCCCCGAGTATCGTAATCCTGCGTAACGTAATCGAGTATAGTCGTCCCACGATAACTCTGCAACGAATTGACAACAGTAGAAATCTAAAGTTTTTTTATGGCAACACTGATTTATAGTCAAACAACACGTTTTGAATTTTTGATTATTAAATTAGGTCATCGTTCATTCACTTCCATCATTAAAATACTTCTCATATTTCGTTTTCTAGATTTATTTTACCGTACAACGGCAAAACTTACTTAAACACTGGCAAAATTGACCTCCAACGGACTGAGAAATATAAAAAAAAAACAGTAACTTTTGATTGCTACTACCATTATTATTTTTAATTAAAGAAATGTCTGAGTGACATGAAAAAGTATTACCACAGCGTGATTTTTCTGGGTTGACAATTAATGTCTTATGCAGAGTTATCGTGGGACGATTATAGTAAGGTTATCGCTATCGAGAAATTTGTAAGACGTTTGGAACAGCGCCCACCCGTGAGCGTATTTGGAACTAAAATTTAGTATAAAGTTTCTCCATTTCGATACGATAATGTAACGTTACGCAGGATTCGAATATTCGTAGTCGCAATCCGAGGATTGGGAGCCTTTTATAAATCTCCCGCGCAAAAAGATGGGTGTTATAAGTTTGACGTGTATGTATATCTGTGTCTCTGTGTGTTTGTCTGTGATATCCACGGACCAACCACCCTCTGGCCTCTATTTCACCAACTTTAGAACTGTCAGTTTTCAATGACAATTCGTTGTCAATTGCTGACTTGAAGAGCTTTTGTTTTAGCGCTCTTCGTACTGGCCAAGAAATGTAGTTCGAATTGTCGTGCCAAAACGACAATTGTAAAGTTGGTGAAATAGGGGCCTGCTTACTCGAAGAGCTTTTGTTTTAACGCGCTTAATATTGTCAAAGAAATGTAGTTCGAATTGTCGTGCCAAAACGACAATTGTAAAGTTGGTGAAATAGGGGCCTGCTTACTCGAAGAGCTTTTGTTTTAACGCGCTTAATATTGTCAAAGAAATGTAGTTCGAATTGTCATTTAACACTGACGATTGTAAAGATGGTGAAACAGGGGCCTGGACACCAAATGTCAAGGTGAACGTTTCCGAAACGCATATATACATACATATATATGCTCATTTGCACCTATAAAATCTCTCTAGCCACCAATCGCGGCTCACTTTCGACCAGTGCCCTAAGCACGACTTGTCGAATCCTGCGTCACGTAAAATCGAATAGTAAACTCTAACGAGTTTGTATGACGTTTGGAACAGCGCCCGCCCGTGAGCGTATTTGGAACTAAAATTTAGTATGAGATTGCTCGATCTCGATACGATAACCGTAACGTAACGCAGGATTCGACAAGTCGTGCTTAGGGCACAGATGACAAGCGAGATGACATGAAGATGCTATGAACCAATCACGACGCACTCCCCCGGCCCGCTCACCGCGGCTTTTTTCGTAATGACTTTCCAAGTAAATTATAGAAGATGCGGTGTCCAGATGGTGGTTGGTCCGTGGTGGTATCGCAGCTCTTAAACAGATAGACTAGAAGATTTTAATATTCAAGTTATAGATAAAGTACTTATATGAACAATTTTTTTTTATTTTTAACCCCCGACGCAAAAAGAGGAGTGTTATAAATTTGACCGGTATGTGTGTCTGTGTCTGTCTGTCGCGCCGTAGCTCCTAAACGGTTGAACCCATTTGAAAGCGGTTTTTTTGTTAAAAAGCAGTTTTTCTAGCGATGATTCTTAGACATGTTTCATCAAAATCGGTTCAGCCGTTTTATAGTTAAGTCCTTGTTTTTGCAGTCGGGTTTTTTTTTTAAATAATCACATGTGGCCCCGCATGGAGTGTAATGGTAGCAGGGGTGGAGGGTCTCCTTGTAACATGGCACTGTAAAAATGAATGAATAAACATAAAAACCAATATGTATTGTTGCCTCACAATGACAGGACAGCGCAAGATTAATGACCTTTTATTTGTGGACTCACTGTGCGACATTAAAAACGGATTAAGAGGAAATGAAAACGCCCTCCGTCGGAATCTACATACATTTTCATTTACATGAGACGCCTTGTTGTTACTGCTTATAGAATAGCATAGTATTGATTTAAGCTTTCGCGATTTTCACACATTATCACGACTTTATCGCGTAAAAAACATATTTAAGTAAACTAGCTGTTGCCCGCGACTTCTGCCTCGTAGATTTTGGTTATCGCTATCCCGCGAGAACTATACTCGAGAGCAATAAAAACGGGTCACTTTGTATGAACAATTCCATACAAAGAGACCCCTTTTTTTTGCTCTTGAGTGTATATGATTTTCCGGAATAAAAAGTAGCCTATGTTGTTCCTTGATATTCAAACTATCTTCTTACTAAATTTCATCTAGATTGGTGTAGCGGTTTTCCTGTGAAGAGGTAACAAACAGACAGACAGAGGGACAGAAAGACAGAGAGACAGTTATTTATCGCATTTATAATATAATAGTTAGGATTACCTCCCCCTCCCTACCCTCCCTTCGAGACCACGGACGCAACGTCGCGTCCGAGACGTCGAGGTATTTAAATTTAAATGCATTTTTTACGCGATTAAGTCCCGAGTATCATGATAATGCTTTGCATAGTGTTACAATTAATTTAGGAAAATGGTTTTAATTCAATAATGAAATAAGTGTAGGGATTAAAAAAAACAGGACTTTTTTACAAAGTTGAAATTGGGTTTTCACGATACAGGTATAATAATTGTAGCGATAGCGTGACCCATAATAAACGGCAAAAAAGGAAGCTAATAGAGGTTTTTGTAAAGATTAGATACCTACAGGTCGATGTCTCTAAAAAGCATAGCACTTGCCTTTTTCAGAAATCTTAAAAAATACATTAGTTCCACTATCAAACAAGAGATGTCTCTGTATATCTGTATATTCTACATTTAAAAACTGTGTGTAAATTTAACACCAATAATATTATATGTAGGATTGTAGGTTCCCTCACGATGTTTTCCTTACCGAAAAGCTAAATATCTATTATTATTATAAATTGCAAAAAAATATTAAATTAAATTACATTAATATTAAACAAAAATATTAAATTACAAATTACACATGTACGTATGTATATCTCTATATTGCACATAAAACATAAATTTCAAAAAACTCAAACGTGCCAGCCCGGGGCTCGAACCCACGACCTTCTGCTTGAGAGGCCATACATTAAACCACTAGGCTACCACAGCCTTCCACGGCACTCCTGCGAAGCAATTCAACAGTGTGTGTGAAGTTCCTAATCTGTACTAGGCCTGTGTGGGAACTATAGCCCAAGCCCTCTAATTGTGAGAGGAGGTCTGTGCCCAGCAGTGGGACGTAAATGGGCTGATGAAGAATATTACATGACTAGCTTATGCTTCGCGGCTTTGCCCCCGTGAAATATTTATCGAATCAGGCGTTACTTTGCGGAGGTCCATACTTATGAACCAAAAACCACCCGCGACAAGCGCTTTGTCACGGGTGAGCAAAGTAATTGTTTTTAGTTCATTTCAAAATGGGTTTTGAATTTGGGAATTTCGAAAAATCTCTTCTTAGCGCACCTCTATATAGGATACTCGAGGTAAAGTTTGCCAAAATTCAAGTCTCTAGGTCCAGTGGTTTAGGCTGTGCATTGTCTGTCAGTCAGTCAGCCACGGTACTGTTTTATAGATATAGATGACACGGAACCCTCGTTGCGAGAGTCCGACTCGCTCTTGGCCGGTTTTTTATTAACATTCCGACTTCCTTAAAATACAATCGAAACTGGAACAAGTAAATAACTCACTTTTCTAATGGAGCGCTGAGTCTTATAGCAACATCTATAAATAACAAAATTGTGCAAAAACCTCGAGTTTTCCTTACAAAAGTTAAACAGTCAAGTGTGAGCTGTCCCGCGTATCCAGGGTTCTGAGGGTCGAGCACGACTTTACGAATGCTGCGTAACGTAAAGTCGAATAGTTAAACGTTGTCGAGTTTGTATGACGTTTGTAACAGCGCCCGCCCGTGAGCGTATTTGGAACTAAAATTTAGTATGAGGTTTCTCGATTTCGATACGATAACCGTAACGTTACGCAGCTTTCGTAAAGTCGTGCTCGACCCTCAGTCTTTACAATCAACGGTATGAAGGTAGGGTACCTAGCTTTCAAAATGAGAATTATTTGATCATTATTTGAGCCATTTCATCTTAGCTCTCTTGTTGGCAACGCATCTGCAAGCCCCTCGCGGTTGCGGGTGTCTATAAGGGCAGTGGTGATCATGATCAGTTACCATCAGGTGACCCACTTGCCTTCCTCGTCGTATAGAAGTACACCAAGCTTTAGCACTGCATCTGCTTTGAATTCGTAAAATTACTGTGAGTATTAGCAGTAGTACTCGTACAATTGAAATGAGATGTTGCGCATTCAATCCAAATTCCGTTATTCGATTTCTCTTCGTCAGCTACTTCAGACAGTCATTACACGGATTCAGACAGTACGAAATGTACAAGCGCTCTTATTGTTAATGCAAGAAATCTAAAAAAAAAATCGGCATCACTAATACAATTTTGACCTGACAGAACAGTATTTCTTTACTCTGCGTCTTTCTTTTGTACGACAGGGAAGGCAAACGAGCAAGTAAGTGACTGCTGGTAAGCGATCACCACTGCCCATAGACATCCGCACCCCGTGGGGTTTGCAGATGCGATAGACGCCTTTGGCAAAAAAACCCTATATATTTTAAAATGTCTAGTATGTTCCGTTTGCTAGCGGTCATCCCCACATTTTTTAATGACTTTCACCCAGTCCCACAATGATAAATTACTAGCTTATGCCCCGCGGCTTTGCCCCCGTGAAATATTTCAAAATGGGCTAGTTCCCTATTCCGTGGGAATTTCGAAAAATCCCTTCTTAGTGCACCTCTAGGATACTCAAGGTACATGTTTGCCAAATTTCAAGTCTTTATGTCCAGTGGTTTAGGCTGTACGTTGTCTGTCAGTCAGTCAGTCAGTCAGTCAGTCACGGTACTGTTTTATAGGTATAGATAACCTACGAAACTTCAACGGTATTGAATCGTACAGCTGTCAATTGGGGCAAAAGTAAAAATCTTCAACCATATTCGGACCAAACGGCATTTTGTATCAGGGTGTTATAAATTCTCTATCGCAGTCTCGCTAGTAGACTCTAGCGCTAGTACACTTTTCACTACTAAGGCCCGAGCACGGACATTCGAATCCTACGTAACGTAATCGACGAGTGACGTTATCGTATCTCGCCATTGAGAACGAGAAAACTCATATTAAATTTTAGTACGAAATATGCCCTCCGGGGGCGGGGGGGGGGGGGGAGCTGTTCCAAACATCATACAAGTTTCCTCGATAACGTTACCACTCGATTATTTTTCATAGGATAAGAATCTGGCAATCGATTTGTCACTTTCGTGCCGTTTTCCTTTACTTGTTTGAGTTGTTTGCCAACGGAATCCTAAAAAAACTTGTAAGCAAAGTTACAAAATGGTTTCCAGTACGACTTTCCTTTATCCGTCCAGTTTTTATCACTCCAACTTTTAATTGATTTTTATAGAACGGAGGTACTTAATGAAATAATTAATTGAATGTTGGTACTTTCGGCGCTTTATTCATTGTGAAAGTATCACGATTGTTATTTTTAGTAAATGGATTTTGTTGAAAAATTAAACTGGATCGTAAAAGCAAGACAACTTTTTCAGCTTTTTGTAGAAATTAGATAGGTAGGGTCGGTTCTCTAACATAAGTATCCACTTTTTCATACTAACAGTAGGCCGAGCACGAATATTCGCCTCTGATGTTACATTGCACGGCTCCATATTTATGAACTAAAAACAATGAATTGACGTCTCTGAAGGCGACATTTGCACTGTAATTCACATCTGCTATTTAAACATAATCAATCACACTAATTAGGGCAGTAATTATTTCTTTCCAGCGGTAAGCGCGGGTCCACAACAAGCACGCACTTGGCGAGTCGTTAGCCGCCATAATGAGGTCGCCGCTTTATATTTTATTTATCCACGAATTCGTGTTGAGTTTCACCGAATCATAAAGATGTTTGACCGAGAAAATGTTGTGAGGAAATCATTCATTGAATTAGGCGTTACTTTGCGGAGTGCAAGTGGGTGGGAGTGATCAGTGCCCTAAGCACGACTTGTCGAATCCTGCGTTACGTTACGGTTATCGTATCGAGATCGAGAAATCTCATACTAAATTTTAGTTCCAAATACGCTTACGGGCGGGCGCTGTTCCAAACGTCATACAAACTCGTTATAGTTTACTATTCGATTTTACGTGACGCAGGATACGACAAGTCGTGCTTAGGACACTGTAACGTAATCGAGTAGTTAATTTGGAACAGCGCCCCTCCGTGACCGTATTTGGTACTAAATTTTTGTATGAATTTTCTCGATGGCGATACGATAACGTTACTACTCGATTACGTTACCCAGGATTCGAATGTTTGTGGTCGGGCCTTTGAATCGGTTGCGGCGTAGCAAAGATTTTTTTTGTAAGATTTTTAATTTTACCAATGACTCAAAAAAGGGGTGTTGCTCGGAAGACAGTTTTTATTAGGTTATACGAACATTAAGTGGTTGTTAGTAAGGGTATTTTAGTTCTGTCCAACTGTTATATTTGTGTACATGTACTGAGCCTTTAGTGTAATTTTTGACACAAGAGAACGTCTCGCTTGCGTTTGCGATAAACGTTTATTAAATCCTTGCAATATTCCCCAAAAATATAAAATTATTTTCAAAAGCGAGGCAGGTCCCTGCCCGTAGTAGTGCAAAATTAAATTTCCCAGCATTTAAAAACATACAAAGATGGTTTTACGTGCACAAAATACTAGAGCAACAGAAATTACAAAGACTTCTAAGCTTAAAGTCTGCCTTCGCGAGTGTATGGGCGTAATTGTTTCCTGTAGGAAACACGCCGTGTGAAAAACGACCTTCCCACCTCCGCCTCGTTGCTGCTTGCCTGGTATAAATTTTCAAGCAGCACGATGGAATTAAGGTGAACATTTTAACAAATCAGCCTGTAAAAGTATAATTTTCCTGAAATTCGTTTACTTAGCACATTTTTTTTTCTAACGGTACTTTACTATTAATTTATTTTAAAAAGCTATTGGTAATTCTCATCTATGAAGATCGTCTAACTCGAGTTGGACTCGAACTCTAACCTAATAATTATGTAACTTAAAAAAGCTGAAAACCTCCGACATTTTAATTTCAAGAACCAACCATCTTAAGAAAGGTTCATCGTAGCGTTTTTTTATTCAAAGTCTGGTTTAATCGAGATGGTTCCTAGTTAAGTTTAATCAAAACCGGTTCAGACGTTTTTGGGATACTGAATTTCTAAATGAAAAACTTACAAAATGCCTCTTTTTGCGTCGGAATGGCGTCCGAGGTTAAAAATGCGAAGTACCCAATTATGAGCACGGACGCTAGTTTTCGACGTCAATAACTCAACTCCACTTGGCTACCTATGTATTCCTGGTAGACGTGTGTAAGCTACAGGTATGCAACAGGCGGGTTATCGGTAGGAGGCTATCTCACAAACAATAAATATGATATCGATAGAGCAATACCAATAATATTAGTGAAAACTGAAGGAAACAATAATATTAGTGATAGTGAAATAAACGGATCAATCGAAAAATATGTCGAGCTATACTCGACTGACATACGTGAGTGATC
Source organism: Clepsis dumicolana (assembly GCA_963691665.1). Classification (NCBI taxonomy): domain Eukaryota; kingdom Metazoa; phylum Arthropoda; class Insecta; order Lepidoptera; family Tortricidae; genus Clepsis; species Clepsis dumicolana. Next base: position 4,039,266 of record OY829526.1, read on the forward strand.
CGTTTATTTCACTATGATTGAGTCTCACGGTAGTTTCATGTTAAAAAAACAATAATATTATTATTTATATTGTGTTCCATGTTTCTTTGCGTGAGATATAATTTAATGTATATTTAAAAAAATGGTTTTTGATTTAGGATAGATAAAGAAAGAGATAGGAAAAATATTCCAACAACGAAAATAGAATACAGGTAGGTTAGCTGAAAAAAGCGTAAGTTTTTTTATACACTATAGGCTTGTGTTTGACCACAATCACGCCTGATGGAAAGCGAAGATGTGGTCTACGATGGAGCACGCTTGCCTAGCAAATGCCCTTACCCTAGACTTGAAAACGGGCAGATTATAGTGTTCAGGGAACACAGACGCAGACAGGGAATTCCACTCCTTAGCCGTACGGATTATGAAGGAAGAGCGAAAACGTTTTGTGCGGAATTTAGCGTTAATTACACAAATCTCCACCATTAATAACCAAACCATGGGTTTTATTCTCTTAAGTGACAGAGTTGCGTCGACGGTTGTTTCAGCGATGCAGTTTCAAAATTGTGATAGTGCACTCGAATATGACAGCTAATTTAACACTCCGACGCTGTAAAAAATAGTCCGACGAATTGAGAACCTCCTCCTTTTTAGAAGTCGGTTAAAAGCAGCCGTGGCCTTATGGAATAACAACTCCTGCACTTAATACATCTACAAAGATTATCAACACAGACAGTCCACCTGCAAATAGGTATAAAAGTACACATTATCCGAACAAATAACGTAAATCATAACCGAACTTCTAGCCAGCCAAGCGAGACAACGACCATTTATAACAGTCCAGACTATTTCCGACACACCCTTTCATCGTAACGGGCATAGACTAAATAAATACGTAATGGAGAGTAATGTTTATTTAAATCGTGCTACTATAATATCTAGGCACAATACGCTTCAAAATTATTTGCGCCTCTCATCATCATCATCATCATCATCACGTCCTGTTATTTACGCCTCTGAACCATTTAATTAATTTTTTTCATTATTATTGTGTGCCTTTACAGGGCGTCATGGACTGACTTATATCAATGTAACATCTTTACATGAATACATGTAGTACATAACTTTTGATTCAATAATCTGGTAGTGAAATTCTGGTGGTCCGGCAAAGTTTGTCTCCGTAGGAGGAAACTCTTCAATGTTAGTGGCATCGATCGAATTGACATTTGGTACGGATGTGTAAGTGTAATGACAACACAAATACAGACAACATAAGGTAGAGTCAGCTAAGACCCGTATTTTTTTTCAATAGTAAACTTATCTAACATAATGTCTGCATCTAAAGGGTCGAGCACGAAGTTTTAGAATCCTGCCTAACGTAATCATTGGATTACGAGTTGGAGTAAGTAACGTTATCGAGAAATTTGTGTGGCATTTGGAACAGCGCCCGCCCGTGAAAGTATTTGGAACAAAAATTTAGTATGGGGTTTCTCGATTTCAATACGATAACGTAACGTTACGCAGGATTCGAAAACTTCGTGCTCGGCCTACTGTTCGTTCGGAAATTAACAGATTGAACTTGAATATATCGTAGCTCACTTGTTTGAATCCTCTCCTCTAGTCTGTATTTTTATTCTGTGGTCGCGCGTCTGTAGCCGACCCTTTTACGTTTGATCTACGTTCATACAGACGCCTTTTCAATGTTGGAACCTTTGTTAAATAAAATAAAAAGGGTCATAAATCTTATTTATCTGAGTGCAGTCTTTAAAAGTAGGTGAATACCTGGCGCGGGCCCATTATTGTGAAATTAGGCCACTTGTTATTATAGAGAATGAACTAAAAAACAATTACTTTGCTCACCCGCGACCACTAATGACAAATAGTTATATCTGTGCGGCAAATGTATGTTTCCATGCAACACCTCCACCTCCACTGCTACACGAATCAACACATGCCACACAGACCCAACTATCACCACCACCACTATACTAAACGCTGACGCGTTTCGGCACTCTCCACGAGGCCATTTACGAAGCACAACAACAACCGCTCAACATGCCACCACTTCCACTACTGACATATGTAAACCATGTACTCAACTTAGTTAATGACAAAACCAACGTACCCACTAATATTTTATAAATTCCAAACTACCCTTTTATGTAAGTCCTAAACTACCCTTTTTTAAGAAATGAATTCCAAACTACCCTTTTTATTTTTATTTTTAATCTACGCCAGGTACCCCGTTATTTTTAACCGAGTACGGTAAAAAGAGAAGTCATGTTCTCATTATTACTATGACACATTATTAAAATTAGAACCAAGTCGTAACAAAGGCGAAGAAACCAAATTAACTTGTTCATTAATAATAGACCCCATGTTGTTGTACCTAATTATTTCCAATTGTTCTAAAACCGATAGCCGCAAACCCTTATCACAATAATGTAAAATTTCGTACGTATCTGAGTCTAACAACGAATGATTCGTTTCTAATAAATGCTTGGCAAAGTTTGATTTCTCTGGATGATCATGCCTATATGACGAAACATGCTCTTTAAATCTAGTACCAAAGCTTCGACCGGTTTGTCCAATGTATACTTGACTACAGTCGCCTCAAGTGAGTTTATATACGCCCGACCTGTTCCCTTTATCCACCTTTTCTTTGTTATTACAAAGTCTAGAACGTAAAGAATTAGTAGTCTTAAAGGCAACATTGATGTTATTTGATTTTAAAATATTATAAATCTTGTCAGACAACCGGCCAACATAAGTAATACTAGATCTAAATTTGTTAGTAGGCTGAGATGGCAACGCAGAGTAAAGCATGCTATTCACTATCCGTCCCTGCTTCTTTTGAACCAGACTATTAACCATTGCTGTACTATAACCATTTGTTGTTGCTATCTGATATATAGTATGTAACTCAGAATCATAATGCTCTTTCGAAAGAGGTACAGTTAGTAGTCTATGTACATAACAATGGAAAGCAGCCAGTTTATGCTGCCATGGGTGAGTAGAATTTGCAGGTATGACAGTATCTGTGTACGTAGGCTTACGGTAAATTTGAAACTGGTGCCTATTATTTACTCTTGTAATAGTTAAATCCAGAAAATTTTATGAACGATTTTCCTCTAATTCTCGTTTGAACTTTATTTTTGGATGTTTGTTATTGAGAGCACTAATAAACAAATCTAGCTGCCTCATACTCCCCTTCCAACATAAAATTAAATCATCAACATACCTATAATAATATACTAAATTGCTGTTCCCCACTATATATTGTTTTTCAAAGTTATCCATAAAAACGTCAGCCATTAAAGGACTAAGAGGTGACCCCATTGCTAAACCATCACTCTGCAAATAATATTGACCATTAGATCTGAAATAATTTTGTTTCATGCATAAAGTTACTAATTCTATTAACTCACAAACCTCCCCCGGATGTAAACGCTTCCTTTCTAAGTGACATCTAAGAATATTTAAGGTTTCACTATATGGTACGTTGGTAAACAAACTATCTACATCTAAAGAAAGTAATGTTGAGTTTGGCGGTATATTAATGTCTTTAATTTTATTTACTAAATCTGAACTATTCTTTAAACTATATATTGGCTTAAAAGAAGATTTTTCCCGAACAATGCTATTTAACTTCCTCGCTACTTTATACGCTGGAGCACTCACGTATGAAACAACAGGGCGAACAGGAACACCATCCTTGTGAATTTTAGGTAAACCATATAAAATTGGTGCCTGCGGATTCATAGGAATCACATTGCTCCTCTTTTGTTCGGTGTCAAAGGCAAATGCAGAATTTTTCAGAAGGTTTTTTAGGTATTTATGAAACGCGGCGGTAGGATCCCTACATAAATTCAAAAAACCCTCTCCTTGAATGATGTCATTTACTTTATCATTATATTGACCCCTTTCTAAAACAACAATACAATTGCCCTTATCGGCCTTAGAAATTACCAAATCATTGTCATGGACCTTTTGCTGAATAGAACGTAATGAATGCAAGTCACCAACATCCGAAATACCCCCAGTAGAAGTTGTATTTTTTAATGAATTAGCAACCAAAACCTTAGTATCAAAGTCACCGCGATTACAAACAATCGCAACCTCAGAATCTACCGCCAAACCCTCCACTAATTTCTGACTAAATTTAGAGGGTAGGTTATATTTCAAACCTTTTTCCTTTTTCCTCGGTTAAAAATAACGGGGTACCTGGCGTAGATTAAAAATAAAAATAAAAAGGGTAGTTTGGAATTCATTTCTTAAAAAAGGGTAGTTTAGGACTTACATAAAAGGGTAGTTTGGAATTTATAAAATATTAGTGGGTACGTTGGTTTTGTCATTAACTAAGTTGAGTACATGGTTTACATATGTCAGTAGTGGAAGTGGTGGCATGTTGAGCGGTTGTTGTTGTGCTTCGTAAATGGCCTCGTGGAGAGTGCCGAAACGCGTCAGCGTTTAGTATAGTGGTGGTGGTGATAGTTGGGTCTGTGTGGCATGTGTTGATTCGTGTAGCAGTGGAGGTGGAGGTGTTGCATGGAAACATACATTTGCCGCACAGATATAACTATTTGTCATTAGTGGTCGCGGGTGAGCAAAGTAATTGTTTTTTAGTTCATAAATATGGACCTCCGCAAAGTAACGCCTGATTCAATAAATTATTATAGAGAATGATAAGTATATGTAGAGTTGCTGAAATAGGATCTTGCTTATAGGAATCGCCACTCGTGTTGGGAATTCGTGATAGGCTAGTGGTTTGACTCAAGTAGAGGGTCGTGGGTTCAAGCCCCGGCTACACCTCCGTTTTTAGCAATTTAAGTGCGAAATTACGTTTGTGATTTTTCATGAGTTTGGTGAAGGATATCCGCACTGGGCCTGCGTGGGAACTATAGCCCAAGCTGCTGTAGCATTCTGAAAGGAGGCCCGTGCCCAACAGTGGGGCGTAAATAGGCTGGAGATGTGGTACGTCCTAGTCTTTCCTCTGGGAGCACACGACTCGACGGCAGCAGTATTGTGGTGGTTGTAATAGTTAGGTATATGCGGCATGTGTTCATTCGCGTGGTGGTGTAAGTGCTGTATGAAAATTTAAAACATACATTTGTCACATATTAGACTTGAATCGCAAATGAATTGTTGTTGAGTTCATGAACTAAAAAGTATCTGATGGACTCTAATGGTAAGAGAAGAATTGGTCCGAGATCAAATTAATCAGAACGTTCACTCTAGACCTGAAAACAGATAGATTGTGGTGTATAGGAAACACATGGGAAATAGAAAGAGGAGTCCATTCGAGACCATGGACGCAACGTCGCGTCCGAAACGTCGAGGTTTTCAAATAATACATATTTTTACGTGACTAAGTCCCGAGTGTCGTGATAATATAGGAAACACAGGCGCGCACAGGGGATTCCATTCTTTAGCTGTAGGTGCAGATAATGAAGGATGATTTTGGGAATGCAGACAACATAAAAGTTGAGACCCCGCCTACTTCTTTTCTGAATTCAGGTAAATTACCAGAGGGTAAACACATGAAGCCGGTGAAGCCGTGATAGACTAGAGGTCTGACCTGTGGCCTCTCAAGCAGAGGGTCGTGGTTTCAAACCCCGGCTCGCGCCGATGAGTTTTTCTGAATTTATGTGCGAAATTACGTTTGTAATTTATCATGAGCTTTTCGGTGAAGGAAAACATCATGAAGAAACCGGCACATTCCTGCGAAGCAATTCAATGGTGTGTGTGAAGTTCCCAATCCGCACTGGGCCAGGGTGGGAAGTGTAGCCCAAGCCCTCTCATTCTGAGAGGAGACCTGTGCCCAGCAGTGGGACGTAAATAGGCTGATGATGATGAAACACATGACATACCTATTAATAACGGGATATTTACCCATAAACCCATCCACCCATGAACCCATGACCCACGAGTGAAAACAAGCACTTAATACCCTCAAGTTCCGGCCTATTAATAAGCGGCGTACGAACGGGAACTTTACGTCCCACGGGACCGGCGTAACACAATATTACACGGCGTAACGCAGTAATGCCTCCGCATGGCAGTCCGACAGATAATGTGATAAATAATTCACTGATCGGTAATAGTATACGCGCAGGCGCTGAGGACTCGGAGGTCCGAGTACGAATATTAGAAACCTGCGTCACGTAAAATCGAATAGTAAACGTTGTCGAGTTTGTATGACGTTTGGAACAGCGCCCGCCCGTGAGCGTATTTGGAACTAAAATTTAGTATGAGGTTTCTCGATCTCGATACGATAACCGTGACGTTATATCTATATATGGTCCTCTTCGCCGTATCCGGCGACAGCGACTCCATCAATTGTCTTTGTCTGGGTTGCGGAAAGCTCGGAAGTGACTCGCGAAACCGAACTTGGTCTTGAAAGTCCGACCACATGAAGCGCAGTGAAGTTGTCCGAAGCTGTTGTGTATGTACAGTCAAGGAATTAAATTTCCAACCCACCTAAGGTTTAATATCGTATAGCAATCTGTCACCATAAGAGCTAGATAGAACACGACGTTGCTTTGACATGTCCCGTTTACGTTGACATTTTCGACCTTAATGCATAGCGAATTTCTAACAACATTTCAACGAAATGGGTAGGGAATTAAATTCCTTGACTGTATGTGTAGGAGAACCTCGGTCGAGTTTTGCGTATTTGATGCCCGCAACCGTGACGTTACGCAGGGTTCGAAAAGTCATGCTCGACCCTCTGGCATTCAGCTGGCGAGTGGTACGGTGCGGCCTTGGGCAGGGTTCGTCCGGATCTTTACACACAAAATACTTCCAAAGCAGGGATGTACAGACTTACAGGGAACGGGCCCACTCGGGAAGATTATGAGATGAGCCAAAGATGGGGCCGCTACAAAAAAATAACACTAAAACTTTTTTTTATATGTAAAGAAAAGTATAACTTTCTTTGGTTTAAAAAATCCCGCGCATCAAATTCAAGTGTCATCGTGACAGATCGTGACATACGCGGATGGATACTTATTTTATAATCTATGGTGAATTGTAACCTATAAATAAGAGCTGTCATGAGAAAGCAATTTGTTGAAACTGATTTTGTTAATAGAAAGAAGAAAGCCTTTAAGAAACAATATAATTGTGGTTTAGTAATCGACATTGTGAATAATAACATTAAATGTCGTTTCTTTTCTTACAGGTAAAGTTTGTTTTTGTTACTGCTTACCTCGTACTGTTAATTGTGAATCTTACAAAAAAATGAATAGAATAAATCTTTTCTTACAGAGAAACTCAGTTGTGTTTTGATTAACTGTGTCGTCCAAATCACTAGGAATACAAAACCATCTTATATATATATATATATATATATATATATATATATTTGGCTCCACATTACTCGTCGCTACACGTAAAATTGCTTTTTAATTTTCGTTTAGTTACGATTCATAAATTTATGTTTTAAATATTCTTTTTTTTATTCGTTGGCGCGCCGCGGTTTGTGTATCGCTGCCCTAAAGTCATCTGTTTTATGGCTTAGCACAAATATGAAGTCGGTACGGTACGGTCGGAGTATTCTTTCAATGAAGCACTGACTTCATATTTGAGTTAGGTCATAAAACTGATGGCTTTAGAACAGCGGTCGGCTAGGCGATGAGCGTCGAGCACGACTTTTCGAATTCTGCGTAACGTTACGGTTATCGTATCGAGATCGAGAAACCTCATACTAAATTTTAGTTCCAAATACGCTCACGGGCGGGCGCTGTTCCAAACGTCATACAAACTCGATAAATTTTACTATTCGATTTTACGTGACGCAGGTACCGAATATTCGTACTCGGGCCTCTGTTCCAAACGTCATACTACTCGATTACGTTACGCAGGATTCAAATGTTCGTACTTGGGCCTCAGTAGTACCTACTATTTGTATGGGAGATTGGGCACTAAATCCAAATTCTATCCTGTTCAATTCGTCATCCGAATGCCGCCAATCTCCGTCAACCCTCCAATAATGGTACTTTATATAGTGACTGCGTAATAGTGCAGATTGACACTTACGTGCATGGTTGATGGCTTAGAGCATGAAAGGAATGGAGATGTTAACGCCCGTCTGCCAAATCTCTAGCATTAAGTCTGATCAAAATGATCAGGGTCTGTTGATTGTGTGCGTGTTTTTGGCATTTGTGTGACAGTTTTGCTTTAATGTGCGTTTGTAGACGTAACAAATTTTGACAAGAGCGTAGACGTGTGCTGTGCGTGTGTGTTCCTCGTCCCCCTCAAAAAGTGGCAGAAAAATTGTATTGCACAGATAAGCCAAAGGCGCCTCCCGTCTGTCTACTTTATGGTTGATGGTTATAATATACTGCATTTATTTCGCTCTTTCTTCAATTCTAGAATAATCCCCCCATTACCTTCCACGACAGCCAAATCCTTCAATCGAAAAAAATCTTCGTCATTCCGGTTTTACAGCTCTGAATAAAACATCCACACAATGTCACTATTCTAAGGTTGACACGCAGCTTATTTTGAATCGTCATGAATAAAACATGTTTTCCCTCCTTGTCTAACTAAGGGGGGTTGGATGTAGGTGTCCTGTTCTCTCTAGGGCGGAAACGTGTTATTTGTGCCCGAGTAAATGCTTTAAATGAGCGCAAAGTTTGTGGGTGCTCACCGAGTGGACAGCCGGTTTGAGGGTTTTATGTCGTAGAAAATCTTTTGTTAGTTTTTGGCTAGCGAACTGAGGCCCGACTACGAGTTTTCGGATACTGCGTTATCGTATCGAAATCGAGAAACTTCATACAAAATTTTAGTTCCAAATACGCTCACGTGCGGGCGCTGTTTCAAACGTCATACGAATTTCTCTATAACGTTACTACTTGATTACGTGACGCAGGATTCGAATATTCGTACTCGGGCATCCGGTAAGGTTACACCGTAATTTGTGGATGCAACACTAGAAGTTTGACTTGCGAGTTGCTGACTGGGTAGAACTTTGGCATAATTAATTGAAGATTGAAGACATGTATTTTTCGCATAGACGTAGTCTTACTCGAGTGATGGGGAGCAAATCTACCATTTGTATAACAAGAAATCGACTATTGGAAAAAATACAGCAAGTACAGTCAGTAGCACAAGTAGCTAAGCAACCGCACTTCTCTGTTATTATAGAAATAAGAGCTTGTGCAGATCATTGTGACCGCTTCGGTTGCTTAGCTACTTCTGCTGACTGTAGCATAGTAAACGTTAAATCGCCTAACGATTCGTTCAGCGCAACATTTACCAAGATAATGGTAATAGCGTTGCACATCGCGGAAACACATTTACGCCATTTTTACGTCATTTTATACAGTTTACGCCGAGCCGTAAACTTGGACACAGCTGCGTAATTCCTATTCAGAGGGTATCGCAGTTTCCGAACCCCATCCATATAAAACACTATTTTTATCAGTAAGTACATTTTTTGGCAAAGTTTTCACGCGGGGAAAAGTATGAGGGCTACTCTTAACATGAAACTGCTGTGAGACTCAATCATAGTGAAACCAACCGGATTACTCATGTAAATAAATCTCACGACATCTTACAAGGTTTGAAAAATCCCAAAAATAACCTAACGTAATTAATGGACCCTTAAGACTTTAGCGGTATTAATTCGTACGACCTTTCAAAAGTTAAGTATAAAACGAATCGAACGTGTATTTTCCCAACAAATATTCCGTTTCGTTAGCCATTTCGCTACCTGGGCCCGCCATGATTTTATTTGATCACAAAACGAGCCGCGAAATTAAACGAACGACCCAAAGCGGACCTTACGGCAATGCACCAAGGCTTACATTGGAAGGGAAAGTTAAAAAGCCAGCCCGTATACAGGGCGTATTAATTAATAATACGTTTTTCAGAGCAGAAAAAAAATCGCTTCGGGAGAAACAAATGACGTCATTAGCATCTTTCACACTCCGCGACATTTAATTATTTCCGACGAAATATGGTGTAATTTGTACTGGTAATTGTTTTTTTGGAGGCAAACAGGGTTTTAATTAGTTTTTGTGATGCTGAATTAGCTTTATTGGCTTGTTTTCGTTTTTTTCGCTTTAAAAGACTTTGGTAATTTTAGCTGAGAAAATAATTACGTTGTTTTGTGAGCCTAGCTTGCTCAGAAAAAATTGTCTCATTATGAAGATGCTGATATACTGGTTTCAGTGTTTTCGTAGAAACGAAAGTACCGTAGAAACGAAAGTACCGTGAGATAAGGGTACATGTTTCGGACTAATCCGTACTCCGTAGTTCTTCCTCTGTCAGCGCACTCACTCTTCGGCGGCACGGCGGCAGTGAAACAAACACTACGTACGCTCTATTAAGATAAAGAAAACTTAAGTAAAATTATGTGAAATTTACTCTATGTAGATATATCTGAGTGAGGCAGTGCCATGTTAACGTTGAATAACGTAGAATTATTTATAACACGTTACGGTATGTACTATCAAGCAAATCGATTCCATACCCCAACGTGAAACATATTCATAGTAAGTAAACCTTAGACATGGAAAAACGTTATAACATTTTTTTTGTGAAAACGACTTGAGAGTCTCCATAACCAAAGGACTGCTTTTTTTTAATTAAAAAAGAAAAAGAAAAAATACACGTACATTATTACTTATGCTAATAAAGAATGTAATAAATCACCAATATGTACGATACAGACAAACACAATACAAGCAATTACCTACCCGAGCAATATTTTTGCCAGACATAACGTTTTTTTGCTGCGGCCTTGTAATAAGGATTGTAAATAGGGCCGCCTGGGTAGTCAGTGTATTGTGCGGTACATGGGTACTGCTGATTATTGTAATTCGCAAAAAAAAACGTTAATAAAAACCGGCCAAGAGCGTGTTGTACACGCAAGTGTAGAGAATCTCAGAAATAACCAACACGGCGTCAGTTATGCAGGCATCAAACTATTACAAAATTAATGAAAGAAACAAAACAGAATACAGTGCACAGTATACGCGTCTTGTATATTTTCAAAGTTATTATTTTAAACTCACAGCATAATTGCTTGTGGAAAAAGGAACCGCCTCATCATAAGCATTAGTTAAAGTTAACTGAATTATACTAAGAGGAGGACAAACACTCTAAGATTTCGTAGCACTAAATTTAAAAAACATGCTTAATTTAAATGCCTTTAATTTAGATTGAAAGCGCAGCCCTACTAAATGGCACTTGGCTGAGTTTAAGCGAACTAATCTTCTGCGCGATGCGATTAAATTCTACCGAGTGGAGGCGGATAGTTCTGGGCTATTGGAGTGGAGTACCGTATACTTGTGCCTCCTGTGTGCTTCTGTCACCCTGGTACCTTGTACTTCAATTTGAAGTTTTTATCGAGATCGAGAAGTTTCTTATGGAATCAAATTCGCGATGGCCTTATTTCACCACAATTCTTAATAATTAAGGCCTCTGGGGGCGGAGATTATTCACTCAAGCGGTACAACGCTACCCAGTAAGCCCAGAGGCCTGTGCCCTAAGCACGACTTGTCGAATCCTGCGTTACGTTACGGTTATCGTATCGAGACGAGACTCGAGAAATCTCATACTAAATTTTAGTTCCAAATACGCTCACGGGCGGGCGCTGTTCCAAACGTCATACAAACTCGTTACAGTTTACTATTCGATTTTACGTGACGCAGGATTCGAAAAGTCGTGCTTAGGGCACTGAGTACGAATATTCGAAAGCTGCGTCACGTAAAAACGAATAGTAAACTGTAACGAGTTTGTATGACGTTTGGATCAGCGCCCGCCCGTCAGCGTATTTGGAACTAAAATTTATGAGGTTTCTCGATCTCGATACGATAACCGTAACGTTACGCAGGATTCGAAAAGTCGTGCTCGACCCTCTGTAACGCCTGTAAGGCTAGTCAAAATGCGCTCGAATCGCGGCGTAAGCGCCAAAGCGTTTGAAATTGTTCTGGGTGAGATGCTAAAGTATTCATTTGATTTTTGGGTTCTTCCTTTTGGTTACTACTTACTTATTTTTTAACTGTGGAGTACTTAAGGCATACGTATGAATTAAGGGTTGATATTAAACCTTTATTTAAAATATTGAAAGAGATGTATTTAGAATCTAAAACAAGCATGAAAACTGTGAAGTCTGTAAAGAAAGTTGTAAAGTTGGTAGATTCCTATCATCAAATCATCGTGCAAAGTGATTTCATTTGACTATTTCCTCGAGCGTACGAGTATTTCCAATTTCCTCCTCACCCAATATCCAATTCTAATTTCTCTGCAGCTTGGTTTAGCCAATTGGCAACTTCCTACAGCACGGTTTCAGCTTAAGGTTGCTTCGTCTGACTTGTTATAATTTGACCTACTAAGAGCTTGAATTAGATGGAATTCGGTGAAAGGAACCGTACGGTAATGGATGCGCTTCAATCAATAATTACAACTAGATGACGGGCCAGACCGTCAGAGGGTCGAGTACGACTTTACGAATGCTGCGTAACGTTACGGTTATCGTATCGAGAACGAGAAACCTCATACTAAATTTTAGTTCCAAATACGCTCACGGGCGGGCGCTGTTCCAAACGTCATACAAACTCGGTAACGTTTACAGTTCGATTTTACGTGACGCAGCATTCGTAAAGTCGTGCTTGACCCTCAGAAGCGGCACGGCAAATAACGTCTCACTTGCAGAGTGGGATCGCATTTATTGGAAAATTGCACGTTATTATGATCGCTTATTAAGGATCATATTAGTTCGAAGTAATTAACAATAAACTGATACTACAAGAGTGTCCTTTATATAGATAATTATAAATGGTGCTGTGCCATAAATTGCTTAATTTGGGAATTTTGGTGGGTTAACTCGCCTCACCCGTTTTAATATATCTGTACAATATGGCATGAAAAATGAGAAAAGTGTTTAACGAGTGAGAACGAACTAAAAAAAAAATTGTGAAAAGACATCTTACACCACACGAATCAACACTCACACTCACTGTCTCTTTCAACCATCACCACACTACACGCTGACGCGTTCGAAATAGCTATGAATTAATTCTCAACACAACCCGTGTCTAATACATTAATGCCCTTTACTCTTATGGTCATATATTATATTTATAACCTATACGCTTTGACCTGTATAAGTTTCCTACACAATTATAGCTAAAAATGAAACCAAAGGCGTCGCCAGCCGATGACCCAGGGGAGGCAAATTGATATTCAGAGTCAATTGGAGGACGAGGAATGTATGGATTAGATGCTGGTACAGTCAAGCAAGTGCATATGACGTTTTGCGTTTTGCCTATTTTTTTTAACTAGAGGGGGGCTGCCCCTCCTCCTCCCCCCTGGCGACGTTTGGAACTAATCTGAGGCCCCTCATCTAGACTCTAGATTCTAGAGCAAAATGACACGCATATGCATCTAATGGCAACTTAGACAAGGTCCTACTTCAGTACCCTAACGGAAGTACCAAGAACCTTTTCTTACCAATTTCTCTGAAACACAGTCTACGCCCGCACGTCACCGCTAACCCGCTTAATTACAAGCCGGCAAACTCCGGTAATTGCTGCTGGCAAATTGTTTGTCGCGATTACACATTTGTCATTGAGCGAGCGAGCCGAGCCGCGCTGCGAGTGTAATGCTTAATAGCGGAGGCGGCTGACATCTTGACACGTCGGAGATTGTGCTGTGGGGATTCGTCATCTTATCCGGTGATTGGGACAGTGACTGCGCGTGACATAGTCACTGATTTTCACTTTAACAGTCAGCATCAAAAGAAAATCTTACATTTGGCAGTCATCATCTTTGCCAAAGGATTCATTATGAAATTGATTGCGAAAGACTCCACAAACGCTCGTGAGACAGTTTCTTCGATTATAAAGTACATCATGCAAAAAAGATAACAATCATTCTGTATCGAGTGTACAGTGAGCATCAAAAGCAGGTTTTGTTACTTTTCTATCATTGTTTCAATACCTAACACATTTGTAAATCCCGTTATTCATGTATGACGGTTTGTACCTGGCAGTAGAGCGCCGAGATACAATACGAAAAACCAATAATCTGCTTTCGATTTTCTGTCTATTTCCTACCTGCGCCGAAGAAGCTGTGCCATAGAAAAATTACAATTTCATATTGAATAGGACCGCCTCCATAAAACGTCCCGGAATAAGGTACGTTTGATCATTTTCTATTCAACTTTTGGTCCATGTCAACTAGCTGTAAGGGTGTTACCACACTGATCGATCGATCACCGATCGATTGCGTTCGATTAGTGTGGTAGCTTTGGCTGATCGACGGACATACTAATCGATCGACGTCGACTGTTGTTTTCTACCATCGATCGATTGGTATAGCTTTAACATTACATTGCTTTCGGCGCCAGTATTAAATAGCGGACTACAGTCAATCGTAATTTACAGTAAATACTGCTCGTTGGTCTGCTGCAACAAAACGGTCTAAACGTCGTGTTTTCTACCGACTCGGGTCGACCATGGAAATTTTACATGTCATAATTTATTCAGCGGCAGAACCTTAAATAAGGAAAACGTGCACCTCTTACAACCCTCTTCTGCCTTGGTACACATATAACAATAACACAAATCCCGCTAGAATATTCCGAGTGGCTGCGCTCACAGAAACTCTGTAATAAAGAGACTAAGTTATGCCTCCGTAGTCATGGGACCCTGGTAATCTGTAATCCTTATTATAATAAAAACATGACAGAAATGCTTTGGTATGTAACAAAGTTGTGGGCTCTTTTTGCAAGAGTTTCTAGTTTAATTTTGTTAAGGATTTTGTCTTTACCGTCGTGCTACAGAAAAAATAAAGACATTTATTAGTGCCTTTTATTTAGTCTCCAGTTCAAGCAGCATCATATCAGCAGTTTAAACAGTAGTTCTAACGCTATTGGTTCCTATCCAATGATAATAAAGATACATCATAAAATATGCTCACAAGACATGTTCCGGACATTTTGACATTTGCGCGCAAATTTGGACATTATTTGAGAGAGATTGTGGCCAAAGAGGCTACAGTTTGTAGCCTTTTCTGCGCTTCATTTTAGGCGTGTTGATGACATCTACCTCTTTTTAACCGACTTCAAAAATGGAGCAGGTTCTCAGTTCATCATAATGTAATATCATTGTTCCTATCATCTAAAACTGGACTAGCAACGTATCCGCATAATAATAATAATAATAATAATAATAATAGAAATTTTTATTTACCTACGCAAAAACACAAAATAATAACCATACCTCTGGCGCGACGAGTGACTTGTGGCAGCATGCAGCAGGCAGCAGTGATCGCTTGCCATCAGGTGTTTTTCACCAGTTTATAAAAAAAAAGTTCCAATTAGGGTTTTTTAATTTGTAGATGATACCTGTGCTGAGTCTCTTGTCATGACAGCTACTATGGAGTTGTAAATAAGTAAGGTTGATAAGTTTTTTATTGATTTGTGCCTGTATTAACATAAGGGGCGTTGTGTCATTGCTGTGATGTTGGGTGTTTAGGGAAACAACTGGCTTGTATGAGAGTCGTCTTTCTTCTGTCTCAAGTATGCAACGGTACACACGGTAGCACATAACACTGCAAGTCTCACAAGGATCATCTTAGAGCGGCGTTAGTTTAGAGTTATGACAGTATTCATTAATTAAATAACAGTTTTCGCAAATATCAACGGAAATAACGGTGAGTGTATATAAAAAGAAAAGTAATGACTGACAGACTCAACAGCGCCGAACTCAAACCAAGAAATCTGAAATTCTGTATAGGGGTGTCTTTATGACGAAGACGAAGGATAACAAGGGATTCTGCCAAACTGACAAGAGATAAGGAGTTCTGGTACGTGAGCGAACCATAAAGCAGACAGACGGGAGGCGCCTTTGCCTTATCTATGCACTACAATTTTTCTGCTACTTTTTGAGGGGGATGAGGAAGACACGTTTAGCACACGTCTGCTCATGTCGAAATTTGTGACGTTCCTACAAATTAACACTAAAACAAAACTATCACACAAATGCCAAAAATACGCACACAATCAACAGACCCTGTGCATTTTGCACCGACTTAATGTTAAATTTTTGGCAGAGGGGAAATCGCGCGTTAAGATCTCCATTCCTTTCCTGCTCTAAGTCCATCCTAAGAAGGCATACAACCCACAATCCAACGGGCAAGAAGATGGGTAACACAAAATAACCAAAAGTGTACTCTAACTCGTTTACCAGGGGATCCTCTCCCTCGGGGGGGGGGGGGGGGGAAGGGCTCATCATTAACAAGCTTATTAAGATTAATACGGCGGCCATTTGTTACAGTTAGGATGACAGTTGACACACATTTCAACTGACGGAATAAGCCGCGGGAATAGCCCATCGTTTATTTTTAACCGATTAAAAGCCAGCCAAGTGCGAGTCGGACTCGCGCGCCGATGATTCCGTATCTTTCGTTCTTCTTTCTGTTGTGAGTCCTTGCTTCGGGCCAATTTTCGTGATCCAGGTTAATGGGAAAGTACCATATTTTACTTCGAATTGACAGTCAGACGGACGGACAACAAAGGGATTCTATATGGGTTCACATTTTTCCTTTTTCGAAAGTGTGTTCTGATCTGATCAGGCCCTGTATCACCAACTTTACAATTGTCGTCTTACAATGACAGTTCGAACTACATTTCTCTTCCAATAAGCGCTTTAGAACAAAAGCTCTTCAAGTCAGCAATTGACACCGAATCCTCATTGAAAAGTGACATTTGCAAAGTCGGTGAAATAGGAGCCAGATATTATATTTTCTAATCATTGATGGTGGAAGGTTCAAGGTCTTGTCATGATCACACAGATAACGTATTTGGAACAGCGCCCGCCCGTGAGCTATTTGTAACTTAAATTTAGTACGAGATTTCTCGATTTCGATTCGATAACGTGGCGTTACGCAGGATTCGAAAACTTCGTGCTCGGCCTGCAGTTAACACGGAGTTAACACAAATATCACCTCTGACGTTTTAAAACAAAAGAGTTTAAAATAAAAACGTACATTTGTTAGGTAACTCTGAAAAGAAGTCATTATTTCGAGGGCGCCCGGGGGCACTTTACATGAAACACGGCTTTGTGACAAACGCCCCCAAACTGTTACGACGAGAGCGGCAAGAGCACGATTATACGAATGGATTTCAAAAAGTTCGTCAAATGTGTAATTTTAAATACTTAAAGACTTTTTTGTAGACGATATTTGATTACTATGTATTATATTCTCTCTGAGGGTCGAGCACGACTTTTCGAATCCTGCGTCACGTAAAATCGAATAGTTTTTGTTTGTTTTTCAAAGTTCTTTATTAAATTTTTAAAAATTTGGAACAAACATAATTGCTAATTACAACTACATTTATTAACTAATAATAAGAATACTTACAGGCTATTGACGCCTCTTAAAGTTGATTGCAGAACATTTACACATATTTGGACCGCATGAATAGTTACAAGAACACTACTTTACACAGTTAGGTACATACTGTTAATTAAGGCGCATAACTTTGTCTCAGTTATTGCTTTCAACATCGAATAGTAAACGTTGTCGAGTTTGTATGACGTTTGGAACAGCGCCCGCCCGTGAGCGTATTTGGAACTAAAATTTAGTATGAATATTCTCGATCTCGATATGATAACCGTAACGTTGCGCAGGATTCGTAAAGTCGTGCTCGACCCTCTGGACCTGCGAACCTTTAAGCATATGCTTGTCTATGTAAATATAATCTAACCAACACAGAAAAGTTAAAAAACCCCCGTTTTCATTTCGAAGTTCAATATTTTATAAAACATCCCTAAATATATTTTATAATAGCAGTTTTAATTGATTCGCGGTTATTTACATAAGACATAATGAGAACGGGATATTGACCGCGATAGGTTTCCAACTTAGAAACTACCTAAAATAGGTTAGGTACGTCGTCAAACCTATAGGGGGTCTTATATTTTATAATGTTTCTATAAAACTTAGTTAACAACCGTCTTGATTAAACTAGCTTTCGATTATAAAAAGCCGCGTCCAAATCCGATCATCTGTTTAGGAGCTACGATGCCACAGACAGATACACGTTACACCCATGCACTTGTCAAACTTTTACTTAGCAATAACAACAAAAATAAAACATTACAATTCCATATTTAGGGATTTTGTGTGGGATGTCATTTGTATGATGTGAATTAAAGTACATTAAAGCCAAAAAAAAAATCGTATATCGTTTCCCTATGTTTTGATTTTCTCATAATTCAATTTATTAAATTAATATGAAAAATGAAAATATAATGACAGGGTTGTGATAGATACCATTGATATACAAAAATAGACAGATACCGCCACTACTTCACCGCGAGCGGACAGATTAGGTGACTCATGCCATTATTCATAAACGTCACTCAAGCCTAAATTAGTTAAAATAGGTTTTGTCTTCTACTTACTAACGGAAATGTCAACGTTATAAAAAAGGACAAACAAACTTTAACGGCATTTTAGTTAAAATATAATAAAAGCAATTTACAATGACATTAAATCTAAGCTTAAACTAAATAAACTACAACTTAAAACTAAATTAAATCTAAATAAGGCCCCCGTGGCATAGTGCCCAAAAGGCTGGCAGCGTTGCCTCGCTGAATAGCGATGCTGATTCTTTGAGAGAGAAAACTGCCAGCCCTTTTAGTTAAAATAGGTTTATGAATAATAGGGTTAGTATCCCTTGATGTTTGACATTATGTCAGTATAATGACAGGGCTGCATTTTGTCAGCGCTAAACAGGCGCGTAGCCTATGTTTAATGTTTTATATCGATGATGGATACATATAATAATGGTATAGTCAAGGAATTTAATTTCCAACCCACCTAAGGTTCAATATCGTATAGCAAACGTTCACCATAAGAGCTAGTTAGACCACGACTTAATAGAATTTTCGACCTTAATGTCTTGCGAATTTCAAACAACATTTCAACGAAATTGTAATTTAAATTCCTTGACTGTACATGTCGCGAGGAAACTGGGAAGTTCGTTGAGACATAACGTGACGTCATAACTCATTAGCTAGTAAATATTGTATTGATTCAGGCGTAACTTTGCGGAGGTCCATGTTACAAGTAACGGATTAAACTAATTTGCTTCTCCGCGAAGTAGTGCAGTATAGTCATGCAGAATAGCCTCGTCTGCGCTGAGTATTTATTTTCATGCACTAATTTTCCCGCCCTCCCTCCGCAAATTAAAAATAAAATAATCAACGCAAACGCTTCTAAGCCCACAGCCAAAACTACCACCACCAATAAAACAGTACCGGACACGTGTTTCGCCTCTCTCCGAGGCACCCTCGGCGGACGTCGTCGGTGTTGACACCCCGACCGTCAGTCGAAGAGTGAGCTTGTTCAGAACGGCTGGCCGTATTTATACCCTCACTACCCCCATTATTCTTACTTAATGCCATCCGCAACAACGGTGATGACGCAACATTCAACTGTTCATTGATAATTAAACCCCTCCTGTTGTACCTAATTATCTCCATCTGTTCCAAAACACTCAAACGCAACCCTTTTTTGCAAACAAGCACGACGACGAGGCTATTTTGCATGACTATACTGCACTACTTCGTGGAGGAGCAAATTAGTTTAATCCGTTACTTGTGTTAGCTAGTGTTTCCTCTTAACACGAATTGTACATAACAAAATAAACAAACAAATACAGTTAGCTTAGTAATATTCGAATTTGCATTTTATTACTCGTATGTTAAGACTGCTGTGCCCTAAGCACGACTTTACGAATCCTGCGTTACGTTACGGTTATCGTATCGAGATCGAGAAACCTCATACTAAATTTTAGTTCTAAATACGCTCACGGGCGGGCGCTGTTCCAAACGTCATACAAACTCGTCATAGTTTACTATTCGAGTTTACGTGACGCAGGATTCGACAAGTCGTGCTTAGGGCACTGTACCCGTAATAAACTCAGAATGCTACGACGTAGAGGGTCTACGACTGCTACGCCGTAGAGGCTCGCATTCGTCACGTAAAATCGAATAGTAAACGTTAGCTAGTTTGTATGACGTTTGGAACAGCGCCCGCCCGTGAGCGTATTTGGAACTAAAATTTAGTAAATGTGAGGTTTCTCGATCTCGATACGATAACCGTAACGTTACGCAGGATTCGCAAAGTCGTGCTCGACCCTCTGGCGTGATAAGTCAGCCATGATTAATAAACAGAGCTCGGACAGGTCATAGCAAAAACAGACACGGAAAATAGAACAATACTCAATAGAGTCGATACTTAATATTATAATTATCTAAAGAGGATATTATAGTAATTTAACATTAAACCTTATTTAGTTGCATATCTGTCATGGTTTTGTCAAAGTGGCATTCTTGAAACATTTTGTGGTGACAAATTAAATTAGTAAGATTATTTACTTATAGTTATTTCTAAATATTTCAAATATGGTGAAAATAAAAAAAATAAAAATAAAAACGATTAATAAGTGGATTGAGAACTATCGCGAACTCTATTAAAATGAAATAACAAATATATTAACATAATAAAAGCAATTTACAATGACATTAAATCTAAGCTTAAACTAAATAAACTACATGATCTCAGTAGGAGTATCTTTTTGTATTTTTCTCCCAATTTTTTATGTCCAATCGTGGTGTAGGGGAAAAGCACACGACCCGGAGTGTCGAGGATCCGGGTTCGATTCCCGGGGTTGGCATTTTTCTGGTTTTTTTCTGTGTATTCATGTTTCAGTGAGTTTATAAAAAACATAATTTAAATAAACTACAACTTAAAACTAAATTAAATCTAAATAAGGCCCCCGTGGCATAGTGCCCAAAAGGCTGGCAGCGTTGCCTCGCTGAATAGCGATGCTGATTCTTTGAGAGAGGAAACTGCCAGCCCTTTGGTCACAAGTTGCATCAACTAAGCGCTTTTGTAACTCAGAAATAAGCTGAAATGAAATTGAAAAATATAATTAAATAATACTGTACATAATACGACTCTATTAATCTTGTTCTATTGCCGTGTTGCAATTATTTTGCTATGACCTGTCCGAGCTCTGTTGATAAACGTGTTATTGCGACAAGGGACAAAAGTAACAAGCTTATTTTGATGCTGGCCGTACACTATGAACTAAAAGCAATTAATCTGCATACCCGCGACCACACGTGTCTATGCGACAAATGTATGTTTCCATGCAACACCTCCGCCTCCACTGCCACACCAATCAACACGTGTCAGCATGTCACGTAGACCCAACTATTACCACCACCGCTACACTATACGCGTCGCGCGCGCACGCGCTACACGTACTCGTAGAGCCTCTACGTCGTAGCACTCAAGCCGACTTGCAGCGACTTGTGTTAGTCACTAACCTGAGGCCCGAGTACGAATATTCGAAACCTGCGTCACGTAAAATCGAATAGTAAACGTTGTCGAGTTTGTATGACGTTTGGAACAGCGCCCGCCCGTGAGCGTGTTTGGAACTAAAATTTAGTATGAGGTTTCTCGATCTCGATACGATAACTGTAACGTTACGCAGCATTCGTAAAGTCGTGCTCGACCCTCTGGCCCCTATTTCACTAACGTTACAATTGTTAGTTTTCAATGACAATTCGGTGTCAATTGCTGACTTGAAGAACTTTTGTTTTGGTGCGCTTTATATTGGCAGTGAAATATAGATGAAATTGTAATTGTAAACTGACAATTGTAAAGTTAGTGAAATAGAGGCCTGGGGTTAACACTACATCAGACGATTTAAATACGTCAAGTTAACCCGTCTAAATCTGGTCTGTGTAAGTCGGCCTTAGTAACTACAAATCAAAACTTTAATCAATATTATCGCGTGTTGCTATCAAATATTAATTGTACAGTTCTGTTACCAAGTTAAATTGTTGAACCAAGTAACCGTTTCACTTAACTAACTAATGGGTCGACCCTATGTAAAAACTTTTTGGTTAATATGTATAAGTAGGTTACCTTAGATCAATACAATTAATTACGTGATAATGGGTCACGAACAAAAATGAAGTAAGAAATATGGCGCCGTTTTAGTGTCAGTTCACTCTAATAAAATCTTCATCATCTTGTAAAATTATTAATCGAAGGTCTGAGTATAAATTACACATTAATTCCATATCTTTTTAAGGATCCTTGAAACTTTTCTAATTTTTCATAAGCGTTCCCGCAAGTATGTAAGTTCGTCTAAAGATAAAAGACAACAAAAAATTGTTCCCAGTTTTATGAGATAGGGTTCTATACTTACTTCACGTGCGGGCGTTACAGACTTTACAGGCAAAATTGGTGGAGTCCATAGACACCTAGACACAAAGATTAAGATTATACATAGCTGGTAAACCTATCACAACTCTGAAAAAACGTTTTACCTTCGCTTTGTTTCACCTTATTTTCGTTTGTCCGAATGCATTTTTTTCTGACACTGTAAATATTTCAGGATTTATTTCAGGACCATCGTGTAGAAGGAACTTTTAGGTTAGGTTTGTTCTATAAAAATCCTGAAATATTTACAGTTTCAGAAAAAAAAATGTATTCGGACAAACGAAAAACTGGGCAAGAGCATGTCGTGCCATGCCTAGTGTAGCGTTCCGTAACCGTTGCTACAAAAAAATGAAGTACTGATGAAAAGAGCGTATCTTCGTGGCACTTACGTCCTTTTGTTGAGAAGCGCAGTTTTTCGCCAATAACTCAAAAACGGTATATCCGCTCATGTTGCAAATATTTTTAATTGAAAGTATTTATTAAGCGTTACCTTTGTGATTTTTTTCATATTTTTAGGAGCTACGGCTTAGAAGATAAGGGGGAGGGGGGGGGGACCAATTTATGCTACTTTCGGAGCGATCATTTCCGAAAATATTCGCTTAATCAAAAAAGTTGCGTAGAAACCTCAGTGTTTTTAAAAGTGCTGTCGAAATATGTGACACACTTTGATATTTGTTGAAAAAAATAATCGCGGTCTGTTGACCGGGATATTTCCCGTTCTCATTTTTAACCCCCCACGAAAAAGAGGGGTGTTATAAGTTTAACATGTGTATATGTGTATTTTTTATTTATTTATTTATTTATTTATTCACACACATAACAATTATCATTACAGGATAACCCAATGCAATAGTGTCTTTACAATTTAAATTGATAATTATTAATTAATTAATCAATAAAAATCTTACGCCTATGTTAATTACAGCTCAAATTGTCGTCATCAAAGTATTGTCCACTTGTTCCAGATAGCCTGCCCCTGTCCTGCCATGCCGCGCCGGCGCACGTGACGCGCAGTTCCTGGTAGTGTCACGACTCGCTGACGCTGGCGAAGAAAAAAGTCAGAATGGCGGACCCTGACGCGTTCGATGATGAGGTATGGAGTGACTGGAGTCATAGTTGAGATCAGCAGGTCTCATGCTACAGTTAGATGCCTGATGAGGCTTGGCAGATGTCCACCAGCACCTTTTTAGGGTTCCGTTTCTCAAAAGGAAAACTTTGTTGTCCGTCTGTCTGTCTGTCTGTCAAGACCCTTTTTCTCTGGAACGCGTGGAGGTAGCATGCTGAAATTAATACTAAATACTCAAGCTTGCGGTCCCTTGAGCTGTGAAAAATCAATCTTCTAAGTCAACGCAATCAAAAGATACAGTAATTAAAAAGGCCATTTCCATATAAATTGCCGATTTCCAAAAATCTAAAGGGATCCAGATGTCCTAGAAACTTGAAATTTGGTATGAAGGTAGCTCTTATATCACAACCACTCCGAAAAGTCTCAAAATCTGACCCCATGACCCCACACTGCGTACATTTTGCTTAAGAGTAGGGCTCTGCTAACACTGGACTTCTTAAAACACTGGGGAAAAGCGTTAAAATCTTTCTACGGAACCCTCGTGCGCGAGTCCGACTCGCACTTGACCGGTTTTTTTCTTTTTATCGGAGTGGAAACTCGTTACGAGTACCACCAGACCTGGGGAAAGTCTGGTGATTATGTGGGAGTCTCTTCGCCTCCTCCTCTCCGTGAAAGAGTGAAAGGGGAGAAGCATACCCACTAAAACTACTCCGGTGTTGCCCTCCTACCGGGTTGCTAGGTACCGGGGGATCCCTAGGGATCCACCAGCTGTACCCTCTGGGCGCCCCGGCCTTCTTGCCAGGACTCCAGCGATACATGCAATCTTCGATCCAAACCTACAATCCTATTATAGTGTTTTCTATGACTATCAGTAGATGTCGCTACATTACACTTTCAAGAATGCACAATTACTAAAAAGAGAAAATGGCTACGTATTATATTGAAATTACACTGAGAATACGCAAAAGTATTTTCAGTGTAATTTTAATTAGGTCAAACGATCATTCGACCAAACATTAAATTAGGAAAAACAAACCCAGGTTTTCATACGACTAGGAAGGCAAAAGAGCAAGCGTGTCACCTGATGGTAAGCGACCACCACTACCCACAGACACCCGCAACACCGGGGGGTCTGCAGATGCGCTGCCAACCTAGAGAGCAAAGATGAAATCCCTCTTGTGCCCGTAATAACACTGGCATTCTTAACCACCACACAGGAACCCAACAGTGCAAGCACTGCTGCTTAGCGGCAGGACTAGAGAGTAAGATGGTTGTAGCGATCCGGACGGACCCCGCACAAGGTCCTACCACCCGCCTGAGGTCGGTGGAAGTCGGCCTTATAATAATACTCAGTATGAGATATTTGTATTCAACGAGTAAACCAATCCAGCCTATGCATCCAATGCATCCAATCCAGCCAATGCATCCAATCCAACCAATCCAGCTAATCCAGCCAATCCGTACCTGATTGTGTTTGTATTTCATTTAACTTTTGACGGGTCGGCTTTTGTTCGGAGTTATTGTGCATTCGATTGCTCGGCTCAGTGCAGCTGGTTAGCTAGGTTAGCTCAGTTAGTTTGTTCGATGCACTACAATACAGAAACTATAAACTTATTTTAACTAAAATGCCGTTGATGTTGGTTTGTCCTTTTTTGTCACATTGACATTTCCGTTAGTAAGAAGAAGACTTCATTATAACGGACCCTGTATTGCTCGTGTAGGGTACAACCTTGGCTGTCTAAGAGGAACCCAATGACTTAGGCGCAGAAAAAAGCTAGTTCGTACGTAGGGTCAGCGTCAAAAGTACCTCATCACTTTTGTACCTTTTCGCTCTACGGCCAGATACAGCGCGTCATACGTGATTAACAAGTGTGTTATTGCGATGAGGTACAAAAGTGATCAGCGACTTTTGACGCTGACTGTAAGTAGCCGGGTATAGGTTTCACAGAACGTTTTATTTTACGAATGGCAAATAATGAAAAGAGGAAATGTTCCCCTGAAAACTATCCACATTTTCCACATTTTTTACACTTCAATAAAGTCCACGATGTCCGTTGTCATCTGACCCTAAATTGTAGAATGTGCGGTATGACAGGCGTGTCAACTGTCTCATCTGTAATCTAGCTTTAGAGAGGGACGGAGACTTTGCAGGGACTTTGCAATATCGAGGGAATGCCTTCAGAATTCCGATTAGTTAATTCCGAGGTATTGGAACTGGTTTAATGAAGTTTCGAATTTAATTAAAATGTTTGGTTCAATGATAATATTTGATGGTGATGGCACAAGCTTATCTGCGGACAATTTACACTATATTCGCGCTACTATTGAAGCATTTGAATTTCTTTTCATACTTACCACTTCGGTGTAAAAGAAACATGCGACTACCGCCACCTAGGAACGCTTGCTTGCAACACCAGACCCCTATTTCAGCAACTTTACTAGTATACTAGTGGTAGTAGTTTAGTAGTTTTTACTAGTATATTGTAATTATGGTAGGCTTTTTCGATGAATTTATGTATTGTATTGTGTCAGTGAACTTATCCTCTCCACCACTCAAAGGTTGGCTGGTAGAGATCCCTTTGTACTCGAATTTGATTATTGTAACTTGTGTTCTTGTTCTGTTTTTTGTACAATAAAGTGTTTACTTACTGACTTACTTACTTTACTATCGTCAGTTTACAATGACAATTCGAACTACATTTCTTGGCCAATTTGAAGCGCGCTAAAACAAAAGCTCTTCATGTCAGCAACTGACACCGAATTGACATTAAAAACTGACACTTGTAACGTTGGTGAAATACTTAGGGGCCTGGGGTAAGAAACCATAACAAACTACGGATACTCTGACACTTCATATTGGAAGACGTAAGAATTGACATCCAGCTATTTAGACGTGGTATTAACTTCTTCAAAATGACTTCTACCAAATCGCGTATAAGATTCTGACCGAAGGAAGGGTCCTACTAAATGTCTCGCCAGTTCAATCATATCGTACGTGCCGGTAATATCAACGTCGGACGTCGACGATGTTAGAATGTAACGCTTCGAGACTTTCGAAGATTTCTGCATACATACATACATATGAATAATTCAGAGCTATGTCCAGTTGGAGGGAAATTGCGAATTCTGAGTTCGAATCGAGAATCGAAAGCTGGTTTAATCGAGATGGTTTTTAGCTAGATTTCATAAAAATCGGTTCTGCCGTCTGCTAGGCGTGTTCGTGGTGCCATAATTTTAAATAATAGCCTGGAATTGAGCAATTAATTTGCCCGTGTAAGTGCACTTTTATGCAAAGCCAACCCAACCATTTGTCATCAACATGTCACGCACATTTTTAACATGAAACTACCGTGAGATTCAATCGTAGTGAAATAAAGAGATTACTCAGGTATGTTAGTCGAGTATAGTCCGACATATTTCAGACTAATCCGTAGTCCTTCCTCTGGGAGCAGACGCTTCGGCTGTAGCGAAACGAAAAGTGCGCACGGCAGCAGCGCAGTGCTGAAACGTGTGCTCCCAAAGGAAGGACTACGGATTAGTCCGAAACAGTAGGGCTATACTCGACTGACATAAGCGAGTGATCTGTTTTTTTAACTGTCACGCAGACCTTTCCATTACTCTTACATCAACGACAAAAAAACGTCTCGATTGCGTTTGCTTTTACGCCTGAATTACTAGGGGCAAATTGGCAGCGCCACTAGTGGCACGTATCGACAACAAACTGTTCTCATACTATTTGACGCCCGTAACGCAAACGCGTCCGAGACTTAATTTTGGTCCGCGATTACACTTGAGGCTCTGTACACAACATATCGCTGCGATAAACCGCGATAAACGCACAATGGTGGGCGACAGTGATACAGATAATAGTTGAGCTGTGTGCCCACTGGACCAATTAGGGTAGCGGGGCGTGTTTGCGTCGCGGGGCGGCAGTGACAGCGGGAAAATTCAAGGCTCATTCCGAGAGCGATTTTAGGGTGGGGTGTGAGAGAGTTGGACAAACAATAAATAATTGGGTTCTAGCTACTTCATCATCATCACCAAGTTAGCCAAAAGACGTCCACTGCTGGACAAAGGCCTCCCCCATGGGACATTAGGACACACAACATAGGCTCTTCACTCAGACCGGTCTTGTACTTTCCGTATCCACTTCGATCCCGCGATCTTTACCAGTAGCTCCATCTTGTTGAAGGCCTACCGGACAGCTCGTCTCCCGGTCCGCCGACGCCATTCGAGAACCTCTAACTATTTCTTGAAAATCATTAATGTAATAATAATAATAACCAGGTATATCGTTTTAAAGACGGTTGCGACGGCTGGGTCACGTGCAAAGAACGGAGCTTCCTTGCTTAAAGCGAATAATGAACTCTCCTGAGTGAATTATAGCCCATGTATATAGAAAGTGCAGGTGATATAATTATCCTAAAGCGCTTAGTTGATGCAACTTGTGACCAAAGGGCTGGCAGTTTTCTCTCTCAAAGAATCAGCATCGCTATTCAGCTTTTGGGCACTATGCCACGGGGGCCTTATTTAGATTTAATTTAGTTTTAAGTTGTAGTTTATTTAGTTTAAGCTTAGATTTAATGTCATTGTAAATTGCTTTTATAATTATCCTGTTCCCTTCACTTCTCAGAAGCCTATTCCCAAACCCGCCATCACTGAATCCCCACCTAATGTCGTACTCAAGCGAAAAAGAAAGAAGCGGCGCAAATGTACTACTTGTTTGTTCGAGCTCTTTGACAATAAAACGTGATTTGTGAGATGTTTTTACTTAGCTTTACATAGTCTTATGTTCTCGCTTTCCTTATCAAAAGAAGTGGTTACAAATGGTGGTAGCTACGTCACAAAATTGTAGTTCTACTTCACCAACAGTTTTTGTTCTATGATCACTTTACATTTACTAAGTAGTTTTTATTTAGCATCTAGATGGCATCAAGTCAGGTTTTGTATTTTGTTTCGGGGCCCATTGAAAAACTGCGCTACCGCTTTCAGCAAGGTCATTTTACGTGCAATCTTGGAGCAATAATTGTCTGTCAACAGTGATGGATCAATCTGTAGCAATTATTGGAGGAATCTGGAGCAATCTGGAGAAAAATATTAGGTGTACACAGCATTTTCGCTCTTCCTTCATCATCCGTACGGCTAAGGGGTGGAATTCCCTGCCTGCTTCTGTGTTCCCTTAACGCTATAATCTAGCCGTTTTCAAGTCTAGGGTGAATGGGCATTTGCTAGGCAAGCGTGCTCCATTGTAGACATCTTCGCTTACCATGAGACGTGATTGCGTTTGCGCAAGCCTATTGTGTATAAAAAAGGCAGTATTATATTTAGTTGCTCCATATTATTCCTCTGAAGTTGCTAACATGAATTGCCACTTTTATTCAAATGAATTGCTACTGTAGGAGCGTATTCCCTACTTGCTCTTGATATTCTCGTTCCATACGATGGGGCGCCATTCAGACCAACATTGTGGTAATTAGTGGTATTTCGCTTTGAGTGGTAATTTGCTTGGCGTAGTCGTGACGTCACGTCATAAGATATATTGCCCGAAATTTTGTAATTTCACTTGGCCGTCTAAACGCACTTTTACACTGTATCTATCTGTGTATCTGTTAAATTAGAATTTTGTGTAATTTGTTCCTACGATCCCTCTTTAAATGCAAATTTCGTTGCCTAGATTCTATGAGGAGACGCACCTTGTTCACCAAAACCCAAATCGCCTATATTATTAGGCACTGATATAGAAGTTAGAAGTATTTCACTGTGGCTCCGTATTTCATCCAAAAATACGTAGAAATACGTGAAGAATATTTAAGTGTAAACCTCAAAGGCGCCCGGTTATTTGCATACGTCAACACACTGTCCGTGATTTCGCGCCAAATCGACCTTTGCCGATTCGATTTGAGCGAGGTTTGAGAATGTCAACATCTCCCAGCTTATTGTTTTAGTGTAAATTGGGGATTTATTTGTTTGATGGAGGGAGCAACATATTGTACATATGTAGGTACATAACAGGGGTTGAAGGTATTCTCCAGCTTTTCAAGTTAAAGCAAATATTTATTCATAAGTTACATGGTATGATAGCCGTGATAGACTAGTGGTTTGACCTATGGCCTTTCAAGCAGAGGGTCGTGGGTTCAAACCTCGGCTCACACCTCTGAGTTTTTCGGAATTTATGTGCGAAATTACATTTGTAATTAATCATGAGCTTTTCGGTGAAGGAAAACATCGTGACGTTGTGTGTGAACTCCCAATCGGATTTGGAACTCCCAATCCGCACTGGGCCCGCCAAGCCCTCTCATTCTGTAACGAGGCCTGTGCCCAGCAGTGGGACGTATATAGGCTGATGATGATGAAGTTGCATGATACAACGGACGGTTCTTCTTGATTATGACTGACGTACACCTCGTGTCAAGGCGTGTGGTTTGTGGTGTTCGTAAATTATTGAAATCTAGTTAGTCTATAGATTTCGTATAAAATGTTTTATTTTTTACTATAAACTGACCAGTGATTGACCCCTATCTCACTTGATGGATTATCTCTTTAGCAGTTCGCATTAGGAAAGATGAAACAAACCGTCTCGTGCGGGCCAATGGAATGCCAACAACGTGTGGGTGAAGACGCTCCCCCCGCCTGGAAGTCCCAATCATTTCTTAAAATACAGAAAAAAAATTACCTAATTTCTGATGCTAAAATGTAGGTACCTACTTATAGTTATAGTGAGAAAGCTTTCCTCCGTCAAAATGTTTATGACATTTTCATAACATTGAATTTTTGCCTGGCCCTGTTTTTCTACTATGTCTATACTTAACATATTAAATTAATAGAATGTGTAATTTTATTCTTCTCTGATACAAAGTTTTAAATATAACGCCTACTCGTACATTAGTTGGGCATCCCGTAAATCCACCGGAACCCAAACGGCGTGGAAAGTATCGAATTGCCGAAGTTTTACCTCAAACGCCCGCCATCGTGATAATAGCTGTTAAACGACTGTTGTACTGAACTGCCTCATATGCGTTGTTGTGTGCTTTAGATGCCAACTTGCACATTAAAACCTACAAGAAACTTCCTTAATTACGTACACGAACGTACACGGTTTCAGAATCGCTCCATACCTATGTACTTGTAGTCTACGAGTATTTGTAGTCAAAATCCAGAAGACGAAAATGACAGCTTTTGAAAAATTTATTGAATCAGGCGTTACTTTGCGGAGGTCCATATTTATGAACTAAAAAACAATTACTTTGCTCACCCGCGACCACTAATGACAAATAGTTATATCTGTGCGGCAAATGTATGTTTCCATGCAACACCTCCGCCTCCACTGCTACACGAATCAACACATGCCACACAGACCCAACTATCACCACCACCACTATACTAAACGCTGACGCGTTTCGGCACTCACAAGTCGCACCATTTTTAGAAGAAGGAAATTAAGTCATTATGACTTATGTTTGTCTTCCTCTTACCACTTACCTGCGTATTTACAGGTTCTTTTTAACCCCCGACGAAAAAGAGGGGTGTTATAAATTTGACATGTGTATCTGTATATCTGTGGCGTCATAGCTCCCAAACGGGTAGACCGATTTCGATGCGGTTTTTTTAATCGAAAGCTAGCTTAATCGAGATGGTTCTTAGCTAAGTTTCATTAAAATCGGTTTACCCGTTTTTGAAATATTGAACTTTGAGCTGAAAATATCGGGGGTTTTTTAACTTTTCTAAGTTGGTTGTATATCTTTAAGAACTGTCACTTAAAGGTATGATCCACAATCGAGCTTTACCGACTTGTCCATTCAAGAGCGGTAAAGCTAGCGCGTTGATCCACCATTTAGCAGGGATATGAAATTTCGGATATGGATACGAATACGGATATAGAAATAATACCGGTTTCGGATATGACATTATTTCGGATTATCCGGTAGTTTCGGATAGTTTCGAGTGTTTCGACACTTTCGATTACGGATATAGGACTTTAGAAAGAAACGTAAAAGCAAAACAACACAAGGTAATGATTTCACTTTATTTCTAACTGACTTCAAAAAAGGAGGTGTTCAGTTCGTTAGAATATTTTTTTAAGTTGCAATTTTTTACAACAATCATAAACAAATGCAAGTGTCGCGTGCAGCTAGTACCTATATCGTCTCAGCCGAGCAGAAAATCCTGTCATAACGTAAGACACGTTATGACATTTAGACTGCGCCCCTATCCGAAATGATCCGAAACTTATTTGGGATTCGGTTACGATTACGGATAATTTTTTTTCGGATGTCAGATAGTTTTGGTTATAGTGAAATAAACGGATCACTCACGTATGTCAGTCGAGTATAGCACTATGTTTGAGTCTCACGGTAGTTTTGGTTAGCTTTAACATTTTGGATCCAACGCCCTGTTCCGCGTACCTATTGACACAAGTATTCAATCCCGCCATGACAAATTGTTCTCCAACTTCCCTAGCGATACGACACAGCAACTACTTAATGAACGATTCTGAACCAGAGCGCTAATAGAATTCCGCAGTACACGGAACTGCCCGCAATATCGACGGTATGCTAATGCCCGGGTCCCGGTTTGAATGCCGAGTAGTGCCTTCACGGAGACCGCAGTGTGACTACGGCAACCTTAGGGCAATGGACAGACACTTCCAAGGTATATATGCACTGTATAAATGCGTATGATTAACGACAATTTGGTGTCAATTGCTGACTAGAAAAGCTTTTGTTTTAGCGCGGTTCATACGGTTCATTCGAATTGTCATGACAAACCGTCAATTGTAAAGTTGGTGAAATAGGGGCCAGGTTAAAGACCATTTAAGCATTATGCGGAGGCTCTAAACGCAGCAGATACTGTGAACTCGGTAACAATTTCAGTTTTGCAGCGTTTGGTGTGGAGACGCTTGGCCCGTGAGCACCTGACGCACTCAATTTTATTAAATACTTAAAAAATATATATTAAAAAGGGCTGGCGCGTTCCTCAGCCAACGTATGGGAAAAAAAAAATAAATGAAAATAATCGATTTATTGATTATTTTTATTTTTATGAAACATTCATAGAATGAAATTCAACATACAATGACAATGCAAAGAAAAATTCGTTAAGCAGCTGGACTTGAACCAGCAACCTCGGTAATCCGTACCACGCTCCACCAATTAAGCTATACTTAACGTTGGTGTACCTAACGAATTTTTCAATGCCTTGTGTCATATTTTATTTGGAAGATCTCTCCTCAGAGCCATCTATGAGTAGCTTAATCAAGCGGCTCACCCACTACGGAACTTCTACAGTTACGCATTAGTGGCAAGAGATGGAGCTATTTTCTGAATCAATGAAAATAATCGATTTATTGATTATTTTTGTTTTTATTTTTATGAAACATTCATAAAAATGAGCCGCTGAGCCGCCGCTGAATGGTGGGTGAGCCGCTTGATTAAGCTACTCATAGATGGCGCTGAGGAGAGATCTTCCAAATAAAATATGACACAAGGCATTGAAAAATTCGTTAGGTACACCAACGTTAAGTATAGCTTGGTGGAGCGTGGTACGGATTACCGAGGTTGCTGGTTCAAGTCCAGCTGCTTAACGAATTTTTCTTTGCATTGTCATTGTATGTTGAATTTCATTCTATGAATGTTTCATAAAAATAAAAACAAAAATAATCAGTAAATCGATTATTTTCATTGATTCAGAAAATAGCTCCATCTCTTGCCACTAATGCGTAACTGTAGAAGTTCCGTAGTGGGTGAGCCGCTTGATTAAGCTACTCATAGATGGCTCTGAGGAGAGATCTTCCAAATAAAATATGACACAAGGCATTGAAAAATTCGTTAGGTACACCAACGTTAAGTATAGCTTAATTGGTGGAGCGTGGTACGGATTACCGAGGTTGCTGGTTCAAGTCCAGCTGCTTAACGAATTTTTCTTTGCATTGTCATTGTATGTTGCATGGGAAAAAGTCAACGCCGCCAGCCTTTTGGGCACCCTGCTCCGAGGTAGCGGCCTCGTGGACGTTTCCATTTTAGGTTTTAGTTTTATTAATGTTATTATTTATGCATCTTGTAACGTCAATAAAGAACTTGCTCCTACTCAACCACATGTGAATGTATTAGACCAATGCATAAAGGGATATTGACCGCGATTACTTCACTTGGGATTGGATGAGCTCCCGATATTTCGACGCAGTTACATGCAGCATGATCACGGGTAAACGTGAATGTATGTCTTCATGCAGTGTTATCAACTCCACCACTGCCATACGAATAAACACATCTCCACATAACTAGAATCAACTATCACCACCACCACATCATACGCTGGTGCGTTTCAAGCTTGCTATGAGCTCATGCATAATATAAAACACCCTATGAGAGTTCTCAGCGAGTCACTTTTCGAGTGACCTCGAACTTTGGCTTCCAAGGTGACCTATTGGCTATAGCTTTAGATACTTGTTCAGCTTAGTTTTTTAAAGGTTCTGACAACATTTGTAGTTAGTGTTGTATCTTTAAATTATGTACAAATGCTATTTATTTTATTGAACATTGGTAGCTAAGCAGTAGTTGTCGCTAAGTCGTCCTAAATTTTGTTTTCACTAAGCAAACATCCGATCAATACTTCCGTACGCTTTACTCCTTCCGTTCCATGTATCGAAACGTCTAAGCAGAAAACTCTTTTAAATAATAAATCCCCTAAGTACTTTGCCGATTGACGCGTAAAAAGACCACAGTATTCGAGTTCTTTGAAAAGGCACGAAAGCTCTGACTTGGGTCGTTACCCCCTAGCGTGAAAACATTTTCACAAATTAATTGATATTTCAAGTCCGATAAGTGAAATAACGGTAATTACGTACTCGAGTAATCGTTTGTCGAGTTCACCCTGTTTTAGTAAAGAGACATTGATTTATGGAACTCCTTAGGTGTGCTGCTCGCCTGGTAATGGATAAGAGTAATTAGTTCGCGTTGTAGACTTTTTACTTGCTGGTAAATAAACGCAATTTATGGCTTTCCGACTATAACAATAAAAAGAAAAGAATTTGAAATCAAACAGCAATATATTGACAATTCGATACACAACGACTGCTCTGGAGATGCTGTAGTGGGTACAGTCACATAAAGGCCTCGAAAATATAGCTTGCGCAATGAATAAAATTTTTGAAACTTCTGTTATTCTTACGATGCTTAGTTGATAAATTCAACCTTTGTTCTTTCTTTGTTTCACAATCGTTGCAGTAGTGTGAGGAAAATTGTCAAATCGTGTCGCAAATTCGCTCCCCATTTTTCTTCTGTCAAAAATGATAAGAAACAAAACTGAAGATACGATAAGATTTACAAGAAATCTTGCTGTATCCAATGTAAAATTCAGTTTGCGCTCCCTCTACAGTTGTCACGAGCTGTTGTTACTTGTTAATAGTTAGCTTGTAATCCAAATATAAATGTGGCGTTCAAACTGTCGTAGAACTGAACAGAGTATACTTAACAACTCTTTTTGGCCAGTTGACAAGCAGATCTACGCATGGTGCGGTTCAACCATTTCCTTCTCTGGACCTTGTTAATCGGTTTCCGAGGATAAAGCTCATTAGGAAACTCATCTTCATAATGCGTTTCAACGTGTTTTTCAGGTAGTGTGATATCTGCATAAAGTTTTCCCATCGCAAACTTCGAACTCATGGTGCTAACCGTGGACACCCTCGATGCTCTCTTAGCCATGACCATTGAGGACGCAGATGTGCTTCGAGAGCCACGTCTCTCCTTTATTATTTTGAGCATAGCATCGAACAAATCCCGCTGTGTACCAAGGATCCCCAATGTGATGTTTGAATCTTGAAGCTGGTCTTCGGGCAGAATCAACATGTATTCTAAGTATTTTAGGCGAGGACATAAATTGCGTTGCTTCAGAACTGCAAGCCCGAATAAGCGAGTATCAAGAACCCGACTGTCACGGTGGCAGAACACTTCGTTCATTAGAGGCGACAGGATTCGGAGCATCGCGATATTTTCCAAGCACTCTCCCATCACTATCGAACGATCCTCAGGAGTCATAGCAGCCTGGTAGTGGTACTTGTGTTTAGCAAAATTAAACTGGTCAGATTTGAACAAACGGTTCATTTCTACCTCGATCTCCACCAAAGATACTCTACCGAGCGTTATCCATACAACTTGGGTACAAATTCGTAACATCTTTTCAAACAATACTGCAGCTTTAGCAGACAATGAATGCATCTTTTTAGCTCCCATATGATGGTATGTTTGGAAGTCTTCGCCGCCCATTGTGATGGAGCTGTATTCTTTAGCCACGATGAGTCTAAGATCTTCAAGGTTCTCACGGAATTCGTTTACTATTCTTTCACTGTTCGTTGTCTTGATCTTGGCGTCCAACGCACGGTGGTTTAGTTCGTCTGTAATTTGGAGGTAGTATTGGCAGTAGAAGATGAGAGCTCTCAAAAACCTGTCCATAGCTGGCTTGTGGAATATGTGTACGATGTCGACAGTGACTATAGCTGACGGTGCCGTGAACAGAGTGACGTCCTTGACATCCTGGAGTGTTACAATATCACCCTCTTTTGTTTTTCTCTGGAAGCGCTTTTGGAATCTGAGCTGTTCGAATAAATCGGGTTCGTCGTTGAATTGTAATATTCCTGCTATTTTCGCTGGAGGTATAGTTTCGTTGGAGACGCCCTGCGACACGAAGTTTTTCCTAAATTCTAGCTTGCAGTTTTGCTCGTCCCAGACCCAATACCCGTCTTCATATGGGCTCACTCGGACTTCATCATCATCACCGTCAACATCATTCATAATTTAAACAGCAACGCTTACGCCAATCATTCCCTAACTGACACTTATAATATGAGAAATAAACGTATTACATACAAAAAGTAAAATCCAAAAATATAAATAAAAGTAAAAAACATAAATAAAATAAATAATGAACAATGTCACGTATAAAAACTACATGACACGGACGTCTGATTTTTTTAAATCAGGCTGGCTTAAGGCTTAAGTCGTGCTTGTATTCCTGAACCACTAACACAAAGGAGGTTTAAAAACAGCCCAATATCATTTTAGTTTTGAATGAATGTTCGAATAGCAGACTAATGCATCATATGATATGTCTTGTATACATATACAGGTGACTGCGGGGTCGTGTAGCAACAAAGTTAAATTAGACTTGCCTATTAATTAGAAATTTAACGCTATACCTAGATTAGAATCGAAACTATTGCGTCTCAGTCTGTTTAGAATCAATGCCTCGCAGTCAGGTTTGAAGAATAATTAATATGATTATGAAGTTATCCCTCTCTAACTTACATTATAATGAAAATTGATATTGTAGCAAGTATACCTACCACTAACCCCAGAAATATATCGGGATAGAAGGAAACACTTTGCGTAGGTTTTTTGACGTCACGAGTATGAAGTGAGGAAATAAGTACCCATACAATGACAATGCAAAGAAAAATCCGTTAAGCAGCTCGACACCTGGAGCTGGTCCAGCTGCTTAACGGATTTTTCTTTGCATTGTCATTGTATGTTGAATTTATACAATGTAGTGGAAGTGGTGGCATGTTGAGCGGTTGTTGTTGTGCTTCGTAAATGGCCTCGTGGAGAGTGCCGAAACGCGTCAGCGTTTAGTATAGTGGTGGTGGTGATAGTTGGGTCTGTGTGGCATGTGTTGATTCGTGTAGCAGTGGAGGCGGAGGTGTTGCATGGAAACATACATTTGCCGCACAGATATAACTATTTGTCATTAGTGGTCGCGGGTGAGCAAAGTAATTGTTTTTTAGTTCATAAATATGGACCTCCGCAAAGTAACGCCTGATTCAATAAATTATCTGTAGCTGTCTTTTTGTATTTTTATTTCGTTACACATTTTTAGTAGGTATAAAATCAGAAAAGACTACAATTCAGGTTTTTACTTTTCAGTTCTGCCAAATTAAGGGTTAACAGCTTAAACTTTCTTTGCGTTAATTTTTGAGCAACAAGGTATTTTGTTTTTAAGACCTGACGTCGCACGCGGAACGCGGTCGGGATTTGGTACGTGTAATGAGGTTCTCAGCCCTCGTTTTCGGCACTCTCTTTCCTTCTATCCCAATATAGTTCTGTGCCGCTAACTGGGAAGCTCATAATATATTCGATTGAACGGGTGTCAGTATTACAACTACGGCCGAAGTTTAGCCAACTTCTGAATATTAATTAATTTCATCTAAACTTGTGTAACTTTCCTTTTAGCCAAGTGGTAGCTTCCAGCACTTAATTTATCCATGTTTTTTTTAATAATTTGCTAAAATTTAGGACTGACTCGGCCCTTTGTGAATAAACGAAGTCGAAAATAGAAATTTACTTAAAAACAAAGATTTTAGTTAAGTAAATATTTTTCGTTGAAAACTGTTGTTTGTGTTCTTATTCTACACATTGCTAGCTGTAGCCTGCTACTTCGTAGGCATCCCTCGGGAACATTGCACTTTCCCTGAGTGAAAAGTTGTCAATTTTAATCAGGGATAAAGATTCCTAGTCAAAAAATATTAGTAAAAAAATACGACGAATCCAACAACTCCTTGAAAAATTCAACTTGGCAGTATTTCCATGTAGCAATCTTTTATAAACTACCAGGACCGCAGTGCTCGTAAAGAGATTCCATCACGAAAATTGTTTCTTCCACGCAAATACGCACACATCGACATGACCTCGAGACTCGGGATCGGGAGCTCGGCGGGAGTCTGTAGCTTG
Source organism: Clepsis dumicolana (assembly GCA_963691665.1). Lineage (NCBI taxonomy): Eukaryota > Metazoa > Arthropoda > Insecta > Lepidoptera > Tortricidae > Clepsis > Clepsis dumicolana. The sequence goes on from OY829526.1 coordinate 4,077,291, forward strand.
TGATAAATATGGCACTAAGTTATTCCGCATATCGCAAAAGTTGAACAACAAAGTTCATAATAAGGTAACATAAATAACACGTGGAATAATAGCGGTGTCTTTGTTACTCTTGTATTACTTCGGGGACAATTCTCGTCGAGTCTTTGTTCTTTTGGCTGTGGCTCTTCAAAAACAAAAGGCGATCTTGTTTACCGGCCGGGCAAGTGGTTTCGACTTCTACCAGGCCACTTTTACCAGCATAAATAAAAATGTTTTAGCTGAGGATTTCAATTTTTTTTACGCCTTTTTGCTATGCATGGCAGTACTATGGAGAGGTATGGTAGATTGGTAGTGTAGTACTTATATTGTGCGGTGTGCTCGTACCTTATTATGTTCTTTCGTGCGGAAGTGGAAGAAATGTGACTTTTGCTTGACATCTCCATTCCTTTTCTGCTCTAAGAGCACAGGCCATATACTTTATACAAGTAGCGAGTAGTAGTTTACCTTAAATTTATGATTTTTTTTTTCTTTTTAAAGTTCCCAAAAACTGAATCGACAAAAAATCCATATAATTATCGAACCTGCATACAAATGTATACGAGAATCTGTTGATAAATGCAAACTGTAGATGAGAACAGCCAGCCGCACAGCCGGACATACGAAAGCATTTTGCCCGAGCTAAGACAGTAAAGGCGAAACATATGTAAGTACATATTTCATGGAGTGTTTTCCATTTTAGAGCGTTTTCGTCTCGCCCGACGCCGGACGTATGTTTCACTGTCGTAGTCTTACATTCCGAGTCGCAAATACTATGTCTTGCTGTCCGACCTCTCTGTTGGAATGGGTCGTCATTTGAAATATAGCTTTGCCGGTTCATTTTCCGAGGCAAATATTCAAAATTATTGAACGTTTTCACAATAAGTGTCGTAACGTGTTTCCTTTGAATGTCAATAAACAGTCGAAGAAACTGATTCGCGTACAGTCGGTGCCCTATCATAAGTATCCACTTTTTTGTACAGTTAGTATGGAAAAGCGAATACTTATGTTAGGGAACCACCGTAGAACTCTTTCGCATGTGACAATGTGATGTGCTATTCATTGACTTACCATACGTCCGCCTAAGAAATTACCTATTAGTTGATCATGGAAAGGTTCCATAGGACTGTACATTTGATTGGGAAAAGGTTCCACGATGGCCTACAAATTGCTACTAGGCCTAAGTATTCGACTCGAAAAACGAAAAATTATACTAGTAACGTGGAGTTGTCTTGAACATAATAAGACAGTAAAAATTGGAAACCTTGAAATCTTTGCCGAAGACAAATCAAGGGTTGCTTCAGTATATTGAAACGTGCTCACTTTTCCCATCATTTATTTACAATTCGTTACAGTATCCCTAGTTATAATCCAACTGATTTTGAAACGCTGGCGGCATCAGTAACGGCGAATTCCCGAACTTGTGTATCCACTCCTGCCTCTTCATCGCCAGAGTATCGGGGTCCATAGTCGTACTAGTCTTTGCTCTTGCCAGGTTTTGTAAATAAGATTCATACAAGCTCATTCTAGGTATCACAGAATTATCCTCAGCAGGTTCTAAGGGGACGTTTATAGGGTCAAAAGGCAACGTTAGTAAGAACTTTCTGGGATCCTGGTACATATTTCTCGGTTCCAACGTGGCTTCTGTCATATTTGCCACGGCTTTTGTTGCTAAGCCTGGTGTAGACATCTGTATGGTGGTTGGACGGTTGTCTTCATCCCATATGACTGAGTCTAACCATCGGGAGAAGCTGGAGACTTTGGGGAAGGCATGGGATCTGGAGTAGAGGGCGCATTTATGGAGGAACGAGGATATTGCGATGAGTGTATTGTTCTGGATAACAGCGCCTCCGTCGTCTTTCTGTAAAAAAAGTACTCCTTAGCTATCATGCACGCATGGTAGATTTCTCTCTGGTTATCTTAAATAAAAAACAACATAATTCCCACACTATTCTGATGCTAATTCTATCTCAAAACTGTATTTATTAATATGAAGCCACTCTGTTAATTCCCCTGAATCCCATTTAAAGTATCATCAATCATCATTTAAGGGATGGTTACTATGTTTTGTTTTATTTATATCAACAAAACGTTAAAGCTAATTGGTTAGAATGTTTATGTTAATAGCGTACCGTACAGAGTTTCAGTAACAGAACAACTTTAATGTAGCAGCAGTAGGTAAAGATATCCGTTCCAGTCTTCCAGTAGAAAAAAACATATAGTAAGTTGGTTGTGAAAGATATAAGTTATGCGGAAAGAAAGTGTAAGAACAAAATATCTTACTTATAAGTCGGAATACTTTAGCAGACTCACAGTCTTGAGTGATTTGTAATGTTTAAGTCGCTTGATGTTTGTATCAGTTACTTATTGTACCGGCAGCAAAAAATACCTGTTTAGTTTTCACTATATTGTATCTTAATAGAGAAAAACTGATGCGTCTTTTCCTCAAAATTTTCTTTGATAAAAGCCTTGTCGTGACCTAAGAATACTATACAACAAATAAAAACTTTCCTAAGTTATTTTGGTATGAGTTTAGGAAAGTAACAAATTTTGACATGAGGGTCGAGCAAAATACGTGGCTTGTGCCATACCTACGTGTATACCGCGCCCTCCCCGCACTAAAATTTGTAGAAAAAATGTAAAGCACAGATAAGCGAAAGACAACTCCAGTCCTAATTGCTTTATGCCCGTGGGTTGGAGTACGTTTAGCATTGATTGGTTTTTAATCGCGTGAGTGGTTGCAGAGACAATTTCATTCAATGTAGTTTAGCTGTAGGATTGTCATTTAGTCAATACTAAATAAAGAAAGTTTATTTTCATTCCAGTCCGTTCTGATAAATTCGTTTCCAAAACGCGCCAGTGCCTTTCTTTCCAAAATTTCAAACCATTTCGACCACTAACTTAGCGTAATTATCGAGGAAGCTAGTCTCTATGGGAGTCCTTTTCTAAACAAGGTGGTATGACCGAGACAAACGGAGCGAGAAATGAGCAAACATAAGTCTTCCCTAGCTCTTAGTCTAACTTTGTGTACACACGTTTTTGTGACAACAACTTTGCCCCGTCACTCTCACGGGAATTAGTTCGGTCTTTCACTGAACGGAGTCGGACAAATTTAATACGGGCATTCGAACCGGTCTAATAGCTCTACTTTTTCGGAGAAATTATAGAAAAGTTTTTCTCTTTCTAAATACACTTCAGTAATCTTTGGCACCAGTCCTAGCAAAGTGCGCGTATGTTTTTAAATCTTAACATATTTTCTTTTCTTAAGCTACTCGTATATTCTTGCTGCGAGTTTTAAAGGAAATTCCTGGATTCGAATTTCGCTGAAATCTTTAACTAGTGCGCTTTAAATTGCTATTAGATTTCGGTAACTTTTGCGTATTAAACTTGTACAATGTGGAATGGTAATACTGCTTGTCGTTTTTTTTCTGACATTGTTAATGTTTTTATTTTTAGTACAATTACTTTTTTCGCTGACTGTGCTTCTGTCGTCCACTATACCTATGTACATATCCATACCAAACAAGTGTTTAACTAGCCAGATTTGACCTAAACAAACATACACACAATATTGCAAGTTAAATTAAATTCTAGTCGTTCAAAATTTAATTATATTAAATTTGAAGGTGCCAACTATTGGGACAGTGTCGGACACTGGGTTCTTACCTGTAACGTCCAGCGAGTACCAGGACAGCATAAATGACAAGAGACTTACCCTGCAGAAGTGACGGTTGGGGTCTTGCACGCCGCCCATGCAGATGTAGTGGCCGGGCAACAGCTTGGTGTACGATTCGCAGATAGTGGCTTCAATCACGGGAGCGTTTACGAGTCGCATGTGCTGGAATAATACGACTTTATTTACTACTAGCTTTTGCGGGGAGTTTACACTTTTCCCAGATGAAATATAGCACATGTCCTTTATAGACAGGGTAGCTTTCTATAAGCGAAAGAATTTTTTAAATCGATTCAGCAGCTCTGGTGCACTTGGAATCTCTGAAGTACGCGCCCCCCTACAAACAAACAATCGAAGTTTACCTCTGTATCATTTTAGTAGAGACATGCGACTTATAAAGTTGTAAAATTTGCTCTAATGTAGCATCGCTCGGATGATAGTGTCACTTTTCAGTACTAAATAAAAACTAAATTTGACATTTCATCGCTGTCACATAACAAACTAATACTCAGTTCTTTGGCGCCGATGCCCGCGCCGAGTAGCCGAAAAGCCTCTTATGGCTATCTGTTCGGGCACACCTTGATGAGGACCACGAATAGTTCCAGAATAGACATTCCTATAAACTTTTACTATGAACGCCCCGACGCTAGTGACCCGTTTATTATATTCCAATCTGCATACGCATTTTCGGATACATATCGCTGTCAGGGTGGGCGATAATGCCGATAATCCTGCAGTGCAGTGACGGATTGTTCCCCGAGGTTTTACGGTATAAGCCAGTATTGATTTTGAAACTGATGCATTAACAGTGTTAGGCTAATGGCAAAGGGGAAACCGCAGTGCATCGCACGCCATGCATGCAAACCTTAGGCGACAGTCGACCCACGTACGCTTCATGTTAGCTAACAGCTTAGTTCGCTATGATTAGGTACTAAGAAACTTGTATACTTAACTGAGGCGTGCTCAGTAGAATTTCAATATACAGTGAAAGTATAAAAGAGTTTGTCAACTCTATTGCCGAGTCTCTGCAATAGACGCCAGAGACCCAAGCACGAATACGAGGAAATATTCAAATTCGAATCGGGCCAACGGCACTCGCACTGACCGAACGAAATGCGATGGGGGTGCTGTTGCTTCACGCCGATTTTCTGCGAGAGGGTCGTACTTCCCCGGACGAGCTGGCCCATTCGTGCGGCAGCAAATAAATAAATAAAAATTTTATTTTTACGGTTTTCCCGTGAATATCAATTTTATTTTTTATAAACTCACTGAAACATGAATACACAGAAAAAAACCAGAAAAATGCCAACCCCGGGAACCGAACCCGGATCCTCGACACTCCGGGTCGTGTGCTTTTCCCCTACACCATGATTGGACATAGAGGAAAGGCCGAATTTTTGCCATGTATTCAAATCTCAGCTAGTTTTTTTTTTTTTTTTTTGAGAAAAAAAATACAAAAAGATACTCCTACTGAGATCATGAATTGATTGCTTTAGTGCGCCATCTCGTTGAGCCTGGGTAAACTGATAAGTTTCGAAAGGGTGCGTTGTTTTCGGTTTACGAAGTAATCGCATAGATGGCGCTAGTCACTGCAAAAAGTGATAAAAAAAAAAACAAGCTGAGATTTGAATACATGGAAAAAATTCGGCCTTTCCTCTATGTCCTATCGTGGTGTAGGGGAAAAGCACACGACCCGGAGTGTCGAGGATCCGGGTTCGATTCCCGGGGTTGGCATTTTTCTGGTTTTTTTCTGTGTATTCATGTTTCAGTGAGTTTATAAAAAATATAATTGATATTCACGGGAAAACCGTAAAAATAAAAATTGGGAGAAAAAAAAAAATACAAAAAAATACTCCTACTGAGATCGTAAAATAATCCTCTAAAATAATGATAAATAAATTAAATTAAATAAAATGTGTTTATTTCGGACAACAGAAACTAAAGCCTAAAGTTTTATGGCCTAGCACTAAGCAGCAGAAATATGAAGTCGGTGCTTCATTCAAAGAATATTCCGCTATTAGTGCTAGGCCATAAAACTTTAGTTTCTGTTGTCCGTTACGTTTTTTTTCTAAGGTTTTTTTTTGAAGGCGGTTTTACTTTTTATTTACCAACCCACAGATTCACAGAAAGACATTATAACAATAGGTACAGTAGCAATGGCAACAGTATGGTTATCCCACTACTAAAACTGTTTTGTAAGAATTGTAAGGTTGGTGAAATAGGGCCCGGCCAGAGGACGGGCGCGCCTTGCTAGCTTTAAATTTAAGAGGGGCTCAAAATTCAATAGCTTTCACCCGCTTTTAACCCGCCTAGGTATTACAAACGGTACGTTTGGATTAAGTTTGAAGTGGTCCCCGGAGGCAGCTTGGTAGTTGTGACTGATTTATCTGCCCCTGGCGCCTCCAGCCTTGACAAGAGAATGTACGCGTCGGTCAACTTGTAGGTGTTTGAAGGTGTCTATAAACTCTCGTCATGTCTTTTTACCGTCATTTTAATTATACCGCTCATAGATGGAAATGGTGATTTGCGATTGCAGCCGTACGCACGTTTGACAATAAGTCTATTGAACAAAAGACTTAGCGACAGTTGAAACGGTTTTGACGGTGACAGGATGATGAGGGATGTGTTGTTAAAATATGCACAGCTTTATTAAGAGCCAAAAAGCAAGCGATTGTAATGTAACCATTGAGCTGTACGCTTTTAAAAGGGCATTTAGCATGTATTTCGCCCCACTACAAAACGCATTATTATTCGATTTTATGATAACGACGTAGACGCAATACCTATTTATGATCATACTATGAACACCGCACGTTACTGAACCGATATTAAAAAGTGTGAAACCATAAACACGAAAAGATGACTCATTAATATAATAAACATCGGGATATGCCCTTTGGAACATTTTGAAACAGGATCGGCAGAAAGCGGTGCGCGCAGCCGTCGCGTCGGCGGCCGTGTAGACGTGCGCGGCTCATATCGCTGGCACTAATTAGTGCCACAAAATTGGCACCAAAAACGGAGTACCGAAGGGCCGTCCATATGCTATTGTATGTCTCATCAGATACGCCACCACTTTACCGCGCGCGGACAAGCAGTGATTAGGTGATTAGGTGATTCGGTGACTAGTATCCCTTGATGTTTGACATTATGTCAGTCTGATGACAGCTAATGAGTGAGGGCCGCATTTTGTCAGCGCTGAACAAGTGCGTGGCCTATCTTTAATGTATGTCTAGGTATACTCACCCCAACAGGTGTCCAAGCTAGCACCGTGGCCAGGTATCCGAGGGTGACCTCTTCGTCAGGGTTGGGCAGCCGCACGGAGCGCACGCGCGAACCGAACTCTAGCGGCGACTCTAGCTTGACCGCAGATACTTTCAGGTCGAAGTTGTTGATAAGCATTTTTATCTGAAATGAATAGTATCTAATGTTACCTATTCGAAAATCTCCTCAAGGCTTATTAAATTTCACTGACTTCGGTCCTTCTCCATTCTTATTTGTTTCTGTTATGTTTTGTTCCTTTTTAAACGACTGACCAAAGAAAAAGAGTGTATTGTTTCAATTGTTTTCACTTATTGTCTTTTGTCATTTTCATTCATGTTTTGTGTAAGTGTATGTATTGTAGTCGATGTCACAGGGGACCGAAGAGCTGGCAGCTTTCTCGGACAACGACCAAGCCTAGCCATCCAAAGAGGGAACGCTGCCAGCATCTTTGGTACCTTGCCCAAGGGGACTTCTTTTTTATAAATTAGTTTTATTTTAAATTTTATTTAGGATAAGCATTTATTTTGTTGTTTTAGTTTCGTTTAATTTTAGTTTTTATTTATGTTTGTAGATGTAGTTTAATTTAATATTTAGTAGTATTGTGTGTATTTATAGGACCTTAATCTTTCTTTAATTATGAATAAATAATATCATTTGTATGTTTATTCATGTATATATTTTAAGTCGTCTTTTATTTTACTGTTACGTTAATTTTACGGTACTCCTTATTATAAATTTTTGCCACCTTCATTATAGCCTCTTCTTCCTGGTTTCTGTATATGGTTGTCTGGAAGAGATCACTTATAAGCGTGATGATCGCCTGTTGTTTTTTGGTGTTCGTGTGTTCGTGTGTGAATATTTGTAATGTTATTTTAGAAGTCTGTTAAGTTATGCGCTAGCACGACTACATGAGATGATGTAACTATGTAATGTATGAGTGTATGAGTACTAGCTTCTTTCAAAATGCACTCAATCGTCATATGCAGTGCCACGGATGCCAAAACAGATGGGTAACGTATAGTGAGCATTCTATTCGTCATACTATTTGTTATTCCGAGATAAGGTTTAAGGCTCGATAAAACATATGCATGCAGTACGTCTCGTTCAGTCATATGCCTGATATATCTAAATTTTACTGGCTCCAAGGTAATAAAAATAAAACCTCGAAATGTCAGACTCTCGGGAATCTCGAGGCACTAAATAAGATCCTTTACATAAAAAATCCATTTGCGCAGCGAGACTCGATATACTCGTAGATTTAGGAATCACCGAATTAATCTTTGGAAGTTACTGACGCGTTATCTACTAACATCCCTATAGTAGATAACATAAATTATCCCACCGGAACGTTTATAAAGCCTTTTGCCTTATAAGCGTTCTTCTTTTCTTTAATCAAGCCTCCGTTAGCTAAAATAGGTTTTGTCTTCTTCTTACTAACGGAAATGTCCATGTGACAAAAAAGGACAAACGAACGAACGAACAAGATATAATATATATTAACAGGTTCAAAAACAAATTAAAACAATTTTTAATTAAAAAAGCATATTACACTTTACAGCAGTTCATAACCGAAAAATAGTTGGTTAAGTTTTAATAGGTAACATACATACAATTTCTAAATATTAGAAATGTTTGTTGTTTGTTAATTTTTTTTTATTGTTTGTTAACATTGTTAACTTCCGTATGGAGGTAACATAATATTATAAAAGTAACTATTATAATAACAATAATTGTAAGATTATGTTGCTGTGCCCCTACAGGGTAAATGTTGAAGCTTTACGTTTATGTTTTAAACCTTATACACAACATTTTATGCAATAAAGAGTTTGAGTTTGAGTTTTGAGTTTGAACTTTAACGGCATTTCAGTTGAAATAGGTTTATGAATAACAGGGTTAGTGTTATTTATTTATTTAGTTATTTATAGTTATTTCTGGACGAGCTGTTGGCCGTCGTTTTGCTAGCATGGAAAATACTTTGCTGATTTGAGAAATGATTGGTAGCCATTGTTCCTTTTCGGATCTGTTCAAAAGTCATGTTGTTAACGTACAAAAGTTTATTTTTATCTCTGTGTATATAATTATTACAAGTTTTACATGCGTAACGTATGCGCGGGGGTTTGTTTTCCATATATTTGGTAACTCGTTTAAAATTTTGCTTTTCGATTTTAACTCGTTGACATAGAGTCGGAAAGTAACGAACTTTTTCATGCCGCGACTATACATAAAGAAGAGCTTTATTGAAGTATACAAAAACTACTGTAGTAAAGTAGTTGTCAGGGTCCCGTCCATTGAAGCTATTGCACTAACAATATTAGTGTTTTGTCTCGTAAATTACACGACAAAATGAAACAAAACACAATTAATAGTCTAATAAGCTTCGAGAATATATTTGTTAGATATCTGGATATTTCAAAGCTGTATACTTTCATTAGGTACGAAACATTTAACGTTTTACTGCAGCAATAAATACGAAGTTAACAGCTCAAAGGCTTCGCAGTTTTAATTTCACTGCACACTGCATAAACGCTTGAATCGTTTAATATTTAAATTTCCCCATAAAAATGGGTGTATTTCGATATGCATTAATAATAAAGTACTTTGGGGAAGTACGTTGTCGAATGTTTGTTGTATAATATCCGTAATTGTAGAGCCACGTTAGATTTTCACCATTTGAGTGTAATATGCATTCGAAAGATGTGAAAACGGGTTGAATCCAGCATAACTATGCCAATAATCCTATAAATTTCCTGTATCCTGACTATACTTAATACATTAGACATAATTAAAACTGTTATACTTAATACAAGTATAGTCAGGATGAAAACAATGAAAGATGGGACCTCTTTAAAAAATATGTAAAAAGTGAATAGTAAATGGCCTAACACACCGCCCTGTGGCACACCTCTAGTATTACCTTAAACAGCGCTCCGCCTTTGTTGTTATACGAGCTGCCGACTCTCACGCTGAAGTTGCCCAGGTTTCGGTGCGTCACGTACGAAGCGATAATGTCTCTGGAACAGATAATTGGTTTTAGGCAAATCTGATCAGTCGAAGGCCTTTGATGTTGTTTAATGAAGTTTAAATATTTTGGAACAAGCTTGTTTTGATTAAGGTTGTTGTAACTGGATAGGCTAGAGTCCCTTTAAGGGAAATTCAATAAGTAAGTACGTAATAAAAAGAAGAAAATCTTTAATTTGAACCGCAGATGCTGCTTGCTATCTGTCTGTCTGTCTGTATTTTTCTTTGTTTTTACTGTAGACGTTACGGTAGGGTTGTGGTTGATCAAGACGGATGGTTTCAAAAAATATAGCTATTATTGCTGATTTAGTTATGATTCAGTAAGTACTAGTTTTTTGATAAGCTCGCTTCTTACTCAAAGAACCTTACATTATTCGTACGTTATTTGAAGGAGATACCAATTGGTAACAAATAATCAGTTAGTCTTTTAATTTCCGATTTAAAAATGTCTTTAAAACTAGTTTACATCAGTATTTCTTACAGATTACTGTAATCTTGCACTGACAACAAGTCACCTATTGAGAAATCCATGTTTAGCCAATTGGCAATCATTTGGCTCGGACGTATTCGGGCGCGCGACTGTGTAGGTATATCTACAGGTATAATAGATCAACGGTCTAAGTACACGTTAAAATGATAATAAATTAAGTGAAAAGCTTAAACATCCCGGTCAATTACTCGAAAGGGCCGGACAAAAGGTAATAAAACTGGGCTCTTTTCAATAATGAAAGTACCAACATCAAGTATTCTAAAGGAAAGGGCGAAAGATACTAGCGGCAGCGGGCGGACAGATTGGAGCCGGTTTTTACCAAAATGCATTAGCGGGAACTTGCGGAGACGTGCTACGCAGTGATCATATAAGACTAACAGGCGGCAAGATGTGCAGATAGATAGGGCTCCATTTTACTCCATTTGGTTCTACAAGTTTTAGATTTAAATTTGGTTGTAATAGTCCAGCTATTTACGAGTTGGTCTATTTTTTATTTAAATGTACTGTTTTAGAGGGTTGAATCTCTCTCTCTCTCACAAATAAAGAAGATCTATGAAGTAGTTGTGAAGTCAACCGACTCTAATAATTATTTTCTCTCGTTTGCGCTTGGGTGGAGTGTCCGGGCCTTAAACTGACTGGTCTTTGCCGTTTCAAGATTTTTTAAATATGTACCTATGGTTAGTGAAACTTTGTTCAGACTATGATTTGATACCGGTGTCCTACATCCTATCGTTGTAAATTAGTGTGTTTTATTGGAAGCTGGACATTGTGATAGATTTTAGGGCTACAATACCTCTTAAGGAGGAGTCATTTTCATTCATTTTCCATCAGGTGAAACAGGGGTCAGTCGCGGCTATTTTTTGTATAAACAAAAGACGCAATGGCTCAAGGAAAAAATTGTCAACCGTTCTGATTGGTGGACATTTTTAAAAGGCCTCTCTGATTGGCGCGCCTTCTGTGCCTCGCACTGCAGCATTAACAGTCTCTTTGGATTTATTCGCGACCCGCATTTGGAGCCCGACTATGTCCCGTTCCGGCACATATTGCTGCTACCGCCAATACAAAAGGCATTGTAAATAAGCTAATGTGATGTTTGGACTGGTCCGTTGTTTAATCTAAAATATATGGAGTCAAAAAGTCGGATTGTTTCATAATTGAACAATAATTTGCGTTGGATTTGTAATGGTATAGCAAGTCTTTGTGGTGCGAGAAAAATGCCAGCGAGAGGTTCGACGTTTGCCTATCTCAAGCACTTGTTTAGGGTTCCGTGGAGCTCACGCACGCCCTGGCACCGGGAACCAAGTGTCTCGATACCGAATGCGACGAACTCGTAGTTAGGACATTTTGTCTGTTCTTTTTTGGTCAGTTTATCTGGGAACAACAGGAGGGATTAACCGAGTTTCAGGAATAGAGCCAAAAATGCTGCACAGCTGTGTTGTGGCAAACATATATTTAGAAATTTGATTTGCAGTTTACAAGATAATATTTATGTTATGCTTCCACGTCTTAGCGGTTTTTACGTAAGACCGTTGCCAAAATTCTCGATAAGAACTCGTACGTCTGTTTCATAGAGTCATATGTCTACGAAAATGACAAACTTTATCAAAGGCTTTGAACATATTTGTGATATAGTGGAAGAACAGTACTATATCTTTGAAGAAAGACGCCCAAACCCAAGAGCAGATGAGGGTTGAGCCTAATAACTTTACTTACAAATGGATCACTCACGTATATAAGTTGAGTTCATCCCGACATTTTTTGGTCTAATTCATTGTTCTTCCTCTGGGACCGCACGACTCCAACTCATGTACCACTTATACGTGAGTGATCCGCTTATTTCACTATATGTGTAACTGATACTGCAATATCGAGTTTATAACCTTCAACATTTTCCAAGTTAGCTTCCAGAATTTTAAAAATGTTACCATAGCCTCCTGGCATGGTAACTCGCAAAGGCCTCATTAAAAAATACTTATCGATCGCCTTGAACTATTTTAAAGACATTCTTCACCACTTTCGACCCAATCCCTTTCAATGACAAGACGTCAAATCATTTTTCGATCGTTTTCCCGCAAATTACCCGCGACGCGCAGTTTTCCGATATTTTCCTAGAAAGCGGTGATTGATAATTTTCTTTAGAGAAACATTTCAATCAGTATCGTGTTGGGAGCAGTTTTCTTTAAACGCTCCCGAGTCTTGTAAAGTACCTATTTATAGTTTACCTCGCTTCAAAGACTGTTGTATTATTAGTATTATTTTCAGAACCGATGTCTGAAATCTATCTAGAAGGTTGTATTAAAGTTGTTGTAGAAAATATGATGAGATATTACCTCATACATGACAAACTAGCAGACTAAATAGACGCCGAATAGGTGTCATAAAGATTAACATAAGATAGAGCAAATGCGGCTACACTGATATGAATTTAGCATGACTTTGATGTATTCCGGGAGAAAAGGAGATAAAAGACGTCGAAAATATATAGTAATAACCTAATTTCTTTGCTGTATCTCATATGTATGTACATACAGGTCTTATAGCCACGAGAAGACGTATTTACGGCGCCAGTACAGTACAAGCAATGTATATGTATATTCAATGTAATATTTTTTGTACATTCTTGACGAAGCCTGTATTGTGGATCTTAATTTCTCTTTGCCGTGTTTTTTATTTATTTAATTATGAATTCTGTTTTATTTCCGTGTATTTGTGTCTGTAAATGTAACTTTAATTATCCAATAAGTTAAAATAATCTACCGAACTTAAAATTAAAAACATAAAACCCGACTGCAATTTCGGGAAACAATATTCCCTATGTCACCCCCACAACCGAGACGATTCTATGACACCTCATATGTTGAAGTTCGTCAAACAGGCTGGAGAGCGTGCCAAGGAATTAGACACACATACATACACTCGAAAAACATAAGCCTCCTTCGGCAGTCGGGTAATAAACACTTATTTCAGGTCACCTTTAAACTACACCCCCAAGTCTTGCTTTTATTAGGATCCTGCAATCGACTACGAGTATATCTTCAGTTCTAAGGCTCACCATCATCTTATTTAAGAGTGCTACTCTTGTCGATGCAGTTGTCTCCAGTCCGTTCTTTCCAATGCAAGTTCTTTCACCTCCTGATACGACACACCTTTTATCTTCTTTTTTATTTCAACTAAATACTCTATCATTGGCCTTCCCCTTCCTGTCTTTCCTTCTATTATTATCAGTATCAGATCATCGTGTCGTATTAAATTGCCTACCTCTCCTAGTCTCTACCACATTCAAAACACTTCTTCCCTCCCCAACTCTTTCCAAGATCCTCTCATTGGTAACTCTCTCGGTCCAACTAATCCCCATCCAGTTCTAAGGCTATATCATACATTATTTATTTTTACCAATTGACACCCTTTTCTCGCCCTCACGTAAGTCAGTACCACATTGCTATATTACCCCAACATTATAAGTTATTACCATAAGTAGCTTAATAAGTTTCAAGCGACCGGGAGAGTTATTGCAATTAGGATCGCCGCTAATTACTCGGTCGCGACCATGAGCGAGAGCAGCAAGCGATAAGTATTGCACCTATTTTCTACCTTGTCTGTTTGACCTTAATCTAATTTTAGCGATTGTGGGGTTCAGTAATAGTAATTTATGAACTAAAAACAATTACTTTGCTCACCCGCGACAACCGCTGCGCTGCTTTGCGCTGTTGTCGCGGGCGAGCAAAGTAATTGTTTTTAGTTCATAACTATGGACCTCCGCAAAGTAACGCCTGATTCAATAAATTATAGTAATTTATGATAAAAGTGCGGAAAGTATTCAATTCCCAACGAGTGTCGGTCTGTCGATGATCTTAAAATACGCGTACAAATGTTATACAACGTTTTACAATGCATTATAAGAGGCAAGTGCCGCTTAACCTGGGTCAACATATTAATAGAAAAAGTTGTATTCAATGAATATATTTTTCCGCACACGTACGGACGAGTTGACATAGTGACCGAATGTCCATTAAAGTTTATACATGATTACGATTAGTAACCACTAAGGCGAGGCGGTGATGTCTGATGCCGGGTGGGTGTAATTTATTTAGTTTATTTATTTACCAAAATTTTAGCATGACAGTAAAAAACAAAGCGCTGGAAAATTCAAATTATAAAGAAATATACATACAAAACACAACAATATAAAAAAGTACACATAAATACACAACTATTTAGGGGGTTTTAATGTCATTTTCGTTTCCCTAAAGCTCCGGAACACCACACCCTCGACCAGAAGTCGGAGCGCAGGAACATCTGCTGGTGCACGGCGGGCACTTGGAGTCTAAAGGAACTAAAATTGTTAGCGACATACTGGTAATGACATTTAACCTCTTTGTGGTGAGCGTTTCGACTGTGCGATTCACTGAGAAATCGCTCGCCGCGCCGCTCGCCGGTCGCTCGTGCTCGAGGCCAGCCCCTAATAGCGACCCTAGCTTATGACGCAAATTATAATCGGTATTAACTAACAAGGGAAGTTTCAGATTTGTAGATAATAATAATTAGGAATCATGCGCTGTTAATGGGGTGTAAGAGAGGTCATTGCGGACACAGCAAATTACGTTAGGGATTGAGTCGATAGACGGGAAATCACTAGGTAATCAGTTGTTTAATTTAAATTCTCCGGAGTCGATAGAGGAGTACTTTTATGGGCAATGAAAATATTTTACGTTCTTTCTGCCTATAATAGTTAGTGTAGAAAAAACCGCGCGTCGAAGACGAAGTTTTCGAATACTACGTAACGTTACTTTTTAACCGACTTCAAAAAAAGGAGGAGGTTCTCAATTCGTCTGAATATTTTTTTTCCTTTCGAAATCGAGAAACCTCATACTAAATTTTAGTTACAACTACGCTCACCAGCGGGCGCTGTTCCAAACGTAATACAAATTTCTCGGTAACGATTCGTACTCGGGCCTCTGCCGAAGCACACGCTAGGCTCATGCCGCTAACGTTATAAAAACAAAACTAATTCCTACCCTAACAGTTTTAAATGATTCGCGGTTAATTGCATTAGACATAATGAAAACGGGATCAAACCTATAAGGTAATCGCGGTCAATATCCCGTGTTCATTATGTCTAGTTCCTACCCTTTGGTTAGTGCTGCCAGAAAACCAGAGATGTGCTAAAGCATAGCGAAGGATTTGGATCCACCAATCGGTATCGTTTATTTTCATAGCTTAGCTTAGAACTGGTGAAACGGGTAAGTTAAGCTATGAAAATAAGCAGTCCTGATTGGTGGGTGACGGGTATATAATAATATACCCGTAGCTAGTTACTTAGCTTAATATGTCTGGTGGAAAAGCAGTCTTAAACTAGTTTCTTATCTGAGTTGAAGCAGCCGTGGATAACAGAGAAACAAGAATCTAAAGTTGCGAAGTGAAAACTGTAACGAAGAAACTAATACTTCTGACTTACACCCGCATGCTCACGCACAATGGCTTCAAAAGCGATTAAACCGAAAAACAACGAAACAGAGTTACCGGCTTACCGCAGTTGGCAGTTGGGACGTTCACAATCCAGCGTAAACAAGGCCCAACTACTTAGCTGGAGTTGTGATTAGTTTACAATTTATTGGATTAATCAAAGCAGCTGATAAATTGACTCAATCCTTCAGCTAACTTTTGCGATTTTCGGGAGTTTAACGCCTGTACATTTGGCTGCTAGATGTTTATGTTCGCCTGGTAGGTGCGTGGAGGATTTTAGTTACTATTTATTGTCTTTGCGGATGGAGATTCTATGCGTGTAATGGTGCCAAATTGTTACAATAGGCACGGCACGTATTTTTTGAAGCCGTATTGGTACTGTGGCATTTTTGGAGTAGTCATTCGTGTAATTGTAATGCCAAGGGTGTAAAGTTCCTTGTTTAATGCTCGACTTCGACTTGAAGTGTTGATTACTTACTTACAAACATGAGAGGCGTGAAATACAAGAATGGAAAGTTCCCAGAGTGCCCGCTCTTACGACTCTATGGCATGCATTTTCACTTCTAATTTCAAGTGATTAAACTTAGTCTCATCGTTTAAAGGTGGTTTAAAGAACTTCAAAAAGAATTAAAAAAATTCAAGAACTTAAGAAAATTTTCTTTTTAACTTGGTTGAACGTCATAGTCAGCGTAATGAAGTTATGCGACTTAATTAAAGCGTTTTTTTTCGTCCACTGAACTTTTCACGGTCACGTAATTCTCGCGAAGTGGTATAATTATTTAATCTTTGTATAGCATGTTTAAGAACACTGCTTTACGCCTGAATATTAAAGAATTTACTAAACTTTTTTGTCGATGGCTGATTGCGGCTCGAGTGCTTGCCACGCGGCTCGAACTGTCAAAATGTCAGTGGGACGTTTTAACCTTGAAACGGGTTATTGTTTTAAACTTAAATAAAACACGTACCTAGTTATTATCTTAAACTTAATTACATTGTGGTGTTGTGCAGTAAATAATTAACATGTGCGTTTGAACATCAACCGTGAGCGATACGTAGACCATCTTTGAGTGGTTTTTCTTGAATAGAAACAGACTATGGTGCTACGTCGAAACCGGCTCTTTCTTGTAAAGGTTTGTGGTTTAATGATTGATTGTAGGGTTATGAGGTTGTAAGAAAAATAATACTTGTAATACTGAATGGGAACAAATAACATTGTGACTTGACGTGGTAACATAGTGGTGGCCTAGTAATTAGAGAACCTGACTACGAAGATTGAGATCCCGGGTTCGATCCCTGGTCGGGGCAGATATCTGTGTGACGAATCCGCCTTCTAGTAACCATAACACAAGCTCTGCTTAATTTGGGATTAGGTCAATTGGTGTCAATTGTTCCACTATAATTATTTATGGTCATGATATGGTCACCATAGGTCGTTGTGTCTGTAAGAGACGATTTATTACGGTTCTTTGATATCTTATTCCGATGCGAACACGGTACGCTCTTCCACATTTGTAGTAGAAACAATTCACGTCATAACGCTCTAAAAAAGAGGTTTAAAGTGACATATCGAAGACCCTACGAAACATTCTCACCGAAGAATATAGATGGAAAGGAAAATGGATTTGGTATTCAGAAAATCAAGAGCAAAACATAGCTGCATGGATATAGTTTCCTTTGCCTACAAAAACAAATCTTTCCTTATAGATTAAAAACTCACGTATCGAAGCACTTGGACTGCGTGATGAGCCAGTAGGTGTTGAGTATGACGGCGCTGCAGATGTAGGTGTTATTCCGCTGCAGTGACGCGGCGTACGGGTGCCGGTATATCTGGGACACGGCTGCGCCAATGTTCTCGCCGCTGCTGTCGTCCGGGTCCATATTGTCTGAAAACGTCAGTAATTTAGGCCAATCAATCAAATCAGTCCACACCCAGCCAGTTTGGTAAACGCCTCCGCATTTTGCCATCATTATGCCGTAATGCCGTTCTCATCTATTCAAGTAACATTGCGTTGTTAACTATTCCAAATAATTATTGAATCAGTACCACGAGCACGAGTTTTCACCAGAACTGACTAGTAACATTTAATTATCGTATCGCCACCGAGAAAATTCGTACCTATGACGTTTGGAACAGTGACCCCCGTGAGCGTATTTGGTATTAAAATTTAATATGAAAATTGTCTGGATGGCGAGACGATACTACTCGATTCTGGTGAAAACTCGTGCTCTAAAAACAATTCATTTGCTCACACGCAACCACACGTGTGATAGACTATGTTCGCAAAACTAAGAGCTTGAAGTTGTTGGTAATTCACGGACAAGTATTTAAAGATGGTATATATGACATTAATTACTTAACAAAAATTTTGCTCATGATCTCAGTAGGAGTATCTTTTTGTATTTTTTCTCCCAATTTTTATCCAAATGTCCAATCGTGGTGTAGGGGAAAAGCACACGACCCGGAGTGTCGAGGATCCGGGTTCGATTCCCGGGGTTGGCATTTTTCTGGTTTTTTTCTGTGTATTCATGTTTCAGTGAGTTTATAAAAAAATATAATTAAAAATTTTGCTACTGGGAAAATATACTTGATCCTGAAAATAATCCTTTGAAATTGATTGACCTGCATGTTCATTGTCTAACTCGCTCGCAATCAGCATCGTGCAGTACAATTCGTGCTCATTTTGTATGGGCTGACAATTGGTATCGGAAATAGCTAGCTGTCACAGACGTACAAAATCTGACATTTCAATCCCATGACGAGTGTCAAAATAGTGGCGCAACTACGCAGCTTGCTGTTGACTTTAAAGCAGAGGGTCATGGTTTCGAGTCAGAGTTAACTTTAGAGTGTTCGACATTTATTGACCTCAGTTGTCTAACCAGTTCAAATCTAATTACCCTTATCAAGACTTATTTACTCAGTCCATTGAAGTCCTTGTCTTGTGAACCAAAAATCAACGTTTTTGTTAAGCTTTTATAACATCAAGTAAAATCTTAGCTTCTTGCAAGTTTAAGTCATACTAAAGCTCTCTGAAAAAACAGTCTACATACATCTGAGAAAGGACCGCTTGAGATTCCATATTCCCTTGTAAAAATATGAAGAGCGATCCTCTTCTGCACAATGATATTAGAGGCTCTAAAGTAGACTCACCAAAATCACCAATGCTTTACTTACGCAAATTGTTCGACGGATAAGCGTCTTTTAGTCCTATAATAATATGGCATAACCGTTCTAGTTTACCTTACCTATTTATAAACTTCTTTAAAATCGTATTTTTACACGACCGCATCAAGAAAAGGAGTGTACTTATTGTTTGACTTTGTGCAAACTGAGTTCACCATACACGACGCTAAGGAACAGTGTCAACTTTTCAAAGACAACATCGTTAAAAATAAACGTGATTGACTACGAAGAAATCGTGATAAATTATTACATTATTATTATTCATCAAAAACACTCTTGGTTTTGCGACCGCTTAGGTGTTCGACTAGGAACGAAATACATAATAGTACCTACAGTCTCGTGTCAAACTCAAATGCATTTGAAGTGAAGTCAGTTCCTTGTAGGGGAAGCGAGACGCACGCAGACTAACGCTAATGTGGGAACGGGACCGCGATACCCCTTCTCACGGCCTCCACTTCACAGGAACATTTTAGTTGGAAGCGTAGGTACTTTATGTCGACTTGCGTAATGAAATCTGAGTAGTATATTATTGGGCATTCTGGACCACCATTCATTCGATCGGGCGAAAAATTTCGCCCTCACTCATTCGTGGTGATCCAGAAGCCCAATAATACAATGAATTGCACACAACCTACAATCAACCCAAACCCAACGGTAACCAACCTAACAGTAACCTATCAGCATTTGCGTTCAACATAACGCTCAACCTACACCTGAAATCGCATTGGACAGTCTGTTTCACCTCGCGTTCAACGCAACAGCAACTCAAACCCAACGGAACCCAACCTAACAGTGACCTATCAGCATTTGCGTTCAACATAACGCTCAACCTACACCTGAAATCGCATTGGGCATTCTGTTTCACCTCTCGTTCAACGCAACGAATACATCAGCCCAACAGCAACTCAAACCTAACGGAACCCAACCTAACAGTAACCTATCAGAATTCACGTTCATCATAACGCTCAACCTACACCTGAAATCGCATTGGGCATCCACCTCTCGTTCGAATGAGCGAAGTTTTGACTCGAGGTTCAACGACAAGCCAACCCGACGGGAATTTATTCAATGTATTTAAATTTCAGTCCAACTCAAGTCTCAACTAATTGACAACCTAACATAGATATGTTTAATAATGTTTGAGCTTAGATAAAGTAAAAGCAAAAGTACACCATGCACACCGGGTTGATCAAGTCCGATATGCACGAGGCCGAAGCCACTGAGCGCTCCTCGGTCTCAAGCCGCAGCCTTTGACTCAGGTTAACTCAGGTGTTTGCACAACTTGTCTGCGAAGCTGATCAGACTCCACAGACAAGATCGGGTCACCCAGGACGCGTCTAGTTCCCGGCATCCACCTACGGATGTATCGCTATGACCGCTTTTTGTGTGCGTGGTGGTTTTGGATGCCTCCCACCGAGGCTTGTATACAACTCATCCGCAAAGCTGATCAGACTCCACAGACAAGGTCGGGTCACCCAGGACGCGTTAGTTCCCGGCATCCGTTTTCGGATGTATCGCTATGACCGCGTTTTACGTACACGGCAAATTGTATGTCGGATTTATTTATATCAACGAATCTCAAAACCATCGTTAGCGCGAGTTAGGTTTAAACTAATTTACGCTGGAATAAAGCACTAAGTAAACATTATTTAAATTACGAAAACATAAAAATGTGTAACTCACTACACTAGTGAAAACCGAAATATGATTTTAAATTGGTATCGCTAAAACTAAGTCAAATAGTGTGATTTAATTGATGTTAATGTAGAACAACTCCATCTGTGAGACCGCGATACTTTATCACACTTTCTAAATAACTTATATCACTTTATCATGTTGACGTAAAAATTGTCTTGCTGACTAGAATATAAAGTTTGATCAGAAACGAGTTGTAAAGTGATATACATGATTATGTACTTAAGTCATTTCAACTCGAAGACATTGTAGTGTAAGTTAGGTACTCGATCAAATTACGTAGCGAGCGCGCTCGCTAAGGTTTATTGTTCTTAACATGCAAATGGACATACGAGTAGGCGGTGATGACATCTATCGAAATTATTCGAAACCATTTGTATTCTATACGAAACCAGTACATCAAAGGTACTTACTTAAATCATTACTTACACCTACTTAGTTCAGTGCTTAACCCACAGACAGCGCTTATGTTAAACTTTGACATCGTGCGCTAGAATTTGTACCTAGATTTTTGTGTGTCTGTCTGTGGTACCATAGCTCCTAAATGAATGAGCCGATTTAAATGCGGTTTTTCATTTAACAGGTTTTCTAACAATGGTTCTTAGACTTGTTTTATCAAAATCGGTTCAACCGTTTTTAAGATATTGACCTTTGAAGCGAAAATGTCTATTGTTTTTCGACTTTTCTAAGTTGGTTAGGTTATCTTATCATAAATGTTAATAATATAGGAATTGTTTATTTTTGTGTTCAAATTGAAAAAGGTTTATACCTGTTTGTACCTGTAACAAGACAATGTTTGTTTTCGTATTAGGAAATAACAATTGTATGTGTATTTATAATTACGATGTAAAGTAGCAAACATTACAGTTAGAACACGTTTTTACCTAAGTTTAAATCTTCGTCTTAGTAGGTGAGGTAAGATGATATTTGGTTGTGTGAGCTAACCAATTACTAACCTTACCCATTAACTTAGTAATTAAGTCGGTTAATACTGAGGCTATTTGAACGATCTGAGGAGGTTTTTTTCCAGTTTCCGTTATAATTTTAACGTACAGAACTGAGCATGAAAATGTTACCAATTAGGTATTAGCCAATTTTATTGCGCAACGTTATCAAGTTGTAATGTGACACACAGTGCGATCGGCGTCTTTTTGCTGACATACAAATGCGGTGCATGTATGAAGCGTGGTTGCGAAATAATATTCATATTATAAAGGTGTAGGGTTGACAATGATCAATGGATAAATTTACAATTAATGGGTACCTCTATTAAATGCGAATATAAATGTTCTTAAAAGAAATAATGATTACTACAATTACTGAAATACTAATATTTAGGTAATTCCTTAATTTAGCTGGTGAGAAATAAATAAATAAAAAATAAATAAGTAAATTAAAAATTAAAAAAGTAAATTAAAAAAAGCTTACAACTCACTCTCGATTAGTTTTTTGGTATCTTGAATACATGCATATGTGGAATACGAAGTAGGCAGATTTACCAACAGACAGATAGACAAATTCATAACGTTCCTCTTTCCATCGCGTCGAGAATTAAATAATGTAAAATAAAGAACTGTTATGTGCACATAAGCATAATACACAATTGTGATTTGGAATGCGACAGCCCTAGTTCATTTAGTAAAATCAGCAAATAATTTCGTTTAAAACTTTTGCGCGGGGCTAATTTGTTCCTTTCCAATTTCGAACGTGACGTGCACAGTGCATCAAGTCTTCTACATCTTCAGCTCAGAGGTTAAGCTGTGCAGAGTTTCTACGTTAGTAAAGTTTATTTGCTTTATACATCGATTAAAATGTAAGTATGTATTTCAACGTACCTAACGCTTTACTTTCCTAACGAAATTAAAACATTTGGTTCATATTGTTTGTAGGGTTCCAACAGGCATTAATATTTTTAATTTCCTTTCAGGTCTGATTCCGAGTTTGAACCCATCACTGTTGCAAACAGCGGAACCGTTCGGTCAAAAGTGGGAAGGTCGGCTGAAAAACGAAAAGCTTCAGCTCCAAACAGGTAGCCATTTTATATTTATTTTCATATTTCATGTTTTTTATTTTGTCAGCTGGGTACATATTTACTTAAATATTGTTTGTCTACTTTTTTCATTTAAAAAAGTTATTTTTTTTTCTTTTTTTATCGATGTATATGGTTATTTTAAATGTCGAGTAATAAAAACATATTTTTTATTTCAGATCTGATTCAGAGGAGAGCGTTGCCGCTGCAGATGTCAGTATCCCAAAAATAAAAAAACCTGCTCAAAAAAGAAAGCCGTCAACCCCAAGGTATTTTTCTTGTAATTTGTTTAATGAATTTCGACGAACTAAGTACAACTGTCTTATTCATTGTTTAATGTCTGTTATGTTTCAGATCTGCTGCACCCAAGAAAAAAGAAACTAAAAACCCGTTTGACGTGTTCGGAATATTTCCTGAAGACGTTGCTGTTAACCATAAGCCTGCTGAGACTGATCCGCTTGATTCATCCATTATAAGCCGGGTACCGAACGGGTCAACAAAACGAGCTTGCACCCTCAACGGAGACTTTTTCTTGGAGCTGCGGGTGTACAACACTGCTGATATTCGCGGTGAGTTACGTCAGGAGCGTTGGAAAAAGGCTCTCGTTACTCTAAAGGCGCAAATCGATGATGAAACTGTTGAATGGGAGGCATTGCAAAAATTTATTAAAAAGATAAATGTACTTTTCAAGGACGCTAACGTCAAATTTTATTCTAACGATACTAAGTACTAATTTAGTAGGTACTTTTTTGATTTTAACAGATACTGCAGGTTGTCTCTTTTTATTACTTATTTGAATAAAATTTAAACTACATCAAATTGTGTATCAAGTAATTTTTAATAAATGTTTTTAATAAATGTTAACGATTTATTATGAAACCATAATTTAAACGCTTTTAACGATATTACTTTAAGGGCGCAAATCGATGATAAAACTGTTGAATGGAGGGCATAGCAAAAATTTGTTAAAAAGATAAATGTACTTTTCAAGGACGCTAACGTCAAATTTATTGTAACGATACTAAGTAAGTACTAATTTAGTACTTTTTATTTTTGCTTTTAACGGATACTGCAGGTTGTCTCTTTTTATTATTTGATTAAAATTGAAACTATCAAATTGTGTATTTAACATATAAAACCAGGATTACAGCTTAAGCAAAGTCGCTACATAAAACATGCCCTTTTGCACTCAGTGTTCAATTACAGTAGAAAGCAGGAAGTGGGTAGGGCACCTTAGAAGTAATAAGCATAGAAAAAATTCGGGTGTAAATTTAAACGATGAGGTTGTTGAAATTTCGTCTGCTTTTAAAGGTCGCATAGCATCTTATAGAATAATGGCAACTGATGAGCTGAAGTCTTGTTTACCTGAATCATTTTTGATTACAGTAAAACCTAAAATGCAAAAAATTTTGGAAAATTCGCTTAAAAAACATGTGTCCCTCAAAGTAAATTTCGAATATTTTGGCGATTTTCTTTTGTTTAAAGATGACAAGCAGGAAATGAAATCTTTTGCAACGAAAAATTTTCCTATACATCAAAATTATCAATTCGAAGAGCTTTTAAACACAATAATTATTAGTATACAGAAAAAAATCGAAGAATTTCAGGAGCGCGATTCTGGTTGGACTTTCTTATCTAATTTGTATTTAGAAGTTAACATAAATAAGTATGAACCATTGAAAGCGTCATCTTACATAGACTTACCTAAGATAATAAAAAATAAAAAAGCTTGCATTAATATTCAAAATCATGATAATTATTGTTTTCTCTGGTGTGTTGTTGCTGCTCTTTACCCATGTCAAAACCATCGCGAGCGTCTATCATCTTATCCTCATTTTAAAGACGTATTAAAACTTGATAATATGTGTTTCCCTGTCACTTTAGCCGATATCATTACGTTTGAGCATCACAATATTGATATCAGTATTAACGTATATTCTTTAAAAAACAACCGAACTCTTGTAGGACCTCTATACAGATCGCAATATAAAAGGAAACATCGAATCAATTTACTTTTAATCGAACGCGGTAATAAGTCGCATTATGTTTTGATTACTAATTTACCGCGTCTTGCTCGCGGTCAGATTACCAAACATCATGCTAAGCTTTATTTCTGCGAAGACTGTCTGATATTTTTTCAAACTGAACACGGTTTCAATAGTCACGTTTGTAGTGGGGTTGCTACGGTACTTCCGGAGAAAGGCACCTATCTCGAATTTAAGCATTTTGAACGAAAACAAGACGTTCCATTTGTCGTGTATGCTGACTTTGAGACAATCCTTAAACCCTATCAGAACTGTGAACCTAACACTGACAGTAGTTTTACTACAAATAAACAAATACATTTACCAGCCGCTTTCGCGTACCATATAATTTGCTCTTATGATGAGCAACTTAATCGTTTTGTTCAATACCGAGGGCCAGATTGTGCTCAGAAATTCGTAGATTATTTATATAGACATATTAAAGACATCCATAACGTTTTAGAAAAAGAAATTCCCATGATATTTACTGTAGAAGATTCTTTAGCTCATGAACGTGCCAAAAATTGTCATATGTGTAAAGGTTTATTGTTTGCAGACAAAGTAAGAGATCACTGTCATCTAACGGGCCGTTATCGCGGTGCCGCGCACCAGTACTGCAATCTGCGCTTTCGCGTTCCTAAATTGGTCCCTGTTTTCTTTCATAACTTAGCAGGTTACGATTGTCATTTGTTTATACAGGAACTTAGTAAATGTTCAGGGCCTGTGAAAGTAATCCCAAAAAATAAAGAAAATTATATTTCGTTCACTAAGTTTTTGTGGATTTCAGATCAAAAGTATGCACAAATTCGATTTGTAGACTCTTTTAAATTTTTAGGAACAAGCTTGGAAAAATTAGCGAATGGTTTACATAAAGATGATTTTATTCACTTGAACAAGTTTTATCCTGAAACTAAAAAAAATAAATTATTAACTCGCAAAGGTATTTATCCTTACGATTATATGTCGAGCTGGGATAAGTTTACAGAGACCGAGCTTCCATCACAGAACTTGTTTTTTGATTCTCTTTCCAACGAACAAATAAGCGATTCAGATTACGCACATGCGCAATCTGTATGGTCCGAATTTAAAATCAAAGATATGGGAGAATATACTGATCTTTACCTAAAAACTGATGTGTTGCTTTTATCAGATATTTTTGAGAACTTTCGGTTCATTTGCAAGTTAAATTATCATTTAGATCCGGCATTCTATTTAACTGCTCCAAGCTTATCGTTTGATGCTATGTTATTAAAAACCGGAGTTAAGCTTGAATTGATATCCGAATTAGAAATAATTCGACTCATACAAAAAGGAATAAGAGGTGGTATTTGCATGTGTTCGACCAGATATGCTCAGGCTAATAATAAGTACATGGAAACTTATGACATGAATAAACCAGACTCGTTTTTAGTATATATCGATTGCAATAACTTATATGGTTACAGTATGTGTCAATCGTTGCCCATGTCTAATTTTAGTTTTCTAGATCATCATGAAATTGCCCAACTAGATATTTTGTCTGTCGAAGATGATGCTCCATTTGGATTTATTCTGGAAGTTGACTTGCTATATCCGGAAAATTTACACCATAACCATAACGACTATCCATTTTGCGCACAAAAATTTATTCCTCCAGGAGGAAAAACGACCAAATTGATCCCAAATTTATATAACAAATACGAATACGTCATTCATTACGTCCATCTGAAAACATGTTTACGCAACGGCTTAACTCTTGATAAAATCCATCGCGTTATAAGGTTTCGTCAAAGTCCATTCTTAAAACAGTATATTCATTTAAATACAGAACTGAGAAAAAAAGCTACTACTCCTTTCCAACAAGACCTTTTTAAATTAATGAATAACTCAGTTTTTGGGAAAACTCTTGAAGACAGTGAGCGGCGAGTTGACGTCAAATTAGTAAATAAGTGGCACGACCGTCAAAACAAAACAAAAAAGTTTACTTGTGCTAACAAATTAATTGCCAAACCGAATTTCCATAGTGCAACAGTGTTGTCTGAAAATTTGGTTGTCGTACAAATGAAGCCTGAAAAAGTAATTTTAGATAAACCAATCTACGTAGGATTCTCTGTATTAGAACTTTCTAAAAGTCATATGTACCAATTTCACTACACGGTAATAAAAAAACACTACCAAGATCAAGTTACTCTGTGCTACACTGATACCGACAGTTTTATTTACAAAATCGAAACTGCAGACTTTTACAGCGATTTAAAAAATATTTTTTTAAACTTTTTTGACACAAGCAATTATAACCCTGTAAATGATTTGCAAATACCTTTACGTAACAAGAAGATTCCTGGGTTATTCAAAGATGAGTTAGGAGGAGAACTTATTACCGAGTTTATAGGGTTACGTTCTAAACTATACTGTATCAAAAGTGATAAATCTCTTATCAAAAAGGCTAAAGGAATAAAAAAACCAGCAGTTCAAGAGTTAACATTAAATGATTATCGGGATGTGTTATTCAATGATAAAATAGTTCGGAAAAAACACATATTATTTAAATCGATTAGGCACGAGATCTTCACTCAATCTGTCAATAAAGTTGCTTTATCTAACAAAGACGATAAACGACATATATTATCAGACAAAATTTCAACCAAATCTTGGGGACATGAGTCTATTTTCTAGTACAGTAGTTATCTAAGCGACCTTTCCTCGAGCTGTAATTTTATTTCGTAGGCACCCAATGGGTAATAAAAAATTAGAATGTGTTTAATAAAATAAAATACGTTGAGTACTTACGTTATTGTAAAATTATAATTATGTATGTTGTAGGGTCAGCGTCAAAAGCCGCTCATCACTTTTGTACCTTTTCGCTCTACGACCAGATGAGCGACTTTTGACGCTGACTATACCAAATAAGTAGATTATCATTAAGTACTTTATTTTTTATAATTACACATTGATTTGTAAATTGTATGGTTTGTTCTTTTTTTTTAATAAATAAATATGAAGTGTTATTAACATTTGTTTTCTTTTTTTCTTTCACCCACCTAAGTATATATAGACTGCGAGGATACCGACTGAAAACACATTTTACTTGAGTTGAAATTGAGTTTTCTCGCTTCGGAGGTTTCCTGACGATGTTTTCCGTCATCAAAAAGCTCAGGGCTCAGGCTTAATTTTAAATGTAATATTTTGATAATGGTAAGTAAAATCATGTTCTGTTGAACAGGCAAATAATACCTATCCTCGTTTATTGCATTGGGTATCAATTAAAACATGTCCTTACGTGTCTTAAGCAGCGCGGCGGCATGCAGCCCGTGCTAAGGTAATTTGCTGACACGTGAAATATACCTATTCACATTTATTGCATTTGGTACCAATTATAACAAGTCCTTACGTGTCGTTGTAATTTGATCGGCATTAAGCAGCGCGGCGGTATGCACCGCATGCTCCGAAGCGCGTGTTAATTTAATTTGCTGACGCATGAAATTACTGTAATTATAAATAGCGGCTGTTATAGTAAGTTATCATTCTGCACTCTACATTCATAACTGAGTAAAGTCGTTCCAAAGTTTTGAAAATTAAGACGAGCTGATCCATTCCCGATTCGGTAAGTAAAATTGGCATTATTTAATATTTATTCGTATTATTTTGTTGCTATTATTGTTTTGTAAGCGTATGAAAATGCTCATATGTGTTGCCAGATGCGTTTATTTATTTGATTTCTTTTGTTTCAGAATATGGAAGGAACGCAAGACACTCAAATCATGTTTTCGCAATATGCACAGGGTCCATTAGGATTCCGAGAAGATGAAGAAGAAGAAGAAGTCAGTGAATTTGTAAAAAAAATTGCAAGTGCCAAAACGAAAACCAAGTCTAGTAAACCAAAACTAAGGCTAAACAAAGTGGTAAAGAGAAGTGTACGAGGTCACCCGCCGTCGTTCGTTATAAACAATGAAGCAACTAAGGGGAACAGACTTGTCAAAATCCAAATAATTAACATAAGTGACTCCGCGCCGGATCAAAACGACGAAACCGGTGAAAACGTTATGCTCAGTGCGCAGTATGTGGCAAGTGACGGATACGATGAGATAATAGACAGTACAGAAAGTGTAATAAATAAGATATCCAAGAAGTTGTGCGGATATAGTGTTAGTTATTAATGTTTTTACTGTTTTTGTATATAATTTTGAAAATAAATATGGTCAACAATTTTCTTGTTTTATTCCTTTGATTAAGCGATACGTCAACAGGAAAGATTTTTTTTGTAAGTATGTCAATAAAGCAATAATTCAAACGAAAATAAAATTATCATGATTAAATGCACAAGAAAAATCTTTTCAGTAAATATCGCTTAAATAGATTAACACTATTATTAGCCACAGGTATGAATCGTTATCATTTATTTCATATTTTTAAACAAACAAATTCAATTATTTAAAAATGGGTTAATATAAAAAGTCTTCGTTCAAAATAAATGATAACTAATTTTGACTGGGTTAAAAAATAAAAAAATGATTAAACGTAAATATTTATTTTTGAAAATTAGGTATAATTTATTACAATGTTAAATATGCATAATATCGAAATAATATTTTTTAAGACATATAACGTTTTTTAAGGCACAAGCTTTTTTATGATGTAGACAATTATAAGAGCTGTTGTCGATACAATACTTTTTATACATTAATTGAAAATTAGAACAACCTTTCTCTCCCAAGTCTATTACAGTACAATCAGCACATAAATCATTAATCCACTTAATTTTTTCAAAACCTTTTACATATATTTTTTTGCCTTCCAAGAAATTATGAATCATTCTCTTAAATTCTCTGTGGTCGATATACCCCTCACGCCACATAATGCCAAGGTTTCTCTCTATCCATTTCACATGCCTTTTTTCGTTTTCTGATAACGTAGAAAATGAATATGGAGGTTTTATTAAATACGCCTGCGTGTGTTCATAGGTACTGTATGCAAATTCTTTAATAATAAATTCATTTTTAGATGATTTAAACCCCTGAACATCTACGAATAGATGGTCTAGTTTCATGATATCTTCTTTGTTATATTGGTCAACGGCTTATATTCTATAATACTATCATTCAAAATAAGACAATAAGCCGCGGTATTGTCAGGGATATCTGTGTCACACTCTAATTCAATCCGCACATCGACTGAACCCGTTTTTAAGGTTTCATTTTGACGAGAACAGTCGATAACAAACAGAGGTGCTTTATTTATAAAGTCTTGTGGATTCAACAACGGTGCTTGGCTGCGGTTATAATAAGACTGTTGGAATTTAGCGTACTGTTCATATAATATAGCAAATTTTTGAGCCGAGAAACTGACATTCAAGTTTTCATAAGGAAAATAATTTGAATTTAAAAAAACTTTAACGTCACGCAAATTACAATGATCAAAACGCGATATATCTTTATCAGCAACATTTTTCCTGTTTGTTTTTAATCCAATTATAACATATCGAGGTTTTTCAACTTGAGACGAAGTTTTGACGGCCCAAGAATGTTTTGATGTTTTAGGTAAAAGCGGGTATTCGTACAGATCCCAGTTCCTAAATGCTACCTGAATAGCTCGATCTCTTTCCAAATATTTAAGCAAACTTAATCTTTCACGATCAGAAACCTTAATGTGCGGCATGCGCCATACTATTTTAGATATAGTTATGTTACCTATATACTCATTTGTGTTCAGTTTTACGCTATTTAAATTAGTATTGGATCGTAAAAGAATAAGTTCATGCTTACAGTTAATAATAATTTTGTTATAATCCTCTGCGAAGCCAAGAATCTTATTTAAAGGAATTGACACAGAAAATGATCCATGCGTAATTTTTGTGCCATCAACATCCCAGCCCCATAACTTTGACATCGATGATTCAAGTTCATTCATCGACACAAGAGATTTTATTGTTGTTGTGACCCCAGCGTTTTTAATTTTATCTATTTCAATCCCATTCAGCTCATATCGAATATCTTGAAATAAATGAAGTATAGGGTTATTTGTAAAATGAACACTGGACACCTTCGCTTTTGTTTCTCTGTTGAATACTTCTATAGTACCCTCTATGTATAAAGTACTCGCTGATGGTAATACGTATAGATCTTGCTGGTTGATAGGTATACGGATTTCATCATTTAAATTGAAACTTGTTACGTACGGTTTATACGAATGATATTCGAAACTTTCAATCGTGCTATCAAAGCTAAAGGAGTCTGATAAGTTTAGTATACTCATTTTAATAATCCTATGTTTTTTAAAAACTGTTTGTTTTCCTTCGTTAGTTGTCCTTTAGGTCTTCTTTTCTTGATAGCACAATGAGCACTAACGGCTTTGCTGTTTGAGACCGTACATTTATTAAAGTCTATCATTTTTTTCTGAGATGTAAATATATCTGAATCTCTTCGCCACGTAAATTCACTAAATTATCGTTTATATCCAGTATTCTTATTATAAGAGCGTTTAAGCTGTTTTGAGTAACAGGAAAATATATAACATTTTTAGGTGTTTCTATAATCCGGTAACCAGGCGGTACATTTGGCACAAATTCATGAATTATATGACTAGGTTTTCCGTTTATAAATGACCCGCTCACGATGTCACATTCAACTCGTACTATAGTTGTAGACAGAATGGACACGGGAAAAGGGGACTCAGTTAATATATTCGCCTGAACTGTTTCTTCTCCAAAACCAAGTAACTTACCAATCGAATTTGGTTTTTAAAATAGACGTTTTTGGAACACAATATAGATGTTTTTAGCGTATTATTATTGCATGTCAGTGTAAAGGTGCAACCTTGGAGATGTCTTTTAAGATAATCATCAAGATCTTGAAGTTCATATGACCCTTCAGGAATTTCTACTACTTCGTTATCACCATAATAAAACTTATTATTTCGGTTGTCAATATTAGGTATCGAGTTAAATGTCGACAAGTATAGCAACCCGCATTCATATTCACCATCTAGTTGAAGAGCTGGCGAGTGATTCGTAATCAGGGTAGAGGAGGATCCCGTTATGGACAAAGTGAAAGACATCGTGAGAATGAGAAGCTATTTATTGTTCAGAGATATTTAAACGGTTATTCCAATATTTTTTTAAATATTTTAAACATAAATGTCCGCAATTAACAGTATCGAATTTTTGATAAATATTATAATTGTATGAAATATTATAATTTTTCAAATATTTTATTAATTCTAGCGGCGGTTGAAGATCACCATAACTATTAAAATATTCACAATGATTATTATCTTTGACATAGGCTACCCAGTGAGTCCCTTGGTTTTTAGAACTATCTAAATTTACGATTGCACATTCTACTCTTTTGGACGGTTTGGCAATTTGTCTCTCATGTAAACACCACGAAAATAAGGAATATCTGTTGAATGTTTTAAAATATCAACATTTGTAAGAGCACGTCTGGGTAGCCTTTTATTTAGTTTTTTAATCGTTTTAAACACAAACCCTTTCCATTTCTATACTGTTTAATGTACAACCCTTTACCTAATGCAATAGATTCCATCATTTTATTATGACGTTCTGATTCGGATAAGCTCTTTTTTGCAGCTTTGTAGTCACCAACAGCTTTAGCGATCCCAGCAGCTCCTCCTGCCAATGACCCTAACGCAGAAAGTCCCGCGAAAATAGGTATTAGTGGCAATATACCTCCAGTTTTAGGAATCGGTATTAATCGAGGAACTCTCATTTTACTCGTATTGTTATTAAGAAATACTTTACTCGCTGCAGCAAAAGCTCGACTGACTGCAGTGCCTTCTTTTTTAGATTTGTTTTTTTTCAATTCGGTACGTATCTTAGAAACAAAATGCTTAATGATTTATCCCTGCACCAGCTTTCATTTTAGATTTCATCACTTTGCTAACTATCCAAGACGCAAGTTTTTCTCCTTTTCCAACACCTTTTGACTTCAATCTTTGTTTAGCCATTTTATAGAGTTCAAAATCTGCACGATGTCGGTCTGTTAGGTCAGAATATTTATCGTATGCTATATCGTGTTGCATACACGCGTTGTCCAATTCATTAACTCCTTTATCACCTCTTTGCAATCGCTTATGCAATTTTGTGCCTGGTCCGCAATAATTGTAGCCAGGTAAGTGCAGTTCAAACGGTAAGTGATTAATAATACTGTTTAGAAGTCCTCTTCCTTTCATATCCCAAAAGTTAATGACTTAGCGCGAGAAAGTTTTTAAATATATTTATACAATGGCATTTCTGTCGATCCAGCTGTTTTCGCTATCGTTAAGTCCTAACCACTTAACATACAATTTTTTCCCTCTTTTTTTGATTACCTTTCGATGAGGTAAACGTCTGGATACTTAGTTTTTTGCAGTTCTTGTTCATAAAATGTACCGAGTATTGAGTTTTTTCGTTGGTCTTCAATATGGTAAGTAACAGGACGAGTGTGATTCACCTTTTTAATAGTAAATAGCTCAGTTGACCAATTAGGCGTATA